>CM029124.1:25997979-26002979 GCA_016859345.1 Istiophorus platypterus
ATTCCAGACTTCATGCATACATTGATTACTAGGATGAAAATCCTGTGCAGTAAAAATAATAATTACTTTTATAATTATGTTTGTTAGTCCAGTTATTTCTGAAAATGAGGGACTATGTGTAAAAATGGCTAGGAGTCCTAAACGATTATGTAATATTTATTTAAACCCCTTGAATTAAAGCTGAACAACTACACTTCAATCCCATGTCAATTCATTTGTTTCAAATCTTTTTGTGGTTGTGTACAGAGGCAAAATATCAGAAGTGTAATCACTGTCTAAATAATTATTAACCTAACTATGTGTGTTTGTGTGGGGGAGTGTGTGTATACAAATGTGTGTATATATAACTGAGATAAAGGCTTTTTAGAGTAAAATCCATTCATTTTGAAGAGAAAAATGTTTGTTTTTTTGCTACTTTTTTTTTTTTTAATACTTGAGAGATCTTTTCTCTTCCACTGTTAGCAGTCTCTTCCCCACCCTCCACCACCACCCTCCTCTCCTTACTTAGCCCACACAAACACGCTGCTTGTCTGGCTAATAGAGGGCAAAATGCAGGTGTGTGTTGGGAATGGCTGCAATACTGTAGTACATTGACTGATAATTTTTTTCGGCCTGTGCCTAATTAGTGGCATAGTGGATGCACCCTGTTAAGCTTTAGTGCTGTATGTTTGTACCAGTCTGCTCTAATTTCCTGGTGCCTTTGATACCAGCCCTGAGACTGACAGTTCACAGATAAAAAGAAACACCAGACCATGGTACAAAACAGTAGAAACAACGCTGCCACCTCCAGTTCTCCACCCCCATAGTCCCATGTTCTTGCATTTTAAGTCTTTTGATTTGCAGAGGGGTGGTTAGGGGGGTTGTCAGCAGTGGGGGTGACTGATATGGTGTTTTCAGGGCAGATGCTATTACAGATTGTTGGTAATCAAGGAACTGGTAACCAATATTTGGAACAAAAGCACATATGCAGTAAAAATGAAAATGTTGATATCAGAATTAAGAATAATAGAAACTCCATTTCGAAACTAAAGGTACATAATGTCTATCAACACCCGCCGTGGTGTTCAGGCTTTTCTATGCTTCTATCTTTAAAAATGTTTAGCCCTTGGGCCCATGGTAATTTATTGCAGCCTAAAAGACTGGAAGAACTTGAAAAGTTACATTTTTTTTTCTTCAGGCTCTGAGCTTCAGCACATTCAATTTGAAGCACCAAGCTTTAACTTGAAAAGGTTAATATCAATATAGAAAGAACTGTGTGGGATATACAGCTCTTTAAACACATATTGCCCAAATTCGAGGGGTTCAAAAATAATTGGACACACACTCATGAAATCAAACAACATCATCTTTTTATATTTTTCTAAAGCATCTTTTGCAGTCAGGTACAACATGAAGTATTTAAACCACAGACATAATCAGTTACATTTTATCTCCACTGGTGATGCTCTCCCAGAGTTTCACTGCAGCCACCTTCAGCTTCTGCTTGTAGTGAGTTTCTCTGCTTTTAGTCTTGTCTTCACCACTGGAATGTTGCTCAGTGGGACTGAAATTGGATGATTGACTCAGCAAGGCAAGGATGTTCCACCTCTCCACCCTGGTTGCTGTGGCTTTATGTTCCGGATTATTGTCCTGCTGAATGATGAAATGTTGTCCACTGAGATTTAATGCGTGAATCTGAGCACAGAATTCTCATGTAAACCTTTTGCATTCATATTATTGCTTCTGTCAGCAGTAAAATCATCAGTCAATTGCCAGTTAAGTTGGCAGCCATTCATGCCCATGCCATAACACTTCCTCCACTATGTTTTTCAGATGATTTGGTGGCTTTGGATCATGAGCGGTTCCTTTTCTTCTCCATCATAAAGTCGTGTGTATACCTTTTAGAATTTGCATCCATTTTATACATAGTCCATATACATAGTACTCAGTTGGGATATGTTAGATGACTGACTTAGCCACTGAAGAACGTTACATTTCTCTGCCTTTAAAAGCTCTTGTGTTGCTTCTAAGTAAGTTTTGGGTCATTATCCATCTGTGCTGTGAAGTACTGTTGTATTAGTTATGCAGTATTTTGGCCAAATTTGAGCAGGTACTATAGCCCTCTACACTTCATCCTGCTCCTTCTATCCGCAGTCATGTCATCAATAAAAACGGGTGACCCAGTTCCATTGGCAATCATACATGCCCATGCCCAAACGTCATCTTTCTGGTACAATTTAATCTTGGTTTTGTTACATTCAGAGAATCTTTTTCCAGAACTGGTTAGGCTTTTTTAGCTGTTTTCAGGCAATGTCCAATCTGGCCTTTCTGGTTTTTTTTTGTGCTAATGGTGGTTTGTACCTTGTGGTACACCCTTTGTAGAGTGGAGAGTGTTCATGGGAGTGTTTCTTCTCACTCCATTTCTGGCCAGTTGTAGGATTCACTGCTTTTTCAACTTTACTGGGTACGTGGTTCACGTTCACTCCATTCCAAGGAGGTAATATAGAAAGAGCCTGTCTATGAGTTGCATAAGGACTTCAACATCATCCCTATACTCATCCATATTCCAAATTATCGGCAAGTAGAGGGGAGGGTTAGGGTAAACCTTAATATCTGATAGCCAATAATCTGATGGCCAACCCAACACAGGAAAGAAATTACTTTTCTCTCACCACTCCCTGATGTTCTGTTGGAATGATTTGTTATTATATCGGTTCATCCACAGAATCACTGCCTTATTCCAGCACCTCAGTTATTGGTTACCTTGGTCCCAGTCATGGCGGAAAAAACACTGTTGTGGACTGCATAGTTTGGCATCTGTCACAGCTACACTGCCAGCTGTTATCTGTTCATTCTAGAGTGTGGCATTCTAGCTGATCTGATTATGTAACAGCAGTGTCACATCTTCCTTTCCCCGTGCCTTTGCTTGCTTGTTTTGAAAGTGTACTGAAATGAACTGAAAACATTGAGCCCATGGAAGATGGGCAAAATTTATTAGCATGGCACTCAGTAGAGCACATACTCCCTCCAGGCCAAATATTGATTTAAAAAAAAAAAAAAAAAAAAAAAAAGATGCTCACAATGTTAAAGGGATTCAAAATAAATTAAAAATAATTAAATTAATAAATAAAAAATCCTGGTTCCTCTTTAACTGGATCCACCCCTCTGATGGGGTCTTCACAAAATCATGCCCCATCCCTCCATCAAATACAAATCATTTCAGTACTTCTTTGCCCAATATGACTGACAAACAAACAAACAAACAAACAAACCAACAAACCAACAAGCAAACAGAAAAGGCTGAAAACTTGGCAGAGGTGATGGCACTCAATGCATCAATTTTGTACTGGCTTTTGGTAATGTAACAGATTTTACGACAGGCACTGTGTAAAACCACTTGAATGGGCAAGGGAAGTTCAGGGAAATCACGATGTGCAACATCGTTGCTACAATTTGATATGTAGTTTTTTCATTGAGCTACAGTACTCTCCTTCAGTACATCTTGCCCCTGCAGTTATTATTGTTTAATATTGAGGAATGCCACAGGCTATTTCCACTAACCATCAATGATGACCCTTCATTTTGTAGACGATTATTGTGGTGCTCAGAACTAACAACCCACATGTGTAATGTACTCAACATTAGCGAACAAGGGAATTTCATGCATTTTTCTCTTGACATTTGCCTGCCTTTGACATTTGGACCTGGAAGTGCATGAAAGCTGTTTAAATCTTGCCGTGAAAGGTCAGCTTGTGATTATTAACTGTATTGGCTGTTAGGAAGTCTACTTGTTCCCATGTCAATTCGTGGCCTACAGCTAAAAGGAAATGGGAATAATGTCAGTATTGTTTACTGCCCTGTTGCCTCTTAAAACAAAGAAATGAATAAACTATGTAACTCTTTTCTTTCAGCTTACTCAACTGTGTCAGGTGTAAATGGACCCCTGGTGATCCTGGATAATGTGAAGGTGAGGCTGCTAAGAAGTTCTGTTTCTATTAAACTGTATATCCATAAATAAGTTCTAATATTACTGGTACTAAAACTTATCTATTATTAATTATATTCACCTATTGTGAAAATTTCTTTTGAGACTTTATTGATGAGGTTTGGTTTGGCTAAACTGCCACTCAGCAAAGTGTAAATTGAGTGTTTCCAAAGGCCAGTATGCATTAACATTCATATTTTCAGATGGCTCTTTCTTGCTAATAAAAATTTTGTGCAACTGTAGCGAAACTGTTAAATTTCTTTGACCTAGTTCCCCAGATATGCAGAGATTGTTCACCTGACGCTGCCAGATGGCACCAAGAGGAGTGGTCAGGTTCTGGAGGTGATTGGAAGCAAGGCAGTTGTCCAGGTAAGACACTGAATCCATTATACAAGGGTGACTGGCACCTATTGCACATATTATTAGAGGCTGCTGTAAATACTTGCCAGTGCACCAAATGTGTATTAATACATCGCTGAATATAGTACCTAATAAATACACAATTTAGTCCTGCTTGAGTAAAGCTGATAAAAAAAAAAAAGAAAAACTAACGTCCCTAGCTTGTTAAGGATTTTCTGTACCTTTTTATCAAGGTAGTGCTTCTGGCCAGGTACAAGGACTATCTGTGGAAACTGGTGTCTCAGTGACTGATTAGTCAGTGCTGAGGACATTTCTTGAAGTCAATCTCTGTGGATAGTGTCTAAGACAAAAGACTTCACCATAGAGTGTGAAAAGAGGCCTGATATGGCAGCACATCATTTGGACAAAGAAAACCAAAATAAATTTTTTTGGATCAGATGGGTTCTGACATAATTGACTTGGACCTGGCTAGGACCACAATGGTGACTGCATAATACCGACCATCAAACAAGGAGATGGGACTTTTCTGATATGTGGTTGCATGAGTACAAAAGGTGTAAGGGAAATGACACTGGTATATGGCTCTATGAATGTAAGTTTATATATCCAAATACTGAATGAAAACATGACTCACAGTCTCAAGAAGCTTGGCAGATTAATTTTCCAGCATGACAAA
>CM029124.1:26010479-26387172 GCA_016859345.1 Istiophorus platypterus
ATCTTTCAGATTTTGCTTGATTTTTTTGATCTGCCACCATCAGCTGTTTCCTTAAATTCGAGTAGCAGTTAAGACGAAAAATATAAATCTCATGTAAATCTTAAGTTCTATGACGTACTCAGAAACAGCACTATTTTTCAATAGCTTTTGATCGATGCATATTTAAGATTTAACTGTCTTCTTCTTTGAAACAAATTTTAGATTTAAAATCTTGGGGAACCTGAAAACATTAAATAACTGGAGAAATTAAAGAGAAAACATATCAGTAAATGAAGTTGTATCTAGATGACTCAATGGTATCTTGCCCAGATCTAACTGATGGGATCATTTTGACATTTCTGTGTCTTCCACAAAAGGAGAAAATTACTCTGAATAGCACAAGATATAACAATCATTTTTTAATTAAACTGATGAAGCTCCAGCTGGATGTTTGGGGGGGGGCATAAGGGCTGTCTCCCTACTTCCAACTTTCCAACCTCCCTACTTCTGGCGCCCTTCCTTGGACCACATCCATCTTTGAAGCTGGCCCTATTTTTTGATCTCAGTTACACACCTGTAAAGTTTTATGACTGCATCTTGCACAGTTGTGACAGACAGCTGCCATCACAGTACTCAGAAAAACCTCTCTGGTATGTGTTACTTCCTGTAATAGTTGGTGTCTCCAGGACCACATTTTTCAAGGATCTAACACACACACTCACACACACTCACACACACTCACACACACACACACACACACACACACATACACACACCCCCACACCCACCCACGTCGAAACCATACCCGTGCAATTTTTGCAAATTTGAAAAGGGATTAAAAAAGATTCTGATTTAACATTGGATTCAAACTCAACTAGACTGGCAGGCAGATACTAAAGGGTTCCAGGACCCAGACAAAATTCACACCCAACTGCCTGTCAAGGTGATGCAGGTCAGACCCCCAGGCCCATGGGCATGATGCAGGTCTCGGGTTGAGAGCAGCACAGACAATGGGGAAACATTCCACTAAGGTTGGACTGTTTCTGAGGGTTATTCCAGATAGCATGGTTAAATTAGCCTGGGATAAACCCTTGACTTGGAGTCAAGTCAACTACCCTAAGCTTTTGGGTAAGTGATTTGTTTATCTGGGTCCTTAGGGGCCATGTGTAACGATTTATGAAAATTGCACGTCCACCTAAGATGAGTTTGAAAAAGTAGTTTTTGAATATTTTTCAACTTTGTGTAAAAGTGCTGCCTATTTCCAAATATGCACCAAATTTTGCACAGAACCTCAGTCTGGCATGGCCTAAATTTACTGGCCCAAGTTTTGTGTTAATCTGACACGCCTTTGTAAAGGTAAGACATCACTTCCTTAGTTGGAGTACAAGTTTTTCCTCATAACTTATGCATTTGCTGGAGTATAAAGGCTCCTCTAATAAGTAATGATCATGTTAGTACATAGATGATATATGCAAATTTTCATGCAGATCACACTTGCAACCTAAGAGGATTTTGTGAGAATGTTGTTAGCATATTTCATGCCACTGTGTGGCACCACGTTTGGCGCAGAGCTGGGGTCTATATCACGAAATTTATCTAAACTCAGGTCACTCATGCACATAAGATTTTGATTGTGCAATGTATATGTATAATGAGGGAATTACTGTCCCAAACATGCTTACCTTGATTTTAGCACCGCCTGCTGCTGGACTGTCATTTTTTTGGTGTCTGACGTTAGAAAATTTTACATACAGGTTTTATGGTGTATGCTATAATACCATACCAACTGATGATTTAAAAAAAAAAAAAAAAAAAAAAAAAAGCAATTACAATATGGTTTGCAGTTCTGCTGGTATTCGGCACTGCTGGTACTAGAGACCATGCTGCTTTGTGTGCATGGTACCCAGGCCACTTGGGCTTGGACCCCAATAAACTATTTTTCAAGACTGTTTGCATACCTCTATCTCTTAACTGTTTAAATTTTACTGCATGTTTTCTAACTCCCAGATTGCTGCCCAGATCTGTCGCCAGGCCGGCCTGGTGCAGAAGTCTAAGGATGTAATGGACTACAGTGCTGAGAACTTTGCCATTGTCTTTGCAGCAATGGGGGTAAGCAGGCAGTGTCCAATAGAAACTTCTTCATTTTCCACCATCTGTGACTCTAATCCCCCTCTTAACCCTGATGTGACACCTTGTTCTCTCTCTTCCTACCTGCTCTTTGTCTTTTATTCACCAGGTGATTTGACCTTTAAGTCCTCTTGTTATTTCTGCACCTCTGATTAAATCCTCTGGCCGTGTAGACAGGTTACTAATTCAAGAGGTCTTTTAACACTGTCAGGGCTGCAGTATCAAGTATCTGCTTTAATACCCCATTTGTGACATGCTGACCTCTACCCAGCACACGCACACACAATTACTTTACTTGCCAAATGCTAATACTTCCCTCTTCTACTTCTCTAACAATTCACATCCCATTGTGGTAAGTCACCACAGTTTTGTTTTGTTTTTTGTTTTTTTGTTTTATGTGGGTTTTGTTTTGTATTTTTTTTAAAGATTTTGTTCTAGTCTTAAGCCTGAGAGCAAAATCATTGTAAGTTTTATACACGCATCTTGCTTTTTGTCAAGTTTTGACAAAACCATTATCTAGTTGAAGTAATTTTTAAAGCAAAAACTTTCACTTGATTACTTAAATACTGAGGAAATAAATAAATAAATGAAACCTGATGATTCTCAGGGAAGTTTTGAGGTCATAAAGAGTGGGGGATTATTTATTTATTTATTTATTTATTTTTAAAATCGGATTTATCGACACTTGTTAGAGAAGGATATTGTAGATAATAATTTCCCTGGGAAGTGTGTCCTACTGAATCTAAAAATATGAATATTATGTCAGTGTTTTCAGATTTGACTGAGTTATTAATGACAAGAAGGAACATGATTTTAATGCAAATTGGGTTAAAGTTGGGTTAAAATACCTCAACCGTCTCTGTGAGCTGTGTTTCACAGCCTCTACTGCAATCGCTGGCTGTGTAATAAGCGGGCATAAGCGGGCTAATATACAGTAAATACCTTCCCATTGCTTTCAGAACATTAGCACGTACGCGTCCCTTTCATATCACATCTTTGCCTCATGTCTCTTCCTCTGTGTCCCCCTTGTCTCACAGTTTGAAAGCTTTGGTTTAACTTACATAAAGCCAGTAATGTTACATATTTGATGTCTTTAAAGGGCTAATGTTAATTATTTTTTCCAAATGGTTTAAGATATTTAACTTAAGGTCCCTCAAGATCATTAACTTTTATCATTTGTGTCTCAGGTCAACATGGAAACTGCCCGCTTCTTCAAGTCTGATTTTGAGGAGAATGGCTCCATGGACAACGTCTGCCTTTTCCTGAACTTGGCCAACGACCCAACGTAAGATTCAGCCAGAAATTATCTCAATATGTGAAAGCGGGAATTGTACCAGCTACTCCATGTTCTAATAGTGATGGACATCAAAAATGATGCATAATGTCAGAATTTTATGTTTACTGGCTTCATATTCACAACTGTAAAATGACTAGTCTTTGGGATAAATTTTTCCTTTGACAAGTTCAATTCAGACCTCAGGTTTATATGTGTACATTGTAATAACTTATTTTTTGGATTCTACGACCAATCAGCATCGAGCGTATCATCACTCCTCGCTTGGCACTGACCACAGCCGAGTACCTGGCTTACCAGTGTGAGAAGCATGTCCTGGTCATCCTGACTGACATGAGCTCCTACGCTGAGGCTCTCAGAGAGGTAAGATTACCAGCTCATCTCTCATTGTAGACATGTTGGTTAAACTGTTTAAATGTTCACATGCACCATCTACATTTTCTTAGTTCTTGGTTGGAAAAAGCTAAATGTGTAAGCAGTAAAAAAAAAAAAAAAAAAAAAAAAGATTTCAGTTCTCTATGTAGTCTGGTTAATGAAACCCCCCGTTGGAACAAAAAACAATGTACCAACAAGTAGGCTAATTTATACAGGAAGAATTTGACATACTATATCAATGTCTGAGATATAAGGTTGTCTCACTTTTTAAGTTTAGCTACTTGGAATAACTTGTACTGCCTGCGAAACAATTAAAGAAGTCTTTTGTTTTTTTGGGGAATGTCAAAAAAAATCTATTAAGACACAAAAACCAAAGATGTGTTACTCCATATCTCAATACTGCTTTCCCTACCCTGCCTGTCCATTGTTGGGCTATTAATCCATATCTGGTGTTCTAATAAATATTTCAGCAACAGGGTGATGTGTTTGGGTCAACATAAACTACAGAGATTGTTCATGGTAATGAAAGAAAACGTCACCCAGTGCAACGGCGTGGTTCATTAATGTTATTAGTTTTAGGTGAACAATGGAGCTCTATGGCACAGAAGACTATTCATGGTTAATGAGGAAAAAATCTAAGAAAAACAGTATTTGGCATGTGTATGGGTGTCTTTGCCAATTGTTAAATAAGAGGGTTGAAATATTCTGCTTTGGGTTTATGTGGCAGTCATTGACACAAGAAACATTGCACAGATAGCAAAAAACATTGGCTTCTAAAACAGGCAGTGAGCCAAAGTGTCAAAATCCACCATCAACCACTATACGAAATGTAGGCTTTTGGAACACAGTCCCCAGGTTTGAAAGTCATTGAAAATCTGTGGGTAGCCCTTAAACATAATCTGTGTGCAAAACCAGATCAGGACAAGAAAAATAGAATTAAAAAAATCATTTAGCTGGCTCCAAAAAGTGTTTACAAGCTGTGATATCAGCTAAGCTTTTGTATACAACTCTAGGTATGCCTTCCTCAGTGTCCCTTTTGTCGTTTTTAAAATACTGTACAATTACTACGTCCAGTATATTCCGTAATATCTTCACTATGGTATAGTCTTACTGAATCTTCTCTTAAGACTCCAGCAGCTGTTAAAGCACAAGACCGTGAAGCAGCATGTCGGCAACAACACACTGGTGTAAATTCTCTTCAGCATTAACACAAAGGTGATGGACTCACTAAAGTCTTGTGCTCATAGCTGAAAGGGAGGATAATTTGTCCTTCATTCTTGTAGGAAATACCTTAATTTCATTATTGTCTGCATGGCTTTAAAAGGAAATGGTCCCCCTCTCTGCCCCTCCACCTACTGCCCTCCCTTTCTGTTCATGGTGAGGAGTAAGGCCCTCTCGACACAGTCTTTTGTGTCTCTGTACTGACAGCACAATGTAGGTTTTTAAATGGCGCATGTGCGTTTCCCTTCGTGCATTGCTGTCCATAACCTTGGCACAAACATGCTGCAGCAATAGTCGAGTAAGGCTCAGGCAGCTTGATGGATATTTCAGCACTTACAAAGAGCCACGAGGACATTAACATTTAACTTCTATTCCCATTCATGTATGTGAAGGTTTAGTTTTGCGTTGAATCTAAAGTTCAGAAGTGTTTAGCCTGCCCATCAACCTTTGAATCCAAGGATGAATGAGATGTATTTTCTTTCCTGCTTTCTCTGAATTCACTTGACTTTTGGAACAAGGATTTGCTTTTGGTCATTTTTGCAGAGAGCCTGAAAACAGAATGGCAACATTTCCAACCAGCTGTTTGCCTCTTCTGAAAGATACTGAAGAAGTTAGCATCACTTGACTCTCCAACAGCAAATGGTTTCAGTAGATTTTTTTTTTTGTTTTGTTTACAATGAAGAGTATAGCAAAAATTAACGGAAAGATTAAGTCTTAATTTAAAAAAAATAGATAAATATGTTTTGAAATGAGTCATCCTCCTTTCTACAGTTCCTTTGCCCCAAAAGTCTCTTGGGAAACAGACAGGACTTTAAAGCTGCATTATTTTTTATTAACAGAATTTTAAAATTTTCTCAAAATTGATGAAAATAAGAGAAAATTAAAGTTTTATTAAAGAATTTTGGACACTTGAAACAGCAGAAACTCAGAGTATAAAGAGCAAGGAATCGGTTTTCGTACTTTGAGCCTGTGGGGGTAGTGGCAGCTATGGTGTCAATGAGGTTAGTGCTATTTGTCGTGAGTTTTTGATCATCCAAAGCCCCTCAAAAATGTATTTCCGCATACTACTACGACTACTACTACTAATACTTGATAATAATGATAATCTCTACAAAAAGTATAGGTTCTTGCTCCTTTGATGCAATTGTTCGGGGGTTCTTTTTTAGTGAGGTTTGTTTTATGCATGTCACTTAACAATTTATTCATCTGAGGAACCAGATCTTAGTATTGTTTATATTATGGATCTATCTTGCAAAATCTGTTGCATTCACCAGATCCTTTGCCTGGTCCTGCTGCTTATTCTACACTTTTGAACATTCTAGCTATTTATCAGTTAATTAATTTATAGCTTACTTATTTACCTATGTTCTTCTGAAAAAATTACTTCAGTCGACTTCTTGCATGACTTCTTGCACTTGTGGTCCCTATAAAAGGGAAAAAAAGGGGGAAACATATTTCTATCCTTAGGTTCTTTTTCTTACCACTCTCATATCGCCCTCCCACCGACTGTCCACCACTTACCTTTAGGTCTCTGCTGCCCGAGAGGAAGTGCCTGGTCGTCGAGGTTTTCCTGGCTACATGTACACTGATCTGGCCACCATCTACGAACGTGCTGGCCGTGTGGAGGGCAGAAACGGCTCCATCACTCAGATCCCAATTCTTACCATGCCCAATGATGGTGAGAGCAACAGCAATGGAACAAGAATTTTCTGTGCTTTAAGTTTAAAACAAATTACATCTTCACTACCATCAGCCTTGTAGTGGACCTCGATATGAATGATGAATATAACACATGTACTTATGCTTTCAAACCAATGTAAACTGTTTTTCTCTACCTGTGTTTCTGTTGGACATCAGTGTGGTAATACAGATTATACTTGATTAAATTATTTTCTGTCCTTAGATGCTTAAATTCTTTAACAGATCATTGTTTGTCACTGGAGAAGACATATGAATTTGGCCGAAGAGACATTTTTGATGCCTCCAGTTAGCAACATGTAGGAAGAACCTACTGTTATCTTGTCCACATTACAGTATCACAGGGAGATGATTCTCTCAGTTTTAACTACACTACACAACTACACTACTGGTGTTCCCAAGGGCTCCAAGGCCCTTGATTTTTAATCAGTCTTTACACTTGAATAGTGTGTCAATTATAGATGTACTTCACTGTGAGTGAAAACTCCGTCATATGTTGTTTTTATATAAATTTCACTGCTGTATTGAAATCAAACAAATTCAAGTTTTGTTTATTGTATATGTTGTGATTAAATACATTTTTATGTCTAACAGACATCACTCATCCGATTCCTGATCTGACTGGATACATTACAGAGGGTCAGGTCTATGTTGACAGACAACTGCACAACAGACAGGTATTTATCAATCCCTTTTTGAAGCAACATTTTTGCCACACTTCAGATTAACCTTCAGTCAAGTCTGAGGTCCTGAGCTCTGCTCCAGGTTTTCTTTAAGGATATTGCTGTACGTTGCTCCATTCAGGTTTCCCTCAACCCTAATTAGTCTCCCTGTCCCTGCCACTTAAAAATAACCCCACAGCTTGACCTCATGACTTGGGTTTTTGCTCTGATATAAATTGTCAGTTGTGAGACCTTATATATAGACAGGTGCGTTCCTTTCCAAATCATGTCCAATCAATTAAATATATAACCAGTGGACTCCAGCCAAGGTGTGGAAACATCTCAAAGGTGATCTAGAGAATTGAGAGGCCCCTAGTATAAATTTAAAGTGTCAGAGCAAAGTTTGTGAAAATCTCTGTCAGTGAGATATTTCAGTTTTTCCTTTTTAATAAATTTGCCAAAATTTCAGAAATTCTGTGTTTGCTCTTTTGAGTGTAGATTGATGAGAGACATGAATTTAGCATAAGACCGCACATAAAATGGTTTTGTACAATTTAACTCTTTGTTGAGTTATACTTTAAAGCTTGTTAGCCAAGTCATTCTCTGATAACACTTCCTCTTTGTTATAAATATGTGAACTGATGAGATGAGTCCTCCAAAAGCAAAATCTCTTGTCTTTCAGATCTACCCACCCATCAATGTGTTGCCCTCACTGTCACGTCTAATGAAGTCAGCCATCGGTGAGGGGATGACTAGGAAGGACCATGCTGACGTCTCAAACCAGCTGGTAACAAATCTTGCCTATTATATGAAAATTTACATCTTGTAACATGGACATACTTTTTTTTCCCCCTCTCAATGACTGTACCTACAAGCTCATAAGTAACCACACTACAGTAAATTTTCTCCAGTAAGCTTATTTCTTAACTGTCATGTAAACAAGAAACCTGGTTTCTGTAAACTGGATAGGGGATTAGAAAACCCGGATTTTGCCGATTTGCCATGTGTACAGGTAACCAGGTTTCAAATCTGCTTTTTACAAGTGGGCATATGCATGACTCAGGACTGCTGTAAGGAAAAGGGTGGGATGGCTGGATGAAGAGGCCATTACATGGAGCAATGTGTGTAATAACTAACTAAAAATGAAACCAAAACAGAGTGGCTTTTATTTCCATTCCATTTTTATTTCCATAAATGGTTTCCATTTATTAAATTCAGATGCTTCATGCTGTGAAGAGAAGCTATGTGTTCTTTCTGTCTGCTCCAACATGGACATACAGCAAAAACAAAAAGGGTTAGGAAGCAGCGTCTTCTAATCCTTAATCTGGTTACTGGTCAGTGGCACATTTTCACAGCTTTATAGAAGCCAGTTTACCACAGTTCATGTCTTGCCCATTTATCTACATAACCTGATTCATCTGAGTAACCTGGTTACCTATGTGCCTGTAAACACACTATATAATGTCTGAAATACAGTTTGGGGAAAAAAAATCTAAAAGCATTGACAAGGGTAATTTATGCAGAGTAGTGACATTTGATGCCTTTTTTTTTAACGTATCATGAACTGTTATCATCAATATTTACTAATGTCTGTCCTTGTCTTCAGTATGCCTGTTACGCCATAGGTAAGGATGTCCAGGCCATGAAAGCTGTGGTTGGAGAAGAGGCTCTCACTTCTGATGATCTGCTCTACCTCGAGTTCCTACAAAAGTTTGAGAAGAATTTCATTGCTCAAGGTAATAAGATGCTAAAGAAACAAACATAACTGTTAACCCCCTTTTCCATGTATCCATTACAGAGGTAGTATGTGTACAACATTCATAAAAGTGCAGTTGGAAGCAGTAGTTGGCAAGCACAGCTAATATGAGATGTTTGTTTCATCTACCTTCTCACCAATGAAGCCATTACTCACTTCTTGTGTATTAGGGGACTACTTGATTGACAGCAAATTAATAACCAACTATTTTTATGACTGATTCCTGATTGTATGTATACATGTATACATTTATATAATGTCAAAGCATTAAGTTTGAATATAGACATCAGCTTGGGATTTTGGAACTTACAATAAACATTTTTCCCAATTTATTACAAATTTTATAGACTAAATGATCAGTCATAGGAATAGCAACTGTTTAATTGATTATGAAAATAATTGTAAGTTGCAGCTCCAAGGTATTGTAATTGGATACCTACATTGAAGAGTTATTAATGATTGCACACTTGCCATGCTTGATTAACTGCTTTCTGTTCTGCCACATATGTAGCCAAAGCTATTTTAGCTAATTTAGGCAGGTTGGGAGCAGATGAAATCTGACGTAGTGGTTTAGTCACTGTACCTCACACTGTATAAACTTCTGCAAGAGATTTGACTGCCCATTGCTATCACATAATTAACAGCGAAGCTGTCATTTAAATACCCAGAACACACAGTAAAGCCTGGGCGGAATTAAGTGGATGAAGGAAACAACATACTTTACTTTTATAGTGATTACAAATGAAATTTGAGTTTTTAAATAGTTTTGTAAGAAATTTCAGTTATTATTTTTTTTTTTTTGTGGATTCAAAAAAATATACAGATATGTTTTCACTTTGAGTGTAGGTTGACGGGAAAATACGTAAAATATATCACTTTATAAATAAATCTACAACACAACAAAGTGAAGGGGTCTGAATACTTTCTGAAGCCACTGTCCTGTTTCAAGAGTTGGTGGAGACCAAAACAGAGCTATAAGGAGAGTGAGAGTCAAGCTTGTATTCATCAGGTGGACACGAAAAAACAACTGAATTGGGATAATAGTTTTGCTATCTGTCTGTTGCATGTGTAAAAAGGAAGAAAAATAACACTTTTGTCATATGCATTTTATCTAATACAAAAGTACATTTTGTGTATATAAGTGGTCAAAAAATTATTTACTGCAGCTTTACTCTGAATATCCTGGTGTCTCTTTGGTTGATGTGATGTACAGTAGAGACTGTGTTTGTATGACACTGCCTTGGTTGATACTGTGTTTAGATGCTAATGAGCACAATTGTGGCCGTCATGTCTCCCTCAGGCCCATATGACAACAGGACAGTGTATGAAACCCTGGACATTGGCTGGCAACTGCTGCGGATCTTCCCCAAGGAGATGCTGAAGAGGATTCCTCAGAGCACCCTGGCCGAGTTTTACCCCAGGGAGTCTGCTGTCCGTCACTGAGGCACACTAAGGGAATCTCTCGTTCTAGCTCCACTCTCCTTTCTACCCAAAATTCCTCCTCTCCCTTTTTATCCTTTCTTTAATCTCACTCTATAGCTCTGCACTTCCAGGTGCTCTCATACCAATGTTGTTGAGGCTTTACCCATCCCAAATTTCATCTTCTCTGTGTTTTTAGTACCCCCCCCCCAATCTCTACCCTGAATGAGAACGGGCAATAATCTCCCCATTATATAGATGTACTGTAGCGTATCTTTGTCTAGAACTTGTGAATGGAAAGTGTCTTTTGTTGTAATATCTACCCTTGATTGCAAAAACGTTAACATATCCTTAAGATTATAGATCTACTTTATTTATTGGGGTGTGTTACTGCTGGATCTCCCTTTTCTTTTCTTCTTTTTTTTTTTTTTTTTAATAAATGCTATATCCATCTCCCAATAACAAGAGGTTTCCCATAAGAGAGGCATGTCTAGATATTGTGGTCGACAAAATGACAAATGTCCCAACATACTGTAGCCTGCCATCAGTACCAGTTGGGTGAAGTTCAGTCATTTTCATCATAATGTCAGAAGTACTTATTGTACTTGATTGTCTTTTTGTAAAAGGCGAATTAATTAATTATTATTCCAATTAATTATTTGCTGAATAAACAAGCTTCACAAACTAAACATCATAAATATCACCATATTTCGTAGTCACCTGAGGGTAATATTATATTCTTGTGTTTCTCTTATTTTGTCCACTGCCTGGTTCTTGTTTAATAAAGGCAACTGCTGTAATTTTTCATGCCAATGGCTTCAAGTTCATTATTATCAAAATCTTCTCATGTTACTTGTCAAAACATCCTTAGTAAACAAACTCGGGGCACAAGCAGAGTTCAGATGTTTGCTGTATGTTCCCCCCCAATTTCTTTCCTCTTGCTTCCTGTACTCACTCTGAAAGAATACAGTGGATATAACTATTTGTTTTTTGTTGTTTGATTTGTATTATTAAAAAGAATATACAAAAGTATGTTAAAAAGAATATACAAAAGTATGTTAAACATTCCAGAAACTAATTCTTTGTTGTGCAACCATAATATGGTTTTGTGAGTTTGTGTGTCCATGAATAAATGAAATTATATGAGAAATCTGTTCTGGTCTTACTTATAACTTTATACATAGGCAATGCTGATATACTTCATGGGGTCTAGCTTATAGCTTTGTCTGTGATCCCAGCTACTTTAAAGGTTGTATGGAAAATTTGACATCAGTTTGCTTTGTACATTATTTGCTAAAAATGTTGGACTCTTTGTACTGTTCTCAAGAGCTGCTAAAACTAAAACGGATCTTGCTCTGAGTTTAGATGGAGAATTTCCTTGAGAATTGTTAATCAGTCATCACCTTGAAAATAATAGTTTGACAATAATTTTGATAATTATGGTCTCCTTGCTAGATTTCATGCAGCTCTAAATCTTCATCAGCTAATCAAGAATGCTTGGTTGGAATGCTGACAGCTCAGTCCTCATTTTGTGACCTAAGAATGTCAACTGAGTTAACTGCATCTGCTTGTGAATACTCAGATGTCGTTTAAAGTGTTTGAATATACCCAGAAGTTACGATTATTTTTTTCTGTGTTTTTTACATTTTAACAAAATAAGACCCAGTTCTTAATACACAATGGTTCCATTTCTGTGCAGGAGAGACGAGAGCACTGGTACCATTATCCCATATCATTTATTGCCAGTTACCATGTGCTATGTTTGGGTCATAATCTTTACCTTAAAAATCCATATACATTTTTTTATTAATATTGTCGAAATACTTGAGCGCTGGAAGAGTTTAATATTTCTGATAGTTACAGAATAGGCAAGACGTTTATGTATGGTACTATACTGTAGGTTGCGCACGAGGGAATCAACATTACAGGTGTGTCACAGAGGACCACTTCCTGTTGAACTTTGGTTAAAGATTTTCTCGGTATGGTTACAGAGGACCTTTATAGAATGGATATCATTACAGACCTGTCAAATCAAGGTAAGTAATATATCTTTTGGCATGGATGGTCTCTGGTCTTTGTTGTTTTACACCATATAGAACAGGTGTTTGGTTCAGTCCTGTGCACCTGAAAATAATTTGCGCGTTAACTAATGATACACAAATTAAAAACATAATCACAGAGAGTAACTGGTACACACTAGATATTAAAACACATTTGTTAATGAGGAGAACTTTAACTCTACTTTTAGAAACATGTCTTTAACTCATGGTTGATATTCCCCAGCTTCAGCTAAATTCGTTCTTTTCAGGCATTTTCCCCAGATTCAAAGCTTTTCTTTTCCGTGTCAGCCCATGTAACCATGTACAGTGGGAGGACTGAGCTTTTCCTTCTTATACCCAGGGCTGGTTTAAACAACAAGGGACCCAATGTCAAAAATGAGTGCTTGGCTCCTAAACCTCCCTTTTCCCTTTCTGTGCAGTGGGTACATTATTTCTCCTCTGAAATATTATATGTTTGTTGTATGATAGAGTAAACTTACATTAATTTAGAACTTGCTACAAATAAGCATAAGACTGAGTTAACAGGTTTAAAACTATAAAGTGGCTCATGACCATTAATTAAGTCTAACCCACCTGAAGGTCCCTGTAATCAGTAAGTGGTGGACTGTCAGGACAAATAAGGCAAGCAGTTCTTCACTAGTTGGAGCTAAAAATAGTCATTAGAAAGGTAGTCAGAGAGCTCAGAACACTGGAGGGGCCACTGTCAAACAACATAAACCAGACTTCAGAGAAAAAATTCACATTCATTTTAAATGATCCAGATCTGACCCAAAATGTAATGGGCTGATATCAATTGGTTGTGGAAAGATGAACAATAATGACATGCAACAGACAAAACGTGGAGTGTTTGAATCCATTGGCAGTATATGGCATGTCTCTTAACCGCTTAGACCACTACAACTCCCCATGTCACACTGTCTTTAATAGCTTTGTCTGGAAGATACCAGTTTCTTGACTTCAATAAAAAGATGTGTAATTTTGGAAAAAGGTTGTTACTTTTTCTCAGTGGTAGAGGTAATAATTAGATCATTTCTTAAGTAAAATGGCAATACCACAATGCAAGTAACAGCTTTGCAGTCAAAATTATGATACTGTAAAAGTATAAAAGTATCCCCAGAAAAATGTATGTAAAAAATTAAATTATAAAATTATTCATTATGTGTGTAGAAATTATTATAATGATAATAATAATAATGATAATAATGATAACAATAATAATAAGATTACCTAGTTTCTCCCTTTTTTCAGTTGTTTTAAATATGAACTGGATGCACATAGAGAAAATTTACATATATGATCTTGACACTTTTCTGAGTATGCTCTCTAACAATCGTAATGTATTTGCCAGAATGGCAGACTATTCTTCAACTATATTCTAGGTTAAGAGGTTACCTTGCTGCATGTAAAGGGCATCCTTAGTTTCCTGTTCCAGAATTCTTGAATGTCACAAGGAACAAGTGGAGGCTAAATTTGGTTACTTATTATCACATGTTGTTCCATGGGGAAGACTTGCATATGGTAGCAAGTGGTTGTGTTGACAGGGTTTTCCTTTACATATACTGTCTGAAAGGTACATTCCTAATCTATAAAAAAAAAATCTTTCACTTCTAAGACCAACAGTATATATTGTAGAAAATATAGCAATTTTTATGTTTTGCTGTAGTTAACATGTTATCTTGGCAGCAACCAGCCAAATTCACAACCAGTCAATACAAATTTATTGTAGAAGGCAGTTCCACAGTTCCTCTTATTATTGTAGTAACACTCGAGGCAAGTATTTTGGCAATCAGAGTGTTACTATATTTGAAATTCCATGCTAGAAACAGGACTAAAACTACAGAGGCCACTGGATGAGAAGTTATCACATGCTGGACAAGTTTCCACTTGTTGACTTTTTTAAACAGGAAGATATGGGTACTATGTTATTCACTTACATTTGCTTCATTGTGATTTACTGATGAAGATGACTTACTGGCGTCCTTTGCTCCCCACAGCCCTACATGAATATGAAAGCCTGCAGAAGAAGCATGAAACAGGTAAGTGTTAATGTCAGGTTCAGGGTTAGAATGATAAATGTTGTATGTCTGACTATATGTAGAGTTGCCCCAGTTTTGAGAAACTGTGATATGATGAATATCATTTAGTTTAGTTACAGTAGCAGCAGTAACAGTGATGGTAGTAGTAGTAGCAGTAGGATCAATTAGCAATTATTCTAAAAGCAGTAGTTGGCTTTGTAGTAGTAGTGACTGTATAAACTGAAGGGCCAGCAGAGGCAAGGAAAGCAGAAATAGTATAATAGTAGTTTCTTGCTACTATCCAAGCTCATCTTTGTCTTGTTACTGAGAAAAGAAAAAATAAATATCCTTTTGTAAGGGTTTACTATAAAACTGGAAAAAGAAAAACATTTACCCAAATTATGATTAATGAAAATCAATAATAACAGCAGGAAACAATAGAAATGTCAATATATGTGAATTGAGGGGAGGGGGGAAAACATATGTTGGTTATTGAAGGGTACTAACAAAAGCTATGCCAGTTACACAAACAAAAGGTTTGAGAGAAATGTTTGCACTTTTCTCCATATTAATTGTTTTTTCTAATGTGACTATAGACGAATAAAGCCACACAGCACCAAATGTGTGTTGGTTGTCCCCATACTTAATTTGTTATTTAAGATTAATCTAGAAATGGGCTTTGATAAAAATGCAATTAAAATTATACAGAGATTTCTAGGTTTCTGGTTATGTGGTATAGTGTATATTTAATATGAAAAAATCAGGTTCACTTTAGGGACAGTAGTTATATTCTCTCATCTGCCCTTTAATGCTATACTGAATATTTTTGCAACAGTATAACACATTTTACTTCAAATTGAATCAGCTGCATTTTGAGGCAGTCTCTGAGTTGGCAGGCCGGTTGAAACGGCAGTCATCTTATCATGAAGCTGCTCTGTCTTTCTCACTTACATAAGTGCAGGAGACTGGAGAAGTGAGACAAGGTCATCAAGAAGCTCAATGAGTTCCAGCAAGGTAAGTTTATCTCTCCTGGTTCACTAAACATCCAGAAAACAAGATTAAGACAGAAATGTTCTCATTCTACAAACAAGTTTTAACACATGTATCGATATAAATCTGTACAATATGGCAGAGTCAACAAAAAAGACCTTGCAGCTCTGAAATGATTTTCTCAATAGACCACAATTGGAAAAGATATATCTATAAAACACCATCCAAGTATGAGGATAAACCTGGGCAAGACAAGAGATAGACACTAATGCATAATGTGGAAGTAAACCATGATGTAAAGATAAAGTTTTTGTACTGTAAACATATGTGAGCAACTTTCATTGGGAAGCATCATGGAACACAGAAGAACACAGGCATAATTTAAAAATTGCTGTGTCTTTAATGCATTCAAAGGAATGTCGTGGTTGTTTCTTTTCATAATAATGGAAACAATAATAACCATGATGAACATGTCCCATGTCTTGTACTCACTCTTGAACAAAACGGCTTCAGCAGCTGTAGCTGTAGCTGTAAAGTCTTCCTGTCAAATGAAGTGACTGCTCATGTGGTTAAACAGTCAATTCAATGCAGGTGGCCATCATTAGGCTGCTTAAACAAAACAAACCTATCAGACAGATGGCAGGAATTTTAGAGTGACCAAATCAACAATCTGGTACATTCTTAAAAACAACGAATGCACTGGAAAGCATAACATCAAAAGGCCTGGAAGACCGTTGAAGACTATTAATGTGGATGATCACGGAATTCTTTCCTAAGTGAATGAACACCCTTACAACATCTAGCCAGGTTAGAACACCCTCCAGGAGGTAGATGTACATTGTCAAAGTCTACAACAAGAGACACCTTTATCAATGTAAATAAAGAGGGTTTACCACAAGGTGCAAACCCATTGTTAACACTCAAGAATGGAAAAGCCAGATTACCCTTGCCTGAAATAATCTAAAAAAAACCTGCCCAGTTCTGGAAGGACACTCTTTAGATAGATGAAACCAAGTTGAACTTGTACCAGAATGATGGAAAGAGAAGAGTAAGGAGAAGGAAAAGAACACCACATCATCTTTCTTCTGTGAAAGTAGTGTTATGACATGGGCATCTAAAGCTGTCATTGGAACCGGGTCACTGGCATTCAGATGATTCAATTTTTTTCTTAAACCCCTTAAATTAAAGCTGAAAGTCTACACTTCATTCACATTTTTATGCGTTTGTACCAGTGTGGTTGTGTTAACTGCAAAACTTTTGTCACTGTCCAAATATTTATGAAACTGTATACCTAGAGAGAGCTCATTTGTAACAATATATTCACTAATGAGAGAACATGTGTTCTGTTGTAATAAATGTGAATGGTTTTTAAAATGATCATAGCTGTACAACTACAAACAGGACACAGACAATTACAGTGGAAAAGCACTGTCACTGCTCCAGCTTTTATCATGAAGCTGTTTCCTTGCACCACAAATATGTTTCAGATGTTTTAGCCCACCATTCAGCTTTCCAAAATTACTTTCTTTACAGGTTGAATGCTTTGCTGTGACCACTTTGGTTAAGACAGAATTTGAAATAGGGCACCACATGTCAAAAGATGGAGCAAATAGTTTGTCTTTGTAACAGTGACAGTTTTTCAGATTTTTATCTGAATAAATTTGGCCCATACTTGTGTATTCAGTGGTTTTGCAGCCAAAACACATATTGTGTTTGACTTCCGTGTTAATAGAGGCTGCTTCACTGTGCCAAGCAGCTGCATATTAGGACCTATTACGTGATTTCATAGCTCTTAGAAAATTGCTCCTATTCACAGCCAAACGGCTGGGGGTGGGGCGACAGGGGTGGTGGGGGGTGCAGTGGGAGGACAGGAGAAAAAGTCCCCACACACAATCATGCTTTTTCAATTGCCGATGGCAAGGTTGATGACAACATGACCATTGTGTTATAATGATAACACCACAAAGGCATCTGCCCCCCTCATCAAGGCTTCACAGTGGCTGCAGATACAATTTAATTCACTGCTCCGTTGGCGCCGCTGATACCATTATGCAGCATGTCGGCACAGGGGTAATCACTGTCTTTCCTGAGAGGAGGATGAAAAAAGACAGGCACAAAAAAGAGGGGAGAAAAAAATGGAGTGATGATGATGGGGAGGCCGAAACTTACAATTAAGACTGCCAATTCTGACATGTCAGAGCCCCCCGTCGACTCGTGCTCATACACTTTCAACACTTCCACTGCTGTTTATTTACCATGGCTACCAGTAATTACAATTAACATGTCATTTAGTTCAAGGCGTCCTTTCATAGGTTGTTGAGTGTGGCCACGGCATTATGGAAAAAGGCAGAGAGGATTGGAGAAAAGGCTGAGGATGAAAACTGGCAGCTAAGTGCTATTCAGTGACTGATGTTCAGGGCGCTGGAGGAACGTGGATATTCCCCAGCACTGGCGTTCATTAAATTCTTAATTAGGTGTCACTGTGGGGAAGAATTGCCCACAGCAATGGCACTAATGTGTAATATCTCCCTTGCAAAACCACAATGTTTTAATTAGTTAAGTGGTAGGGCATTGTTTAACGGTGTCCTTTTTGTACCAAGGTGGGATTGCAGCTTAAACAACATGCACTAATCAGTATTTTCATAAATACAACGGACCAAATGAGTCCACTCAGAATTATCACCAGCTCTGTAGTTCCCCTCAGCTTTTCAATGAAAAGCACCAAACAGCAGACAGACATAGTTAGACACTAGTTTTTGAACATTTAGCTGCTAAATAACCGGAAATATTTCAGGAGTTGATCGAGACTGAAAGAGAGCTAAAAGGAGAGTGAATTTTGGCTTTACTTAATCTTGTGACTCCAAATGAACGCTAATGTTGCTATGTGTGTAAATCAGCAATTATCTGCTAAAGGCCCTAAAATGCTTTCGGAAGTAGGATGTAAACACAAACATGATTTTGTTTATTTAATGTTGGGTGTCCGTATAAGTGGACATACTCATTGTCCAGATCATCTATTTAAGGCTGATCTCAGAGACATGGGCAAATGACAAAGTT
The DNA here is from genome assembly GCA_016859345.1 of Istiophorus platypterus. Classification (NCBI taxonomy): domain Eukaryota; kingdom Metazoa; phylum Chordata; class Actinopteri; order Istiophoriformes; family Istiophoridae; genus Istiophorus; species Istiophorus platypterus. The sequence continues at coordinate 26,029,133 of CM029124.1, forward strand.
GTTCTCACGAAACTTTGGGGCTGTGCAGCAGTGATAAAATTTGTGAATTTTTAAGAGGATAATATCAAGCTTAATTTTTAAGATTAAGTACTATTAAGATATAAACGACAGTTTGGTCTTGCCCTCGGAAACAGCAGTTGAAAAACAGCAGTTTAAAGTCCACTTACAACCTTGTTTGGAGCTTTCATTCATATCACATTGTATTCTGAAGTTTCCTTAATTGTCATGGAACTGTAATGGAAATGTCAGATGTTCCATTAATCTGAACACTTATATACTTCCAACAGTTAATGAAGACTGTGATATGTTTGGAAGCTCTATAACAAACAACTAAGTGGACCTTAGGTTGAGGTTGTGTGGTCTGAATACATTCGAGTCATGTTTTAGTCTTGTTCCTAAGCTATTCATAAATATATATTAAAGCAGAGAATGTTCAAATAAGCCTGGATTTCTTGTAGTTAAATGATCCTCACTGACCTTATTTATCTTTAATGGTGTTTTAATTGATTAACTTTCATGTAATGTGATTTCCAATATTTGCCTAATTTGCCTGATCAGTGTTTTATCAATTAAAAATTCAGCATTCTTCACATCATATATATTTTTTGAGTGCAGCCCTTTTGTTGTACATAATGCCGTAATCTAGCAGGCTAGAGGCTTAAAGGCAAATGTTCCCCTTCATCCTGGGTTAAGTGCAGAATCGCATGTATTATACTGAACAAAAAGCCCACATACATCCTAAACTATTATTCATACCGTCTTATGCGCTAAAATTCTTTCCAGCATGCACTGTATTCAGTCTATACTCAATACAATTTGGCCTTGGCTGATGAAAATAAAAAGGTAGGGAAAATTATCTGAATGAAAGATATATTGGTAACATTATTTAGTTCACTTCCTTTTGAATTCAAATCATAATGATGCACACAAGTCACTCACAAATGAGGCTACTCAGACGGCAGACACAATAGGAAGCAGAAATATACTTCAGTGTCTTCAGTGATATGGTACTCTTATCTCAATTAACTGCACAATGAAATGAGAAGTCAAAGGTATGCACCCACTCCTTTAGAACATCCTAATCATGTTATTTGTTTCCTTGATGGTATTTTGATCAGGTTCAATAGACATGAGTTGACTTTTTAGGTTTGTATTGACACAAATGCAGTAATTCACTAGACTTTTATGTGCTGTTTTTCATATGTCCTTACATATATATATATATATATATATATATATATATATATATATATATATATACACACACATGTATTCATGTGTATAGATGTATATGTGTGTATCTATCTATCTATCTATCTATCTATCTATCTAGATAGATAGATAGATATACACACACATGTATATGTGTATGTGTGTGTGTATATACACACACATAGTTAATTACATAAGATTTGGACAGAGGAAAAGCCATCAAAAACCGATTGAAGTGTAGACTCTGACAATTTATCAGTTTCATAGAGAAGTTTGGCCTGTAAAATAGATGGCAGAATCTTTAGGGGTGGCTAAATCCACAATTTATTACATTCTTAAAAGGACAGAATGTACTCACAAGGTCAGCAACACCAAAAGGCTTGGAAGACCACAGACAACTAAAGTGGATGATAGCAGAATTTTTCCCATATTGAACAAAAACACCTCACCAATTCTAGATCAGTCAAGAATACTCTCCAAGAGGTAGGTGTATCATTGTCAAAGTCTGCAATCAGGAGATACATTCATGAATGTAATTACAGAGGGTTAACTACAAGGTGCAAACCAATGATAACACTCAAGAACAGTAAGGCCAGATTAGACCCTGTCAGAAATCATCTAAAATAGCCTGCCCAATTCCGGAACAACATTCTTTATACGGATGAAGCCAATATTAACTCGTATAGGAATGATGGGAAGAGAAGAGTATGGAGAAGGAAATGAATGACTCATGATCCAAAGCCACCTGATCATCTGTTAAACATGGTGGATGCAGTGTTATAGCATGGGCCATATATATATATATATATATATATATATATATATATATATATATATATATATATAGTATTTATGGGTGCTAACAGTGTTGTGCCAATCAGTGTATTCTGTGATGTTTCATGCTGTGCTCTAATTTAGGTGGTTTGCAGATGTGGTTTGCAGCAGAGGTTACATTGTGAGAATTTTGTCCTAAATTTCTGTCAGATTTTTAATGCAAGGTCTTCAAAGCTAGAAATTTGCTATCAGTGGAGATGAGTAATCAGTGAGATCTCAGATCACAATTGTCAACTATCATCTGGACAACCCAAAATTACACTTAACGTCAGGGTGTTACGTCACAGTCAGTGTTTCATTCCAAGTTTATAAAATAATGCAAATATAGTTTATAATTTTGTATGTCTTAAATCTTCTTTTTTCCTAGTGTCTCAGATGGTAATTGAGGAGGTCAGTGCCATTCAGAAGAACCTAGTAAGAGGATGAGAGGATGTGTAGAGAACGATTTGAATCCCTGGCCTCCAAGGTGGACTTCATCTTCAGACAAATACTCTCCTCTACTACTGTGTAAAGAAAGTGTACAAATAGTTAGCAATCTGTTATTTCTGTTACTTACACAACTTGGATTAATGTCCAATAAAACATACTCAAATCAAAGAAATCATATCATCACATTTAAGCAAGATAGAAATAATGTAAACAGGATAGTAGGATCTACAGAGAAAGGTTAGCTAAATAAATACTACAGTATCAAATCAGCCATTTAAGACAACTCTCTGGTCAGTACATTCCAAAAGCCATCACTTTGACATATTGAATTTGTATGCTGTCTCCATGTCTTATTGTCTAATATTGGACTGTATTCTTCTGATTCAGAGCACCCTTTTTTGGGGCCTTGCTAAAATGTGAGTTGTGATTGAGAATGGGGGAGCTTGGCACATAGGGATTTTGCAGCCCACTGGTGTTGAGCTTATCACTGTTATCCTTTCTCATTCATAATCTGAACACGGTCTGTCTGGTTTGACAGGATTTTGGGCAGGAGGCGGGGTTGATTTATGGGGAAGGTTGACTGTAAGGCGTTTATCTCATTTCTTAGCCTTCAGTGGTCCTATTTCCCATGGCTTGTGTTTCATCCTCATCCTATAGGAATAAGTGAGATGTGCACTTACCCATATAAGATATCTGGGTAAGTTGACTAGGTTGTTGATGAATAACACTGGGCAAATTATTACTTTTCTGGCTTTGAAACATTTGACTCTCAAGACACTCCCACCTCTCATCTATTGACATCTTCTACTGCTCCATGCTGCAGTTCATGTTAAATTTTTTTATGGTTAAAAAGCCAAACTTTTAAAGGAACACAAAACAAATGATAGTATTATTCATTGTTATGCCAGGATGCACCAGATGATATATTCAGCTAGTCTTGATGTCTGTTGAATATTTACCTTAATTTTGAAGTCTACTATGTACAGTTGCAATCAGAAATATTCAACGCTATCACCTCAAAAGTCATCATAGTTATGTGGATGAAAGAATCTTCCAGAATCTTTTTCTCAACCAAGCTTTGGTTGACTTGGAGGTGTCGTCCTTGGGATCATTGTCTTGCTGGAAAGTCCAATGATCCCCACGGTTTGTCAACAGCAGCCATCATGTTCCTCTTTAAAATGACTTGGTATTTCTGGGAATCCATGATGCCAGGTGCACAATCAAGATTATCAGTTCCCGCCACAGAAAAACAGCCCCACATCATCAATGACCAACCTCCATGCTTGACTGTGGGGATGGTTGTCTTCTGGTCATAAGCATGGCCTTTTGCAAGCCAGACATACCTCTGGTCCATATGTCCAAACAGTTCCAGTTTGGTTTCATCAGTCCATAGAACTGTCTCCCAAAACTGTAGTCTTATCCAAATTCCTCCTGGTATATTCTAGTCGACTTTGATGTTCCTTGTGGTCAAGAGTTGAGTGCGTCTTTGAATCCGGCCATGAAGTCCTTGTTTATTCAGTACACGTCTTATAGTTGCCACTGAAACACCTGTACCAGCCTTCACCAGGTCATACTGTAGATGTCTTGCAGTCACACGGGTGTTTCTCTTAGTTTTTCTGACTAAGTTGCTAAGGGCCCTAAATGAAATGTTGGGCTTTCTTCCACGGCCAGGCAGGTTTGCAGCTGTTCCATAAGTTTTAAACTTATAATGCTCCCAATGGTGTCTCTTGGAATCTTAAGTTTTTTGGAAATCTTATACCCAAGGCCCTTCCAGTGTGATGAAATAATCTCCTCTCTCAGCTTTTGTTGAAGCTCCTTTGTCTTTCCCATGATTGCAACTCACCTTGAATACCTTCATGGGTGGGGTTTATATATGCATAACAGCTGAAGCAAATGAAGGATCATTACAGAGTTCCCAAGGGCTTAATTATGTTTCAGCTCCACTTTAGGCCATAAACTGTCAGACAGCTTTGAAAAAAATATTATATAGGGGTTGAATAATTGTGACATGGCTATCTTAAAAAATATATTATTACACACAAAGACTACATCATGTATTTTCTGTGTTGATGTATCACTCAACTCATAAAGAAGTCATCCGAAGCAGAATCTTGCTCTTTGCAAAAACTTTAATTGATAAATCCTTAAAATCTTTGGGGGGTTGAATATTTCTGATTGTAACTATGTTGAAGAAATGTAACATTATTTTTTAGTATTGTTTACAGGTTGCTGTAACTTATGGGGTAGCATGAACCAGTGGCATCCCCTAAAATGATGGGCTCCAGTGCAATATTTTTTTTACTGACTGTTAGCTACACACGATCAAGCAAGGAAGCAAACACACAAATTCACACACACAGAGCTATTTATTGGTACATGCTTTTTTTGTTGTTTATTGTAAGTGTCTTTATATTTCAATGTTCCCTTAAGTAGTATGCTTTTTGCCCGTGCAGTTTAAATGTTGTAAATTTAAAAAAAAAACACACACTAAAACAGTTTAAAAAAAGGCAAGAAATTGACCATAATTGATTTAATTCTGATTGAATTTTAAAACAATTATAATTCTGCAAGATTACAGACTAAATATTTCTCCATTGAGCTAGGCAACCAAATTAATTGCTGAGAAAAGGATTAGACTTTAAACACTCAGAAGAAATAGTTTGGTATTTTCAAACCTTTGGAATATGACTATCATAGATAGGAAGATAGGAAGTTACTTCACAGTACAAATGGAAAATGACCCAAAACACACTGCGAAAGCAAGAGCAAGCCCTTCTCAAGGCTAGGAACTGGAATATTCTACAATGGCCAAGTCATTCACTGGACCTCAGCCTAATTGAGAATGTCTTTCACCTACTGAAGACAAAACTGAGGGCAGAAGAATCCATGAACAAGCAGCAACTGAATATGGCGGCAGTAAAGGCCTGGTAAAGGATCTCAAGGGAGGAAATTCAGCATTTGATGATGTCCATGGGTTCCAGACTTCAGCCCTAGACTACAAAGGATTTTCATTGAAGTATTATAAATGATCGCTATATTAATCATTACTTTGGATAGTCCAATGACCTCTGAGCATCTGAAAATGAAGGGCCATGTATAAAAATGGATGTAATTCCTGAATGGTTGTTGGGATATTTTTGTTAAAACCCTTGAAGTAAAAGTTAAAAAATCTACTCTTTAATCACATCACGATAGATTTGATACAAATCCATTGCATTTGATGCACCAGGACAAAACAACGAAAATTGTGTCACTATCAAAATACTTACAAACCTAACTGTAAAAACTGTAGTATAAAGATCAGCATTTGCTTAAAACTCAAAAGCTTAATGATTGGGCATGACAAGAGCTTAAGACTTTCTGACCAATTTTGAGGTGGATCTGGTTAACGTACTAGAGGAGTATGTCAAAGTATAAAATTCGAAAATTACAATTCCTGTTGTCAGTGGGGGGTGCTATGAATCAAAATTGACCTGTAGATGAGATCAGGCCTGGACTGTTATCAGATGTAAATTTGAGGAATATCTGACAGTGTGTAGTTGATGTACAGACGCTGTAGTAACTCAAGTTTCTATCAAAGTATAAAAAACAAGTTTGGGGCTGATTGGACGACGTTTATTTGAGTTGCTACAACTTCCTGCATAATGATGAAACATTGAGTTTCGCCATGCTTCCTAGAACACACTATTCAACTCAAACTCTAAAGCCTCACAATTTGGCATCAGAAAGATCTTTAGATTGCACCGACTGCATCTGAAGTCCCTTTGATTAATTCTCTAGGAGGAGTTTGTTGAAGTACAACAACTGTTAATGGCAAAAACAGTGCCAAAATTGTACAGTAAATTCAGAATGGCTGATTTCCTGTTGATTATGGTTCTAGCTCCCAGAGCCTTTTTATAAGTCTTGGAATGTTACATGTCCCTACCAAATAATGTATATGTAGGTAAAATATAAAGTGCGGGCTACTTTGTTGAAATCTTGTGCTCTCAAACCATTTGGCCACACCCATGCACAGGACCCATAAAAAAATGGAGATTTTCTCCAAACTGACGCATGTGCAAAGTTTCACGAGTGTTCAGCCTTTCTTCAAAAATGTGACTCAGTTGTCCTAAGTTGTCCTCAATTGTCCAAAGAATGAAAATAATAATTAAAGCTGCAAGCAGTTTGTTCGGGCCCTCACACTGTCATGTACATCATGCACATCAGGGTGGGATGTCCGTTGACACAGCTTTGCACTTTCACAACCTTTTGAAACTGCACAAACAAGTTATTATCCGCATGGAATACATGGTGATGGACATGATGTATTGCATATCTTAATTCCTACGTCAAGAATGGGGCACTAGAGAACATACGCAAATATTCATTATGTTATTTTTATCAGGAGTAGACAAAATCAAGAATCTTTTTTATGTGCATAAAATGATGTTTTTCACATGGGGCTTACTTCCTATACCTTCTTCCTCCTGATGTCGATTTAAGTAACAAAGGTTTTCATTTACATGTCAAAACTTTAAAATTCATTGCACTGCTATAGAAACACTGTTAAATGAATACTCACAATCTTCACAATAGAGCATTATCAAGGTTTTAAGTTATATCAACTTCCTCTTTCATGGCAAAACATTTATTGCATGAAAACTGAAAAGCATCATGAAGGTCCTTAGATTGCATTGACCAAAAATCAATTATCGGGGAGGAATTTGTTTAAGTACAATGCCTTACAATGGCAAAAACTGCACCATTATTGCACAGTATATTCAAAATGTCTGGCTTTATGTCAGGTTCAGGTTATGGCACCACCACTTTTTTGAAGTCTTGGGATGCTATATTTCCCTACAAAATTTTGAAAATGTAGGCAAAATATACCTTAGGGATTATTCCAGCCCTAGCACCATTGGTGCTTTGGCTCTAATAATATTAACTACACATGCAGGCAGGTATTAAGCTTGTGCAAGCCCTCCATGCAAGATCACCAGTAATTCAGTGGGCATGAGAAAGTACTGGACCAAATTTTGAGACAATTACAGGTGCTGTTGCCAAGATATGCAACACTTCCTGTTTTGACTGTGACAAATAGGAAGTTGTTCCTTTCAAATTTTATTCTTTTTTTTGGATTATCAAAATCTTTCAGAAACCTTTAATCATTGAAGTCCTTAGATTTTATATGAAAGGTTTTGTGCAGATTGGAGGTTTCTGCATATTCCGTAATTTTGCAAAAAAAAATGGCTGAAATGGCTATGGGCATATACCACAAAATTCAGCTAAATTCAGGAAACGCATGCACATAAGGTTTTTGAATGTGCAATGTAATACGTGGGAGTTACTTTACAAAACATGCTTATCTTGATTATAGTGTCACCACCTGCAAATGTGTCATTTTTGTGTCTGAAATGTTAGCACCTTCTGTACCTCCCCTAAAAATCTCACTTATATAACTTTCACAATGTATGCTGCAGTACCACTTTTACTGAGGGAAGAATAAAAAAATAAAACAAATTTAGCAAAATGAAATAAGTTAAAAATCTGAGGAATTACAATAGAGTTCCAAGGCAATGCAAATCAGATTTAAAAGCCAATGGGTGCAATACAAGACTAAGATTGAGAGTAGCACAGATACTGTAAAACATTTCACCGCAGTTAGGAGGTTTCTGACGTCTATTCCAGAAAGTATGTGTAACATAGTCTGTCATAAACCCTGGATTTAGGGTTGAGTAAACCTTTTGCAACTTACCTCAAATTTTGGGTTAAGTCAACCTTCCCACTACTTTGCAGTATTTAACATGCTATTCAGATCTGCTAGTTACTTTAGCTTAGCAGTTAGCAATGGCTTCTCTCTCTCTCTCCTGTTCTCTCTTGCTCAGTGTGTATTATATTTAGTTACAACTCTGTGATAACAGTACATTGAATAAATGTAGTTTATTTGCAGTGATGGAGCTGAGTCTCAGTAAATTGGAAGCACGCCAAATCGTTACCTGCTGTATTTAGCAAGCCAACCAGATGTAGTTCCTATTCTCCCCCCTGGCAGAGTCCATTCCCCAATCATATTCCCCAATACTCACATTCCTAAGCATACTGGCTATGGAGATGCAGAGTTGCAGCCATTTTTGACTCAGACCTCAAAATCAACCCTAAACATAAAATCACTTATAACTCATTCAAAAGTCTGGTTCTTAGTCTTAAAAACCCAACCTGGAAAACTTTAGACTTTTCTATTTGCTATAGTGTTCTCTGTTCCTGGACCGTAATCTTAATTTTTACCTGAATTCTCAGTTTTTATCATTTTTAGTCCTTAGTACACATAAAGTAATTATTGTAGTTGATTTTGATATTCATGTGGACATTGATAATGACAGCCTTAGCACTTTATTTATCTCATCATTAGATTCAACTGGCTTTGTTCAGAGTGTAAAGAAAACGCACACAGTGTTTTAACCACACCCTCAACCTTTCTCTGATCTATGGCACAGAAAGTGAACATTTAACAGTCTCTCCACAGAGTAACTTTTGAATTCCTATCACTGGAATTCACATCCTTAGGCAATGTACTAGATTTCTATCAGATAGTGCTGTAGATAAATTTAAATAAGTGATTTCATCAGCACTTGATTCACCACCATGTTTCAATGTAACAGAGAATTTTAGACCCTCCCAAACTGATCATCTTGTTAGAATGACACAAACCTATGTTATCATTTTAAAAAGAGGATATTAGAGCAAGAGAGGTTAGCTCCATGTTTTAATTAGTAACTTTTGAATTCCTATCAATTATTTGAGGATTTTCAGTTAGTATTTAAAGTGCATCATAGCATAGAGACAGCACAGGTGAAAGTTAGAAATGATCTTCTAATTGCATTGGACTTTTCTCTGTACTTGTTTGATCTTAGTGCTGCTTTGACCATCACATCCTATTATAGAGGATAAAACATTTAATTAGAATTAAAAGAAACTGGTTAAAGTCCTATTTATCAGATCAATTTCAGTTTGTACATGTTAACAGTAAATCCTCCAAATACTCAATTGTTAATCAGAGAACCACAAGGACCAATTCTCTTCACATTATACAGGGGGTAAAATAAGTATTGAACACGTCACCGTTTTCTCAATATATTTCTAAAGGTGCTATTGACATGAAATTTTCACCAGCTGTTGGTAACAACCCAAGTAATCCATATATACAAAGAAACCAAAACAGATAGGTTCAGAAATTAAGTTATGTGTCACAAAATGGAATGACACAGGGAAAAAGTATTGAACACACTTACTGAGATTTATTTAATACTTTGTAGAAAAGCCTTTGTCGGTAATGACAGCTTCAAGATGCCTTCTGTAAAGAGAAATTAGTTGCATGCATTGCTCAGGTGTGATTTTGGCCCATTCTTCCACACAAACAGTCTTCAAATCTTAAAGGATGTGTGGGCCTCTTTTTTGAACTCACATCTTTAGTTCTTTCCATAGATTTTGATTGGCTGGGCCATTCTAGCAGCTTTATTTTCTTTCTCTGAAACCAATTGTGAGTTTCCTTGGCTGTATGTTTGGGATCATTGTCTTGCTGAAATGTCCACCCTCGTTTCATCTTCAGCATCCTGGTAGATGGCAGCAGATTTTTATTAAGAATGTCTCAGTACATTTTTCCATTCATCCTTCCTTCAATTATATGAAGTATGCCAGTACCATATGCTGAAAAACAGCCCCACACCATAATGTTCCCACCTCCAAACTTCACTGCTAGCATCCAAAGAGTTCGATTTTGGTCTCCTCTGACCAGACTATATTCTCACAGGCTTGTCCAAATGTTGTGCATCAAACTTTAAGTGAGCTTCAACATGCTTTTTCTTTAGAATGGAGTCTTGCATGGTGAGTGTGCATACAGGCCATGGCAGTTGAGTGCATTACTTATTGTTTTCTTTGAAACAATTGTACCTGCTAATTCAAGGTCTCTCCACAAGTGGTCCTTGGCTCTTGGACAACTCTTCTGATAATTCTTTTCACTCCTCTGTCAGAAATCTTGTGAGGAGCACCTGGTCGTGGCCGGTTTATGTTGAAATGATGTTCTTTCCACTTCCAGATTATGGCCCCAACAGTGCTCACTGGAATATTCAAAAGTTTAGAAATCCTTCTATAACCAATGCCATCAGTATGTTATGCAACAATAAGGTTGCAAAGGTCTTGAGAGAGCTCTTTTCTTTTACCCATCCTGAGATGTTTCTTGTGTAACACCTTGGTACTGAGACACCTTTTTATAGACCATCAGTTGAGACTGAACCAGTTGATATTAATTTGCACTGAGAAGGGGCAGGATTGCTTTCTGATTACTGATTTCAGCTGGTGTCTTAACTTTTCATGCCTTTTTGCATCTCCCTTTCTTCATGCGTTCAATACTTTTCCCCTGTGTCAATTCACATTATTACACATAACATAATTTATGAACATCTATGGTTTGATTTCTTTGTATGTGTGGATTGCATGGGTGGTTGCTGACATTGGGTGAAAATTTCATTACAATAGCCCCATTAGAAATATATTTACTGAGAAAAATGTTAATATGTTTATTACTTATTCTGCACGCTGTATATGCTTTCAATACTCCATACACTTCCATTCTTATGAATACGATACCCAATTGTACTTGTCAGTGAACCTTGATTAAACCAATCAGTTAGCTAAACTTCAAGCATGTCTTAAGGACATTAAGACCTACATGACCAGCAACCTTGTAGTGTTAAACTCAAAACTGAAGTTATTGTACTTGGCTCAAAACACCTCAGAAACATGTTATCTTATTGTAGTTAATGATATAGGTACTTTAGATCCGATCATATCTGAGATGCAGTGAAATTCAAGGAAATGCAGTGACATAACAAAGGTCCAAATACTTGTGTCAGTGTGATAGTTTAGTTTTCCCTTTTTCATAAATTTGCAAAATTTATAAAATTTTGTTTTTGCTTTGTCATTATTGATAGAAATTAATCTATTTGTTCTTAAAATTATAGTGGCTAAAAGCTTGCTTATTGGCTGTCTAAATGATTACTGTTTATCAAGCTTTTAGAGTGTCTTTGGCCTCTTCTATTCTTTGCTTCTTTCCTCCTCTTCTTCCTTGTTATAAAACAGTGGCCATAATGGGACAACTGTTGCGAGTGTCTTGCTAGCATGGAAGGGTGTATGAGCACTCACTATGGGAAGCAGACAGACTGATAGTTCTTGATTAGCGATGTCTGAGAACATATCCTTGTATCAACCACTGACTGACTTAAGTTGAATACAACATATTTATTCACCATTAACCTGTAAGTACTGTGAATAGAATAAGGTTGAAATATATATTACCGTTTTGAAGAGTATTGACCTTTCAGGAGGATTTCAGCAATATTGTAAAGTCACAAATCCTACACTCAGATGGTGTAACATCAATTATTACTAATTTACATATAAATCACACACAAAATACATGAGGAGATGTTCTTAGGGGAGGACAGACAAACTGAAGTATTAATTTCCCTGGACCCAATGATGGTAATTTGGCCTACAAAATATTCCCAGTCTGAAAGAGGCTAAAGTTCAGAGCAATTCCTTAAGCCCTCAATTTTGAATTAAAAGTGACTGGAGGGTTTTAGCAATTTACAACCAGTCAAATCAGAATAAGTTTTTGGTGCTTAATGTTTTTGTGTTGATATGTGATCAAAGGTTAGAAGAAGGAGCTGAGACTGTGTAATGGTGACCTCCAGACTGTGCTAGCCCAACGCAATGTCAGCCTTGATTTATCTGAGTATATAATTTTATATGCACATTTCTTGCAAATTGTACATTATTATAAAAATAATGTGATTCCGTGCTATGTATTGTTGATTGCATTTCAGAAAAAGACATGCAGCCTGAAGGGCATCATAAAAAAAAAATCAAATTGCTGCAATCTGCTCCCACCAGGATGCCATTAATAAATGTCTCTTTTATGTATTGCCTATTGTGTTTGTCTTCTTTTTTTTCTCCTCTCCAAGCACTGTTCCTCCATACAGTGACACCAGGAAACATGCATAATTGGCATTCATCTCCCTCCCATAGGATTCATCCATATTTTTCTTAGGGATGGTGTCCTTAATTGATACATATGGCTTTCCTGATGATTGAACTTTTAGAAATGGAAGGGCCACTGTGGCAGTTTAGTATGTATGCTTCAAGTAGAACTGATCAATTTGAAAAAAAAAATTCAAGGAAAAACACTACATAAGAATATATGTTAGAAGTTATAATCATACAGAAAAACATGATGTACAGAAATTCAAGATGCAAATACTTGTCACATCAAAAAACTGTTATTACACCTAAAAGGAGAGATTTTCTGCTTCCTTCATCTGCTTGTGCTAATGATGTCTGTTTTTTCATACCTTATCATTGCTTTTGCATGCGTCCTGTCATTATGGCTGATTGCAGGGCCAATGTAAAGAGGAAATCAGAGCAACTCTCATCTACCCTGTCTGTCTCTCTGCTACCTTGTTTCTTTGCCTATTTCCACTGTCGTAATACAAAGCATACACACTTGTCACTCTATGCAGATTTGAAAAATTAAGGCACTGTAAGATGCAGGCTCTGTCAGATTTTGTTAGAAGACTATGTTAGGGAACATGTGCTGAATATGCCATAAGTTGTGCATTCAGATGTTGCTTCTTTAGTAGCACCATGTAATCTCTCTATTTTCAGTAAACTCGAGTGTTGTTATGGCTTATTGTTATGGCTGTCTTGTTGAACTGCTGGAACTACTGTTGAGCAAATTATCTATGAAATTATTCTCCGTTCAAAGAAAAAGAGTCTACTTATTGAAAACGTTAGTGTTACTGCTTGTTTGTACCATATTTGCAGCTTAATCATGCCCAGCATATTTTACAGAGAGGTATGGCAGAAGTAAGTTGTAAGTAATTAGTTCAATAAATTAACCCAGCCATCCTTTTTTTCCTCCAAATAATTTCAAGAATCAAGAAAAAATACAGTGGCTAAAACATTATATTCAATATATACAGTAAATGCCATGTATTACTATTTGTATAATCATTACCATATATTAGTATTCAAAAAAAATTTGACTTTGATGTGAATTTACATAAAATTTTAAATACTTTTCAAAAATAGATGGGGGGCTACAATGTATTTTCTAAGAACCTAAGAGTCAGTCCTTTAGCAGCAATAAAAAAAATGATTCTAGTGCCCTAATTAAATGTTCAGGAGGACAGAGGAATTTGAAGGCATGAATATTAATCCAAGTTTTTATCCAGCAGCCAAAATGGACCACATAGTTTATCTACAAAAAAAACTTTTTCACATTTTTGCCTCCTTTCATGGCTAGTTTGAGCAGGGAACAATACATGATGAATGAACACAACTCTGTGTACCTGCATATATTAGAGTGGCAGTGCTGAGTGATAAGTTACAATACTAAGTACGCTTGCTGATTATGCTGCCAGTGGCCATGCTATAGAACTTTTATTTATTATATTTTGAGTTGTAATTACAACTATTTAGACCCCAAAGTTAAAGTGCTTTGTGCAAATTTTGATCAGTTTTGTGTAAGGATTTTTTTGTATAATTAAGCATAAAACAAATTAGATCAAAGCCCAAAAACTGGCCCTGACAATCCATAGGACATAATTTAATGTGAAACTAAGTTTGAAAATCTCCTTGAATGCTATATGTTACCTTATGGCATAAAAGTGAACTTTTTTGTATTGCAGTTAATATGAATAAAATAAAATACAAGAGTAGATTATATGTAAAATAAGTGATTTGATTTTGAGAAATATAATATATCACATCTAGTACCTTTAAATAGTTTCAAAGTGCCACTGATCTTTTCATGATATTCTCTATTATACCCTGCATTGACATTTAGATGTGCAGGTCCTTTTATTTGTCTCTCTGTATCTCCTCGCTGTAGTTAAACCATCAGAACTACTTTCTAAAGAGAAAGAGCTTGATGTTGCTCTCCCATCTCAGCCCAGAGACCATCACAGAGATCAACCTTGAGGATTAAGAGGAGGAGGATGGTGAAGACCTGAATGCAGCCAGCAAAGTCTGCCTCTCCCCCCAGTGCCACACCACAATCTCAAGTACAAGATGTCTCCAGCTACTCCAGTTGTCTTTTTACCAACAAGTTACCATATTTTGTATTCATAGTCCTAGCCATATAGAAATTGCAAAAATACTTGCGGCATTTCTCTTGCATGTTGCCTTAATGGTAAAAGATTTGGAAGATTTGTAAATTACACAGCACAATTTCTTTCTTTTATTGTGACCTGTAACCATTCATTCACCAAAGACATACCAATGACAAAAGAGGGACTTAGATAGATTTTACATTTATTTACTGGTCATGAGGAGAGTGAGTCAGTCCAAGAAAACAGTTGTTAAAGCATGGCAACATGGAGAAAGATGTGAACACCATGCTGGTAACATCCAATAAAATCTCTTGATGCATTGTAAAGAATGTAGGATAACAGGGATAACAGCAATTCTTAATAAATATAGAAAATGGTGACTTTTTTAGTTATTTCTTTCTACAATGCAGTATGAGCAAATGGAAAATAAAGCATGCTACAGCATGGCTAAGATTAGGCAACTAATACATTACAGTTAGGTGAAGTTCGTTATTAGGATTTTAAAAAGCAAACATTAATTGCAGTAATATGATGTGATCTAAATACCGAAATGTCATCAATAATTAAGCACTGACAGTATGTGGAATGCTTGGGTTGACTTTTTAACCTGTCTCTTAAAAGTCCAACTTTATAAAGATACTATACTAAACTGAATTATACTAAATTGCTTGAGCACCCTTTTAACAGTCCATAATGTCTATATTGCTATAGCCTCATTGGATAATTATTTAATTCACGATTACTCTTTATATGGTAAATGTACAAATAGATATTAAAAGAATATCTATATTTATTAGGTGGCCGAAAAAAGTTAACCACTCATTTGTAAAATGCTAAGCTACGCAATGGATACGCATGAAGAAATTAACCAGTGACTACAGATATTCAGTGAATCCTAAACTCTCTGAAGTACAATACTAGCAGACTACTTTTCTTTCCCTCAAGCTGTCTGTGGGAAATGTCATGGTGAGTTCCTTTTGCCAACAAGTAATTATACCTTGGGTGATAATGGATTCATACTCCATGATGCTTTGATGCTTTTCCCATCATGTTGTTCAAGGCTGCTGGCATTAAAAGGGAGAGGTAATCATCTTATTTGCAAATGATATACTCCAATGCAGAAAATTATCAAATACAGAAACAATTGGACTTGTTCCAAGATTGTGGGCTTATTATTTTGAAATTTAATATTTACATATTAATGGACAGCCAGTGAAAGCACCTCCTGTCAAGGAACACGGTATACTTTGGCTCTACACATTTTTACTTTTGCCATATATAGGTTTAAAGGAAATATAATCAAAGAAAATCAGCTGTAGACTTTGAGCTGAGCAAATCACAGGTAGGCCCCAAGGAAGGTCCTGCCATGGTCAAACTTTTTATCCTTCCATAATTTTTGTTGCATTTTCATTTAATTTGAGAATTTTACTTTTAACATTACTTGTCCTATTCAACAAAGGGCATTCCATTCCTCACTAAAAACAATTTCAGTTGTCAGTAACCTTTTCTGCTTTAGCACCCTCCTAAATGTATCAGCCTGCTTCTGTTGTGAGCTGCTTTTCTTCTTTACAGAAATTCCTTAATTTTATGTATTTAACACATGAAGCAAATGACTTACATTACCACATACAGTAAATGCATTGAAATATTAACTGTTGATGCAGTTTTTCCCTATTTTATTTCACAGATTTTTTATATACATACATTTAGTTTTGCAAACACATATCAAAAAGAAGTTAATTAATGGCTAGTCTAGTACATTCTTCTGGTTTTGCAGCTTTTCTCTGTTGTTCTGGTGTGACCATATTTATTATTTAATAAATATGGTCACACCATATTTATTATTTAATAAATATGGTGTGACCATATTTATTGAATAATAAATATTAAATATTTACAATCTCAAAATAATAGCTGGGGTCTTGTGGCAAGCATTAACAAAATACAGACCATTCACTAATAAAGGCAGGATAAAAAAAAAAATTGAGTGGGGTGTAATTACCTTTAGCCCACTACAATAGCTCATAGTAAATTTAGAATCATTTTCATTTCCACAGCACCGATTCCATCAGTACAACAAAAGTCATCTAATACCTAGCACTCTCCTGCTCCCGGTTTCTATTTTTAAACAGATATAATGTTTTTATACTAGTTTACCCTTCTTTTGTGGATTTGGTCAGGTGAGAGCAATGTCATCCCCATTCAAATGGCAAATTCAGGAGACACCTGAAAATGTAGTCCTCTACCAAGGGAACTCTAATTTTTTCCCAAGCAACTCAGAAAACAACCACTGATAGCCTATGGTAGTTAATTTGTAATTTGTCATTTATGCTTCTTGCAAATTCACAAAGCTAGTATCCTATAGTACAGTGTTTAAGAATACTGCTTTGATTTTCTTTGTCTCAGAGCTACAAAATAAGTTGGAGTTAACACTAAAGGAGGAAAATCAAGCACTAACTGATCTTAAGGCAGTAAGAGACCAACTGAGAGAAACCAGGGGAGAAGCAAGTTTAAGTGTTTTTCATTTTGTGTTGCCCTGTTACTAACACTGATTCCATATACAATTCATTTTTGCTCATAATATATTTATTCACCAGCAAGGCTACAAATTTCTTGAGAACATTTTACTAATAGAGCAAGGGCTATTAACCCTAGCCAGCAGCCAGATTCATATTAACTGCATCTGTCGCTGGTAAATGTAACAAATGTAACGATGAGACAGAATTTTAGCCCTAAAACCACAGTTGGATTAGCATGGACAATAGAAAGAGCTTTATATTATCTATATGTAGGTGTATTGGCGCAGGTTTTTGCTGCTAGCATGAAGAGCCTTATAATTTGCTAGTGTGGGGTAATCCATCACAGTAGATATTATGGCTATATTTTGTTTTGACTGTTAATGCAGTGCACATTACACATCAAATACATTTCTAATTAATTGTAGTTTAATGATATTTAATAAACAAAAGTACGTAATGATACTGAAGATGATTGAATTAATAATCAGTTCCTGCCTGGATGTATGGAAAACCAGATATAATTTTATGAATTGGTTCCTTGTGGTTCCAGACCCCTTTACTTTTTTTTACATTTTCTTAATGTTGCAGCCTTGTGCTAACTTTCTTTAAATCAATTAAATTAACCAGAGTCCTTTAGATGCTTTTATGAAAATTTTCACTCTGCCATTAAGCCCAGGTCCATCGAGAGCTGCAATAATGGTTGTCCTTCAGGAAGTTTCTTCCATCTCCAAATAGAATTCCTGGATCTAAGCCAGAGTCAGAGTGACCATCAGGTTCCTGGTCACCTCTCTTACCAAGGCCATTCTCCCCTGATACCTTAGTCTGTTGGGTAATTGGGAAGAGTCCTGATTCTTCCAAACTTCTTCCAATTATAACTTATGGAGGCCACTGTGCTCTTGGGGACCTGCAAAGCTCCAGTACGCATCTTCAGCTGTGAGACTTTATATAGACAGTTGTTTGCTTTTCCACATCATGTCGAAACAATTGAATTTACTACAGGTGGACTTGGATCAACATTTAGAAACATCTCAAAGATGATGAAGAGAAACGGGAGGCACCTAAAATAATTTTTTAGTGTCATAACAAAGGGTCTGAATACTTACATCAGTATGATAATTCAGTTTATCCTTTTTAATAAAATTGCAAACATTTCTAAAATTCTGCTTTTTCTTTGTCATCAAGTTGTGCTGAGTGTAGATTGTTGAGGGAAAAAATGAATTTAAATGATTTTAGCACAAGGCTGCAACATAAAAAAAATGTAAAAAAAAGTGAAGGTGTCTGAAAACTACCAGAAATGTCTGTTTTTCATGACACACAAAATCACTCTTCTTTTGGTCTCGTTGTCTCAGGAATCTGATATGAAAAAAGTCTTTCATTAGATTTATTCAGCATGAAAAGAGTGACTAAAAAATGTTATATGTAAAATCCTTCTGTGTCTCCATTTTGACAGTGACTGTGATAACTATAAAATAAAATAAACTGATTTTTGTCTTTATTTTTCCTCTACTCTGTCTCTCCTTACAAGTGCTGAAAGAGAAACATGAAAACTCTGTTTTAATTGCTGAGACAGTGCAGCAAAAGAAGCTCCTCGGGAAATATGAAAGAGGTTAGCGGGGGGGGGGCTGAATATGGTCTTGATTTTACAATATAAATAATAATCTAACATGAAAAAAGGTCTAATTTTCTGATGGTAATTACAAGAAGGTATCATAATTAATTTATTGCTGATATTGTGTACACAAAATGTTGCATTTCACTAGCACATGACCCAATGTTGAAATCTCTGTCCAGTGTACAAAACCTTAGAGGACACGCTAAACCTGGAATGAGTTCTAAAGAACAGAGGCAGAGAACTTTGGCAGAGCAGTGAGTTTTTATTACAGTACTCCTCCATGTTCCTCACTTGCCTCTAGGACCACCATTAGGAATCTTCGTGCTGTCTTTGATCAGGACTGCCTTTTTCACCTACATAATATTGCAAAAATCAGGCACATCCTTTCTCAAAATGACGCAGAAAAACTAGTACATGCTTTCATTACTTCTAGGCTTGATTAGTGCAACTCCTTATTATCAGGCTGTCCCAATAAAACTTTAAATACTCTCAAGCTGATTCAGGATGCTTCCTTGTCTCTCTCCTCTCTCCTCCTGATGCTTTTTGCAGGTTTTTCTGCCCCTGATGCTGCAGAGTCTGGATCCATGGCTGCAGATCCACCTACTGCCCCATGATCCTGATCAACACCCACTGCTTTAATTATTATGATTACTACTATTACCATTTTCATTTAGTCTTATTAGAAATATTTTTAGCCCCATTAGTATAACTATTAGCTTAGCTGTTAGTCCTATTATTGTCATACATGTCATACATGGTACCTGTATTGTGCTATGCTTTCTCTCCTCCCTTCTGCCCCCCCCCCTTTGTCTCTCACTCACACTCTCTCTCTCTCTTTCTCTTCCTCCTTCTTTCACTCTCAACCCAGCTGGTCGAGGCAGACTGCTTCCCACCGAGAGCCAGGATCTGTTCAACGTTTCTACCTGTTAAAAGGGAGTTTTTCATTGTCGCTGAAGCCAAGTGATTGCACATGGGGGAAATGTTGGCTCCCTGTAAATAATAACTGTGAAGCGTCTGGTCTAGATCTGTCTTATATGAAAAGTGCCCTAAAATAACCTTTGTTATGATGTGGTGCTATATAGATAAAATTTAATTGAATTATTTTCCGTATGAGAATTTTTGTTACGCTGCTTTGTCCCTTGCAACACTTTGTCCTGGCTCTGCTCCATATGGATGAATATCCATTTTCCTTTCTTCTTTTCTTCAGATGGTGGTAGAGCAAAAAAAGCTGAAGAGACAGAGTCAGATCCTGATGCAGAGCTCCTCACCCAGCCAAGCTCTACAGGAAGCCCTCAGCCAGGTTACTGGACTGACCCAGGATCTGTCAACACAGAGGCTGGGGCACCAGATCCAGGTCTCTTTACACAAATCATGCATAGACTAATTTTTTGAATGTAACATCACACATAGAGTTGGGCTTTTTTGAATCGTTCCTTACATATATGGAAATGGAGAGGCAATTTAGGAAATAGTGAATACAAGCATCCATAAAAAGTCCAAGCTCTTCAAGCACCTATATGTTAAGTGTCACTATAAGATGTCCACATTTACCTCCTCATAAATAACTAAGTGCTTGTAATTAGGGGGCATTTTCTCTTGTTGGTTTGAATTACATACTCATTCTTTAATAGAAAAAAAACACAGACCCAAATTTGAGGTAGTTTAAAAGCCAAGCAAATTTCCAAAAAAAAACATTTAATCCATGTCATGTTAAGTTGTCTGCCTGTGGCACTTAAGGCCAAATAGTCATGTCCCTCACTGAGTCACTAGTTGCTGCTTACCAGGGACTGGTTTTACAAGGATACAGTATTTCAGACTGGTCAGAAGTGATAGGTCAGACTTAATTTTGCTCTTAAGGCCCATTAGTGGTTTCTGCATCTGTATGGCAGCAAGGGTAGACTTTGGGTCAACATGAAATAAAGTTTGTCATTTGCCTGTCTGAGGCTCTTCACAGACTCCTGTGCAGTTGAAAACCTTGGCAACTGCACAAGTAAATTTGACACTTGTTTTATGCCCTGTATATATGTAGTGTATTCCTCATCTTTGGTCCTATTCTTCCAAAGGGGTTTGACTTTTTTCAGTTGTTAGCAGATTACAACAAACAAAGTAGTCTTTCTTCTTGCAGTCAGAGCTAAAAGCCAACCTACCCACAGGCTAAGTCTGAACTAAGAGCTCCATTTCTGTAGTAAGAATCAGTGACATTTGCTGATCAGTAGTATCAAATGGCAAAAAAGAGCAAAATTTGGCTTGAATTTGCAGTTTACTAACAATGTGTCAGAGAGGATTTTTTGGTGGATATCATTGTTCAAAATGAAATTACTGACGCAAATATTCAATTTTGGTGTGTTCTATAACTGATTTTTCTTTTATTCCAAGTGAAGACAGTGAATGAATTAAATGCTGTATTAATGTCCACATTCTGTAATTCATACTCTCTCAAAATTCAAACATTGAGAATATCTTTTTTTCACTATGGGATGTGCTGTATGTTCATTTTGTATTTTATTCTCCTGAGAGCTGCTGTGGCTCATACATTTCAGTGTGGGAAAACTGGTCTTGAGTCCTGTTATTTCATTTTAGAATTTATTTTACTGCCTTTTCCTTTGCAAATCAATGTCACTTACGTGTAGAAGGACAAATGTTGTAGCGGTTGTAGTGGTGCATGAAAAATTCAAGCTCAAATCTCTATCGCTGGTCTATTAGGTCAACATGTTAAATTCTTCAATTTGTGCAAACAAAAGCAAAGCCTTGACTTGTTGGAGCAGGTAGGACATGCATGCTAACTCAACAAGCTATATTTTGTCCTCATTTTGTTAAATAGTTTTTGAAAATGTGAGTCCTGAATTGGGCACTATGCACAGGGTATCTTCTCCTCTGACACCAGAATAATAGTCTCTTTCTGAGCACTTTGGAGGATAAATATTTTACTATTACTTTAACACAAAATAGATTTTGTGAGACATTTTAAAGATGTCTTCACAACAGTAGTTCCATTGTGTATACCATTGAATGTTTTATGTTAGAAAATTAAATATTCACATTTCTTTGCCAATGGGCTACATGATTGCAGAATTTGATTTTTTGTTCCTATCTTTTGTGAACTTGAGAAACTCTTCCTCGCATAACTTTTGGATGACAAATTGATGAATAGTGTTTGTTTTCAGGCAGTCAAAATCCATTCCAGATCAGTTTTAGTAACCTCACATTCTAAAAAAGCTCTGAACTCTACAGGTGTACTTTGAATTCTACAAAATTAGCAGCAGCAATAATTATTGTTCCATGACTACAGACAAATCTTTCCTAAAACAAATTTGACAATAATACAGTTCAGTCAGTATCTGTAGCATGATAAAGAGGAACACCTTTTCTCCAGCAAAAAGTTGATTGATTAGTACTGGAGGCTCTTGTCATTTTTCAGCTTTACATCCAAATGAGTTTATTTCAATTGCAGTGCTAATGAGGCCTGTGAATTGCATAGTGCCTCATTCCTCTCAAAATCATTTAAACTCATTTTGGTTCTTTGCACTGTTTTCCACTGATGTAGAAAACAGTGCCCAGACTCCCATCCCAAGTGTCAGTGAAAACACAAAATACAACATGGCAGTTGAAAATGCCACAAGAGCTTCAGGCTTAGTGATGAAATCTTTGTCTGACTTGTGTGTATCTGTCAGGCTCAGAAGTGGATGTCAGGCAACAGGCGGTGGAGGAAATGATGGAAAGGATCAAGAAAGGGGTTCAGCCTCGAACAGTGGGCCAGTCACCTAATAGATTCAGAAGAGAGGTACATCTCCCTTTTGCTGCTGATTTTTTTTTGCCTTTAGGGTAAAGCGGTGTGTCTTCCCATTTGTGCTGGTGCAAAATGCAGGCTCGATGTCGAGATCTTAATCTTGGTGTGTTGAATATCAATGAATATTGAATGTTAACGAATGAATATTCCATCTATTCTACACTAAGGTTTTATCATTTTCAAAAATCAAGTTTGGTCAAATTAGAACTGATATGTAATTTCTTGAATTAAGTAGGTTGTAATGGTAAATGGACTGTATTTATATAGCGCTTTTCTAGTCTTTTTGACCACTCAAAATGTTTAACACTACTGTCACATTAACCCATTCATACTCACATTCAAACAGCACTTTTCTACACATTTGAGTACATTATACAAACACACATATTCATACACACATCGGAGGGTTGTGGTTCAGTATCTTGCCCAAGGACACTTCGACATGCGGATTTGAGAAGCTGGGATCAAACCGCTGACCTTAAGATATTGTTGTGACATTAGAAATTAGACTCTATTAGGCTGTATGTTTAACAGTGTTTAAACACAAAAACTTTTTTTTTGGAATAATCAATACAATAGTTTTGGCTTGTTATTGGTTAAATAAGCCACTCATTGAAATGAGACACTAAGACAATTATGGAGTTAGATTTCTGCCAGCAGCTGGAGGTAAATATTAGTTCTCTGTGATGAACTGAAATTTGAAAGATACATGTCTGTCAAACAGTATGGAGCTGAGATAGTTAGCAGGGCAAACTCAGACTCTTTCACACCACTGTGAAACTACAGGCCAGTTTGTTGACAGTTGTACACTCTGTTTCTGGTCTGTTGAAAATCTCCTGTAACACAGGAAGTGAAGTGTTATAAAACTATTTGTTTGAAAAACAGAAGAGTATATTTTTTATCAGACAGACAAGGGCAGAGAGCACTATCCACCTAAATAGTTATTAGAAAAGTCCAATACAAACTCCAGAGACATCTCATAGAATATTAAACACTAAAGAAAGATAGAAGACATGAGCACATGAAACTGGAGAGTTATTAAAAGTGGATGAGTGTGATTGTGACAGATGAAATCACCAACCTAAACAACCAGCTGCAGACGCCTAGTGTTCTAGGGCCTGAATTTGTTTTTCGTACATTGCTGAGCATATATTGTTCAGTGCTCTTAAACCCATTGCTGTGTAGGATTACCTAAGAGCTGCTTGATTCAATAAAACATGACATATGGCCGAGACATCTTTAAGTGTTCCTCCACCAACAACTCTGCCAAATTAGATAGCATTAGGACCTGCTCTGCGAGGTAATTATAAATAATGGGGATGGGAAAATTGATGTGACTCAGAATGATTGTGTGTTGACACATTTGCTACTTGTAGAAAGCATACGTCCCAGTGCTGCCTACAGTGTCTCGTCTCTGTGGTAAGAGGTGCAGTTTAGTCTAAGTGCTGATTGAGGAAAAATAAGTATAATGGGTCAGGCTGCTGTTTATTTACCAAACTCATCTTTTTCCTTCTATTTTCCTTTTGTCAGATGCAGAGGCTGCCCTCTAACTCTGCCATTCAGGAACGTAAAGGAATCATGGTAATGATCAACAATCTAATATCCTCACAAGCTATATTTTACTAGTTGAACTTTCACTATATTTACACAGGAGGAGAGGTTACACTGTACATATATGTGCTCCATTAGAATTAAATGTTGAACTAAAATAAAATTAGACAAAGTTTGGAAAAGTTGTCAGATATTTTACCGCCATACTTGGCAAACAAGATTAATATTAAAAGATTAAACGAGAACATATTCTGTTACTGTCTTATGGTTATTTATGCTTCCCCCCAGTTAATGTTAACAAAACATGAAAAAAACAAGTTAAAACCACTGGAGTTTCTTCAAGATCTACTCATTTAGAGCCATAATGGTTCATTTACAGTTCCATTTTTGCTCACCAGTACCTCTGTATTTATGTGTATTTAATGAAACTGTCCAGGAAAATTTCAATTGAACCTCCCACCAACCAAAGGCAGTATCACTGTCAACAAACCATGATGAGGAGCTGCACAGGATCCTGCTGCGACAGCAGGATGCACTGGAGTCCTAATATAATGCCAGTAAGTTTCATTTCATTCACTTTAAACTTTCTGTGGGCTACAATGCATCTACCACGTCTTTCTGATGGGAACCTTATGAGAGCTTATTCATTAATCCTTACAAGTTCACTTTTTAGTTTATCAGTAGTTTCTTGACTTAAGTGTTTATTTGATCATAGTATTTTTCAAGCAGCTCAAACAACTACCTCATATTTTAATCCCTCTTAATAATTAAACTTTTGCTTGCCTTCTCACAGACTTTAAAACATTAGTTATAATTGTATTATGCACTCTCAAATTTTTGGCCTTTGTTAAAAAGGTGGTGGAAATGTGATTTTGTGTAAAGATGTTGAAGTGAATATAACTAACTCTACAAACTAACTCTACAAAACATAGCTCACACTGAAGCTCACTGAAAAGGCAATTATCTCTGAGTTAATTCTCTATCACGTATCTGTGTGAAGATACAGTATGTTCCCCTGCTCCCTGCTACAATTTTGCTTTTTCATAGTGACACAAGCAACAAATCTA
Organism: Istiophorus platypterus; assembly: GCA_016859345.1. Lineage (NCBI taxonomy): Eukaryota > Metazoa > Chordata > Actinopteri > Istiophoriformes > Istiophoridae > Istiophorus > Istiophorus platypterus. Next base: position 26,054,287 of record CM029124.1, read on the forward strand.
AAAATCCTGTATGTTTGTTTCAAAAAATGCAATGCACAAACATCTGTATAATTTTTGTAAAACAAACTTGACAGGAGGATGTACCTGTATGGAGGCTGAGAGAGAACATTCTGGAGACCAGAGAAACTGCTGAAACAGGTGGTGAAGTAGTGAATTGAAGCCAGATTTTATAAAGACCCTTTCATGGGTAATTTCACTTCGGTTTAAATGAATAATCATACATTATATCCACAATGTGATAAACATTAAGGCTAGTTAGGTAATATTGTGTTTGTGCTTGTAAAACACAAATTATTCCACAAGCACCTGACTGTTTTAAAAGATACAGACAGACCCAAATCTTATCCAGTTACACCTGTGATTCATTATGAAATCGTTAAGAAACTAGTGAGTGTCTGCAACTGGCTCATTTCCACATGCCAGGATGAATCAGGTGGTAGATTCCAGGAAGCCTGTCTCACCTTTCCCCCATATTAACCCTTAACGCTGATTTTCTATCATCTCAACCACATTAACTGATGACCTAATCATCAAAATACATCCAGTGTCTTTATAGAACTGGAGAATGGAGCATTTGTATATTTCGAATGAAGCCTTCTAATACTATGAATATTTTTTCACTTACAATTTTAGTTTGCTTCAGATATTAGTTTTACAAAATATCTTCACTGAACATGAGACTTTGCTGTCAGGGCATGAGGTCCACAGAACTGGAGACGCCGAGGGGCTGCTGCACACCTCAACTACACCACCTGCATTCATCAGCTGTGAATATGAGAATAGCACCCATATGCTGGGTTGGAGCTGAAAATTATTTTCATTGTGGTTTTTCAGTATTGAGTGTGTCATCTGCTATGTATGTCTCTATGGCCTAAAGATGCTTAACAGAAAAACTGACAGGTGAGCTAAGGTGTATCTGCACTTATGCAAGCTGTTCAAATTCCCGCAGTGTGTAGCAAAGCATTTAAAGGCATCTACCTCTGTATCTGATCACTTTCACTTTGTTTAATTTGGGAAATATTCCTGTTTGCTGCACTAACAGCTGCTGGACCTGTCAGTCCTGCCTCTGTTCTCTACAGGCACAATAATTACATCAATATTCATGCAGGATTGGCATTGGCCAGTTATAGTTACATGTGGGAGTGTTTTAGTCAAAATATGAGGATCTCAAAGTTCACACATTTTCAAGTTGAATGCAGTCTTAAATAATGAAATTTGTGTGGAAGCGTGCATGTGCATGTTTATAAATCAGATCATTTTTGTCGTACATCTTTTGTCCTTTTTGTTTACATAAACTTGATACAGATCCTTCACACAGTTTTATAAATGAGGCCCCAGGTCTGTGTTCTGGTGACTAATTGTCATTACTTTTAAAAAAATGATGGAGAAGTTAAACACTTTATGAACAATCTTTGAATCTGTTTTATGTCTAACTGACTTACCAATATATATGTATTAAATTACTGAGCAACATATTGTAATATCATTATTTGATCTCATTATGGACTTAGTGGCAAAATCTCAGAACAGTCATTCTTATCTGCTACACTGAGTAAAAAGTAACACCACTGTTTATTTCAGCATATGTTTGTCTTGTTATACAGGCCCTGTCCTTTCCCCTGCAGTGTGAAGGCTGCCACCAGACTGAGATCGGCACTGACATGAGTATCCAGGGAATACAGACTGGTCACATGATCCATATCAATGTCTGGCATTTCATTTTACTGTTTGTTTGCACAATATATTTAAAATCATCTGACTGTATAAAGAGGAGTCAGTAATGCAGTCAGATGGGTCCTAAGAGAATTTCCACATTGGAAAAAAGAAAACTCAGAGCATAAGTCCTGGTTGTGAATCAAGCCAGAGGTTTTTGTTTTTTTGTGGACTAAGAGTACAAATGTGTCATTGATTTACACTGAGGCCATTTAATTTCACTGAAATGGAAGGTGTGTATCACGCACCTCCTTTCCAGGGATCATTCAGCTCTTTTTCTAATAAGGAAGGGAAAGCCCAATTTATTGTGTGCAGTGCAAGGAATAGTGAGACGGTTCTTGCAGCCTTGAGCTTTTGCCAAGACAAAGTATGTCTCTAAATTGCTCTGTCTAGACGAGTGTTAACCTTGTAGCCACCCAGTTAGCAATTACAGGCCACTGTGGTAGATTTAGTTTCCACTACTCACTCACACTTATACCCCCTGAACCCTCTTAGGCCACCATGTTATTTAGGGCACTGTCTCCTCTCTGTTGCCTCCACTCTACAGTGTACGTATACTACCTGTTCTGCTTTAGAATATACACCGAACATGTCAGTTTGAGAATAATGAAATAAATCAAGAGACAATCAAGAGACAAACATTTATAGATGTCTTTCTTATTAGTATTAGCGTACTTCTTCTCAATGTATTATGTTTTCCTACTATATTCTGGTCCCAATTAATACTGGAAATGTCAGTAGAAACTTGAAGCACAAGACAGGATGTGATTACTTGAATTCACAATCTCTCCCTACTCTTAAACACAGCAGCACTCAGATAATTAAACCCCTTCCAGTTAGGACCCATGCCTCAATCTCTGCCCCAGCTGCTACTAATATGTACATAGAGGGGACCCTCCATTCTTTGTAATTATGAATTACAGATAAATCTAATATATTTTAGTTGTCATTTACTGTATTTTACTTTATTAGAATAATTTTGGTCAAAATGTCACAAACATATTTAATAGCTACACTTCATTCTGGTCTACCAAAGCTTCTTTTAGTGGAGAAATCTCCACATTCGATATCTCCTTGTGTGACTGATTTGTGTAAGAAACTTCTTTGTTTGTCTCTAATTTTGAGTAAATAAAACTAACCTTGATATTTACAGTTTTCTGGAAACTAACATTTTTAATCATCAGATTCTCTTGTATTCATGTCAGGAATATCATGATGATACAAGGAATAAAGTCACATCGGTAAATCCAGCACTCACCACTGGCTGTTTTGTAACAGTGTTAAAGTGATTTAGGGTGGATTTTCCTTTTAAGCCTCAGTCAGAAGTGGATGTAAGTCAGGAGCAGGGGATCAGCCTGTGCCCTTTGAAAATCACAATGAATGCTGGTGATTAAACCTCAATGGTGGGCTGTTCTTGTCTTGTTTTGTTTTACCTCAACACCTGCCGAAATTTCCCAGACACTTCCTTGAGTGAGGGATTGAAACATGAGAGCTGTGGACTATGGGCAATGTCCATCACTCATTGTGTGCTGGTGTTAATTAAAGCCTTAGGCTTCATTTAGTACTGAGGTGCAATTTCCAGCCCCCAGCCCCCCCTAACAGAGTACGTGGGAAATGTAATTTTGGCTCAAAGTCTCTTCTCCAACAAGATACATCAAGAACACGTTTCAGAGACTCCATTCTATTTCCCACACGTTCATTCAGTCATCACTCCACTGAAATAAATATTACACTTTTAACTTTATTTAACTGCAGATTTAGTGACAACAATAAAACTGGTAGAAACAAGAAATGGTCTGGATTTTGTCATGATCCTGAAGAGAAGATATTTGGCTTTTTTTCCTCCATTTTGTAGCATGAGAATGTTTGAGTAATCTTGGTTAACATCTTGCAGGTTAGAGTGCCAGTGAGTGGTCAACGTCCTTTAGTAGGAGTAGAATAAAAAAGAAGAGAAGACCTTTGTATTGATTTGTCTGTCCTCATATCCTCCATATCTAATAAGTTGAGGCCATCCTGGCATAACTCCATAATATGCCATTGTACAATATAGTATTTGATTCAGAGGAGGAGTAATGTGAGTGTGACTCTTCCCTCAGCAGAAATAGAAGTCAATGGCTCAATTCCCTCCTCAACCATCTGCTCCAGCTGCCGGACTTGTTGACGTTGATTGACGGACGGTACGCACACTGCCGATTGAGGCAAAACATGTAATTACACAAACCATGCTGTGTCTTTTTCTTTCCTCAGCTTCTTCTTTACAGCCACAGCCTATTGACAACACTCCGTCTTTTCTCTTGTCATTGGCCAATACAATATAATGTTTTGTTGTTTTTGTATTTTTGTCCCTTCGGGGACCAGCAATTAGGGAGGTCCTTTTAGTGTGTCTGGGAAACATTTAATTTGACCTGTTTTGTTAGTCATTTCATTTATTTTCCCAAACACAGTAATTGCCTGCCAGGGAGCCACTGTTGAGATGCTGCTGTGTGCCTAGCCTTAGTTTGTGTCTGCATATTTCATTGATTAGAGGTTGTCTTCACTACCCAACATTTACAGCAACACGGAGTGTAAGCTGCGGGCAAATCAAGAAAGCAAATACAATAAAATACAACTGGAGAATATCTGTGGTTTAATTTATTTGACTGACATTAAAGTACACATGTAATTTTAGAAAACAAAGAGATTTAATAAAAAAGAATGAACCTGTAAACTGTGATGACTTAAACTGGTGGTAAAAGGAAAAAAATATATGTTTATTGTCAGTTTTGTGTCAAATTAACTATTTATCAACTTCAGTATAAATTATCATGTTCAGCATTAAAAAGTTAAGCAGGACCATTGTGGTTTCTACAGGACCATGTCAGCATGTCTGTTGTCTATCTAATAGAAATGAGCCATGAATATTGGGTAACTCACTTTACAGGCACATTGATGAAGCTGTATGAGCCTGGTACACAAAGCACTTGAGAAGCTCCTCCACTTCCCACTGTATATAAGCAGTCTTTTTTCTGTGCAGCAGGTCACGCTGAGCTCCGCTTGGCTTCTCCCCCCCGTTTTTACAAACACAGAATAATGTCCTCCAGAAACTGAGGATTGATGAGAGGGGTCAGTGAGGATGTTGACCAGTTATGAAAGGGCCTTTTCCTCCCACATCCTGCACAGACAGAAGGCCGGTGTTGTAGGACAACAGACACAGTCATGGGTGTGTGCGTGTGTGTGTGTGCGTGTGTGTTCTCTTGCATATGTCCTCCCAGTACTTCTTGGTGCCTTTTCTTATTGAGCTCTGTTGTCAAATGAATGCAGTGAATCAAGAACTATTTGAATTTTGTCACTCCTTAATCATTTTGCTAAAATATTGTTTGAGCATTTTCCTTTTTATTCTGTATATACAGTGGCCTCCAGAAGTCTGAACCCACATTGAAGGTCTCTAATATTTTCAAGTAAACCTGGAAATAATCCGAAGGTTTTAGGATTCAGAAACATTGAAAAACACAAGAAGTTCTTTTTTTAAATGAAGAAATATTGAAGATTCTTCTCTACTTCTAGGTCAGCAACGTAATTTAGGAAAATTGGGGCACTGACCAAAGGTCAGTTGGATCTGTTCCATCAAAGCATGTGATCATGTTTAGGTGAATTTCATCTACATATCAGAGGCTTGTTCAAGTAACTCAGTTTGTAGCCAGTGTTAACCTGTTATAAATAAGGCTGTGCCTCAAGTTCCCAGCAGATCTTTGTTTATTAAGCAGCACTGTGAAAGTGGAAAAATGGCATCAAAACTAAGAGAAAGTATCAGAGGTCAAACTTGTATTCTAAGCAAAGAGTGGCTTTCTCAGCATCAGATCATGGCCATACTAAAGCTTTCTAAGGGGACAGTTCATGGAATTTTATGCTCTTTCCACAACCTGGATCAGTTCCATCAAAAACACCATCAGGCAGACCAAAAGTGACCACACCATCAGAAGAAAAATACAATAAGCTTAGTTCACTGAGAGATAGAAATCTAAATCCATCACAGATACAGAGCTCACTATAGAATGCAAGACTACAATTAGCAAAAGTACTTTAAAAGAAAGCTGATTTGTAGAAGTCTCTAAGGATGAGTAGCAGTTTCTAAAATGCTTTTCAGGAAGGGAAACAAGACCAAATGTGCTTAGAAAAACCAGACAGGAAAAAATTCCTGTTTACTGATCAATCCAAGTTTGAGATTTTTGGCATTAACAGAATGATGAACAGGACAGAGAACAACACTGCAGTGTTTCAAATCGACACTGAAACATGGGGGGGGTGTGTCAAATCTGGGGTTTGTTTTGTCTACTTCTGACTTGGATGCCTGCACTGCACTTCTCTACCAAAGAGAAGTACTACTCTAATCCTCAGAGACATGCTACAACCTCTAGTTTGCATCTTTGTAGAGAAGGATTCATCCTGCAGCACAATGATGGAAACACACCTCAAATCCTGCAAAAACTACTTGTAGAGCAAAGAAGACCAAGGATTCCTGACTGTCATGGAATTTCCTCCATACTCACCTGACCTCAACCCCAATAAACATTTATGGGGGCACCTGAGCACTGAGAAAGCCAAGTGTTTTGTGTTAGATCGTGCTGGGATAACATGGGTTGTCAGGCTGTGCATAGACTTGTGGAGTCCATGCCAGTTGGACTGCAGTCTGTCATTAAAAATAAATAAAGGCACAGAAAATATTAAGTCATTCTGAAATTCATTAACATTTTGTTTAACATTCAACTCTTAACTTAAATTGTTAGGCTGATATTATCATCTGTAAGAAAAAAAAAAGCACAACATCAAGCAAATGCAAAATAGAAGTATTTTTGCTGGTGGTCTCAGACTTTTGGATTCCACTGAATATGATATGAAGCGCTTTTATGAAAACTGAATTTAAATAAAATACAAGTGTACAATAAAATACAAATGTATTTTTCATTTTTTTATATCTTTAAATGAATGTGAATTTGAATATGATTATTTGGATTTTTTTTTTTGGGGGGAATACAAACATTATTTATAATGAACATGCTTTAAATTACACTGGTGGCTTAAAACAATGGCCTCCCCCAGTGGATCACCACAGTAGTGAATACTGAAGGCTCATGTGTTGTGTTGCAGCTCAAGAGTGCTTCTATATTTGGATAATTTCTCAGAGTTAGTTGATTTTAACCTCAAACCAGAGCTCTGTATGTGTAAGAAGGTACAGTGTGCCCCTGGTAGTATGGCCTGCATATACCTTAAGTGAAAACAAGATATTTGGGGGTTTTAAAAACTGCTTTATTGAAGGTCATGTTTGCCCACTTAGCCTGTCTCTGAATAGCCTCATGTTGAGTTGTTTTTTTTTACCACAGTTTTATATAAAACAGAATGGTAACACTAGATTAATGCACTTTACAATGTGCATTGATCAAATTAGGAAGTTTATTTAGTAAAACCCTCAACCTGCAAGTAAATGATAAGATAAGAGAAGCTGTCAGACTATTTACCTTCAGGCCGTGTCCTACAGTGCTCTCTCTGCAGTAGTGGACTGTGTTTGTAGTTTTTTCAGAGAATAGTGGAGGCAAGTGCTTCTCCTTGGAGACTGTGACAAGACAAAATAATGAAATAAAATGAATTGCCAAAAACTGGTGCACAGACACCTCACATAACAGGACTGAAATCATACATCTGCAGCTGCAGCTGAAGCATGATTTAAGAATCATTCAGTCCACCCCTGACCACTTCAGCATCTCATAACATCCCAGACAGTAAATACTAATAAACAGATTAAATAAAGTTTTCAACGATAGGAGTTGATTACACATAGACGTGTACTCCTCTTATTAACTGTTCAGTGTGCCTGCCTGTTTTTTGGATATGATGGATGAGATAGTATTGTTGCTGTGTGTAATTAGGCAGCCAATTATCAGATCCAAGGTAGGGGCTTTCATTCTTCCACTCACACACAAATACACATTTGTATGATTCCTCTCACAGTTTCTTTTATCATCCAACACAGAACGAGATGTGTTCTTAAGCTCAGGCCTTACTACCTCTCTCTCTTGCTTTGTCTGGCCTCCTTTTTCTCTCTCCAGCTAAAAATAGATGAGGGAGGAGCATAAAAACCCACCAAGGATTACTTGTTGGTCCAGTGCCTATTCTATAGAAATCAGCCAGTTGTATTTAGTTATCCTTCCAGCACTACTCAGACCTCCCAGTTTGTCATAGTCTACCCCTAAACCCACAGCCTGAGGGGGGAGAACAGGAGCAAGCTGTGAGACAGAAACTGGTGCTGAGGAAATGTTTGATGCACGCTGAATAGATGCTCTCTAAAAAAGGATGTATTGATTACAACTTGGACATAACATTATTCTTTTACTTGATAAAGACAAGAAATGGGACATAACACCGTGGTGAAATATTGTCATTGTCATCATTAAATCTTTTTTAGATTATGAGAAATCATCAGGTAAAAGGGAAAAGTAATGTCAAAGCATTGATTTACTGAATAATTTCTTGGAGCATCTGTTCAATGGGAGGCATCTTTTTATCTTACCATTGTGTCCACCTTTTTGCTGAAATACTAGGAATGCACTCAGTAATATGAGGGTCAAGGTTCAAAGTGCTGCCAAGGCTGAGATCTCCTAGGCACAGTCAGTCACTGACTTTGTGTACATATATACTTCAAGCCTGGCTCAGGGCATGTACAATAGTACTGCAATAAATCCTCCATCATGAAGGTTATAAAGTACAGTTTTTGTTTTTTTATGTTATAGATATCATACTGAGTCAACTCTATTACCATTTTGGAGGCAGCATTTGCTGCTGCTGTTGAACTACACAGACGTGCTTCTAGCATACCCTCGATATAAATGTGGTTTGACAAAATAATAGAAATACCTGTTGGTATAATGCAATACAGTTAAAACAAAAACTGAAGAGGAAAGTCAGCTTTATTATACCTAGCAGTTGTAATAGACAGCATTAGTTTTAGCTAAGACTTCTTTATAAACTACCAACTGAATGTACACACACAATCCTACAGTACTTATGAATACAGGATACATTCACAAGGCACTGTATTAGGAACCCTTTTCTGCCTGCTTATTCATTAAAATTATCCAATAAACCAATCATATGGCAGCAGTGTAATTCATACAATCCTGCAGATACAGGTCAGGAGCTTCAGTTAATGTTCACGTCAATCATCAGAATGAGGAAAAATGTGATCTCAGTGACTTTATGACATGATTGTTGGTGTTATACAGGCTGGTTTGAGTTTTTCTGAAGCTGCTGATCTCCTGGGATTTTCACACACAACAGTCTCCAGAGTTTTTACTCAGAATGGAGCAAAAACAAATTATCCACTGAGTGGCACTTCTGTGGACGGAAACATCTTGTTGATGAGTGAGGTCAGAGGAGAATGGCCTGACTCGTTGGAGCTAACAGAAAGGCTACTGTAACTCAGATAACCACTCTTTACAACTGTGAGCAGAAAAGTATCTCAGGACAAACACATGAAGCCTTGGGGTGGATGGTCTACAACAGGGGAAGGCTACACCAGGTTTCATTAGTGTCGGCCAAGGACAAAAATATGAGGCCTCGGTTGACACTGCTTCACCAAGACTGGACAGTTGAAAACTGGAAAAATGTAGCCTGGTCTGATTAATATATACTTCTGCTGAGGCATCAATCCACGATTGCAAACTGCCTTGTGACCCAACAGTTGAGGCTGGTGGTGGAGTTGCTATGGTTGGGGGATGTTTTCTTGGAATACTTTGGACCCGTTAATACAACCAATCATGGTTTTAATGCCACAGCCTATGAATATTGATGCTGACCAAAGGCATCCCCTTTTGGCAACAGTTAGCCATCAGTTAACCATCCGGATCCGCCATGTGACAAAGCAACATTAGTCTCAAAATGGATTCCTGAGCAGGACAATGAGTTCAATGGTCAACAGATCTGAATCCAAAAGAAAACCTTTATGGATTAATGGACTGCACTTAAAAAGTGCTTGTCTAGTCTCTAGCATGAAGTGTAAGGCACTCTGAGACAACTCAAAGCTTTGAGACCACTGACAGCAGGGCCATCAGGGGAAATTTGTGGATCAGGATCTTGGCAGACTATGTTGATATAGTATGATTGATATGGCTTTTTAGCACATGGTTGCTTACTTAAACATTAAGCAGACTTGGAACAACATCATCAGTCATTCTGTGTAGTGTTTACAGCCACCTGAAAAATCAAATTCCATTAATTATCCTCTGTCCGAGCTCTTTTAGCTCTGTTTTTGGTCTCTGCCAACTCCTGAAGTAAATCTCTGGCCCTAAGCTACTAAATGTTCCAATATATAAACTAGCTGGTCTCTGACTGTGTCTGTCTGTTTGCTGCTGAGAAGCTAGTGGACAGTGTGGTTTTAGAGCATTTTCTCTGAAAATAGCTACTTGTATGATTAAAAAAATTGTATTAAGAGAACAGTGAGAGGAAAAACAGTAATGTTGTGGACCTGACAGCTAAACAATGAGCTGAATAACCACTATTAAGCTCTGTAGAGCCAAGAGGAGCTGCAGATTCAGGTAATAATTTTCTGTAGGTTGTGACTTCCCACATTGTCACATTGTTTCCAAATTTTAATTTGATACATTTTTATTATAAAAGTATGAATTATAGCCACTTTAATGTTCATCAGTTAAACAGAAGATTATTCAACAGCTTATCCTTCGGAAACTCATCCAAATAAACTCTTAAAGCCACTTGGCTTTGTTGTGGTGAAAGCACAAAATCATAGTTAAACTTTTCATGATATCACTACAACAAGAAGAGAAGTAGAACTGCTCCAATTAGAAAAATGACATCAAGCTGGACACATGAAGAGAGGCAATAAGACTTACTATATCTGACAAAAAGTCATTAATGCAGGGCTCACTGCATGTAGTATCCATTAACACTGAACCTGCAGGCAAACAAGTTAAGACACACACATACCCACACAATTAGAGTATGATTTCACAGATGAAAACTATATACAATTTTGACATTAATAACCTATGGAGACAGCATTAGTTCAGACAGTGAATTCATGCTGCAGCTCTTATCAGCTGCCTCATTCATGTGTCCCTATCAGCTATTTGGCTACCACTTAACTAGTAATGTCTAGTCATATTCATGGTGTACAGTCCATCCTAACACAGCACTATTCCTGTTCCTCTACTGATAGATTTTTGCCAACACAGAGTGCTGCTGCAGCTCCTGCCAGAAACCCGACTTCAACATTTGCTACATTTTTGGCTGGAACATAACAGTGTGACCAGCCTTATAAAGGTGAATGTCTGTGACTGACTGACTGACTGACTGTCAGACTTGGATTTCCCTCCTACAGTTAGGTGCTTAAGTATTTGGACAGTGACAGAATTTCCATAATTTTGTCATTTGTACACCACCACAATGGATTTGAAACACACAAATCAATATGCGATTGAAATGTAAACTTTTAGCTATACTTCTGAGGGTTTCACAAAAATTTACCATTAACAGTGTAGGAATTACAGCCATTTTTACACATAGTCTATCATTTTCAGGGGCTCAGAAGTAAGTGGACAATTGACAATTTATCAGTTTCATGACCAACTGTGGTCTGTTCCCTTGTTATTTCACGACAAATGAAGCAGATAAAAATTCTTGAGTTTATTTGATATGATGAATTTGCATTTGGTGGCTGTTCTTGGAAATATGCGATTCCAAAGAGGTGTTGATGCAAGGAGGCCACCATTAGGTTGATAAAACAAAACAAACCTATCAGACAGATGGAAGACACTTTAGGAGTGGCCAAATCCACAATTTGTTTACTTTCTTACAAAGAAGGAATTCACACAAGAGATCAGGAACACCAAAAGGCCTGGACAACCACAGAAGATGAATAAAGTAGATGATTACAGAATTCTCTCCTTGGTGAAGAAAAACCCATTTGCAACATCTAACCACGTCATGAATACTTTTCAGGAGGCAAGCATATTATTGGGAAATTCTACAATCAAGAGACGCCTTTATGAATACAGTGGGTTTATCCAAAGGTGCAACCGCTGGTAACAATCAAGAACAGAAAGGCTGGATTAGACTTTGCCAGAAAACATCTAAAAAAGCCTGTCCAGTTCTGGAACAAGTCTTGACAGAAAGAACAGCTCATGATCTAAAGCTACCACATCATCTGTCAAACATGGTGGATACAGTGTTATGCATGAGCGGGTTATGGCTGCCAATGGAACTGGGTCACTGGTGTTTATTGATGATGTGACTGCTGGCAGAAGTAGCAGGATAAATTCTAAAGTGTATAGGTCTCTACTATCTGCTTGGATTCACCCAAATGCTGCAAAACTGATAGGATGCTGCTTCATAGTACAGATGGATAATTACCCTTAATATACTGTGAAAGCAAACCCAAGATCTTCTAAAGGCAAGGAAATGGAACATTCTTCAATGGCCAAGTCAGTCACCAAACCTCAACACCTGTTAGCATGCTTTTCACTTGCTAAACAGTTAATTTATTAACCCTTTCAATGAAAGCTGAATTTCTACACTTTAATCACATCTAGATGGCTTCATTCCAAATCAACTGTGGTGGCATCCAGAGGCAAAATCATGAAAACTGTGCCCGTGTCCAAATATTTATGGACCTAACTGTAAGTGTCTTTGACCATGTAGAGGATAGTTTGCTTGTCTCATGAGGGAGTACTTGGACAAAAAAAAAGTATTTAATTATATTCTGTTGTAAACATGGGATAGTGGAGAGCTTGATTTCTGTGTTTACTCATGTAAAACACTGTTAGGAAACTGAAGGTTTAGCCAAGATGAAGGCCAGGATAATAGTGTCCACCATCCACTTTTCGATGCCAAATACATTAAGAAATCTATTACTTTCGTTACAGTTTTAAATGCAGTTACAAAGATACTGCCAATAAGGTGAAACCTGTACCTAGTAAGACTGACAGAAGGATGTATTTTGTATCTACCATCCACATATTTATAGAATATATGAAGGTCTTCCCCTTCAGTTGGTTTATACCGTAATGCAGGTCAGTTTACAATGACTTCAACAGTTGTATTTAAGTCAGGAATTTCTCATCAAGAAATTAAAAACTATTACAACAATATGCTGCAATAACAACATGCATTTACTGTACATTAAACACAGTCAACCTCCCCAACACACTGTTTTGCTGCATTTTTTGCAAAAGTACTTAAAGACCTAAAGACCATGAACATTCTGAAAACAATCAAATAATACAATGACTTGTTAATGCTATTATTGTACAGTTACCACAGGTAAGATTAATGGGATAGGATTTGGCCCTGGCTTGTATCAGTCTAAAATCTTTGAATAATATATTTCAATATGTCACCCTCAATACCATGAACACACCAACTGCAGGAACACTCACTAAGCACCAAATTTAGATTAATTTTGCCACTGAAATAGTCCCTAACAAATGCACCATTTACTCCTATTTTGTTACTACTAATTCCACTTTAAAGCTAAAGTGGGAATTTACCTGAATTGTTTTTACTTTTCTGTCAAACTAAATAGAAATGATATGTAAAATCTATAAATAATATGTGAATATATTTGAACTTGCAAACGTTGGTGAAAGAAGGATAATGTTTAGAACTTACCTCTCTCTTTAATGGATCGATTAAGGCCACAACTGCTGGATATTTGCTAATGTCCACTAATTCATCTGGAGACTTCGACACTACAGTTATAACTTCATACTTTCCTTTAGACTTAAAAGAGGAGAAGAGGAAAACAAATTCATTCTCTTCACTGATTGTTGTCTCTGTATCTGCAGTACTTATTCTGTATTTGCATGTGAACGGTCTTCTTCAGCAGTATGCATATAGAACTGATTTACACAAGGACCCCCAACACCTAGGTGCACATAAAGCCAGTCAATACCTTACGTCAACTTACATAGTCCATTAGCTCACGGGCAGCACAATTTACTGCTAAATGGATCTTTGTTCCCAGTGCCAGTCCAAGGTTAGTGCAAGCCTCAGTGATCAAATCCAGAGGCTGCTCAGGTCTCTCATAGCTCACAGCCGGGTCTCCACTTTCATGCAGATCCACATCCAAACACATCCAAATGTAATAAAAAAAACATTAACCTACAATGTTGTTTAAATTTTTCCTCTTTGGATACATCTGTTGAAAAGTAGCTTAACTGAAGCTACATGTGAATGACAATAGATGAGTATTTATTCATAGATTTGAATGAAATGGTTGTCATTTCAAGGTTATTAGAAGATGAATGTGTTCCACTCACCCTCTACACCGTTTGTGTTATGAATGTAAGTGCTAGGGGTCATTGAACAATGAAGGCAATAACTTTGTGTATCCAGTATAAATGCTGCTTGAAGGAAAGGACAGATAGGAGAAGTATTTAATGTTTTAATAAGCATTTCCAGGCCTGCATACCTGAGTTAATGTGAACATTAGCCATGAAAATCACATAGAAATATCCTTTTGTGTATATATCTTTTAGGAAAGCTCAGTAACAGAAAAAGCTTTGAACCCTGCCTCCACCTTTCACATTCTATGCCATCATAAAGCCTGTGTGAACTCAGTTCCTATTCTTACAGTGAATAAATAGCAATGTCCCTCACCCCAGGTGTTGTTGAAGTATTCATTATTCTCATCATCTCCTTCTGTAACTCAAGGGTCATTGTGATGATCTATTGAAGAAGTTCACAGTTCAGTGAATTTTATAAATGCTATGCAGAAAACTGAATATTGGTAGGAAGTGAGGTGCCTTACCAATAATATAGCACACCCTAGCAACAACAAAGGAAGTAATGAACTTGCACAAAGAACACTAACTTTATACAGTGAACAAGTCTATAACAAATGCCAACACTACGAAAAGTGAACCAAAGACAGATAGAACATCTGACAAATAAACAGCGACATGACTGAGAGTGATGAGTGCTTGTTTGACTCGTTATCCGGCTTTGGGGATCAAGATGACTACATCCGGTAAACTCAGTTTTCCAGGAGAAGTCTTCCCACATCTTGGCAAAGTTATCAAGGAGATGGGAATGTGAAACTGTGTAGGAGTCTGAATAAAATTGTTTAAGACATCGTTACATGTTGCTCCCAGTGTGTTTAGCGTTTGTATGAATATATGTGCTTGTGTTTGTGTGATCTAACCTTGTGGTTCTTTAGAGCTGCTATGTATTTGTAGAAAGGGATGCCCTGTAAATGTGCCTCAGCTCTAGAAACAGCCAGAGAGACTGAAGCAATGGCCAATCTCCCAGGTAGATCTGGACCGGTGGCTTCTCTGCAGTGTTGTTCATTTTAGCTTTTATAAATGTCAGGTATATAAGAGTAAGGTACGGTTGGTTAAGGTAAAGAGAAAGACATAGAAACAGGCACAACACCTCCATGTTACCACAGTGCGGGTGCAAAATCCACATAGAAAGAAACCATCCAGATGAAAGATTATAGATTAGGCTCATTATGATTTGAAGAAGTAATACATTTACAATGAATTCTGTTGTCGTTGCTTTGTGACATGTTGCTGGAAGTAGTCCTTAAACTGTGGCCATAAAGACACCAGTCTGGCCATTTTCCTATGACCTCTCTTGTCCTCACTGGATGTATTTAGATTTGCCTCCATTTTGCGTAAAAACTCTAAAGACTGTTGTGTGAAATCCAAGGACATAAGGACTTTCGGAAACACTGAAACCAGCCTACCTGACACCAAAAAATCATGCCACAGTTAAAGTCACTGGAATCAATTCAATTTTCAACTCAGCTTTATTTATATAGTGCCATATCATAACAAATGTTATCTCAGGGCATTTTTCATATAGAGCAGGTCTAGACCAGAATCTTTATAGTTATTATTTACAGAAACCCAACATATCCCCCATGAGCAAGCATTTGGTGACAGTGGCAACAAAAAACTCCCTTTTACCAGGTAGAAATGTTGAACAGATCCGGGTTCATGTTGGGCGGCTGTCTGCCTCGACCAGCTGGGTTGAGAGTGAGAAAGAGCGAGAGAGAGAGAGTGAGAGACGGGGGGCAGGAGGGAGGAGAGAGAGCATAGCACAATGACGGGACTAATAGCCATATATACTTTAGTTGTACTAACAGGGCTAATAATATTACTAATAGAACTAAATGAAATGGTAATAGTAGCAATCATAATAATTAGACCAGTTGGTGTTGATCAGCCTCATGGGGCAGTAGGTGGTCTGCAACCATGGATCCAGACTCAGGAGCATCAGAAAAACCTGCAGAAAGCAACGAGAGGAAATAGGAGAGAGACAAGAAAGCACAAAACTGCGGGAGAAAGGGAGGACAGTTGATAACAGGCATTTTTGAGGTGTTGATTTGCACAGGGAGAGAGGAGGAGGCGCCAGAAAGGGAAACACGGTGCATCATGTGAAGTCCCCTGGTAGTCTAGGTTTATAGCAGTACAGTGAGGGGATGGCTCGAGCTAAGGCTGAGCCAGTTCTAACCATAAGCTATATCAAAGAGGAAGGATTTAAGCTGACTCTTAAATGTGGAGAGGGTGTCTGCCTCCCAGACCCAAACTGGAAGATGGTTCCACAGCAGAGGAGCCTGATAGCTGAAAGCTCTGCCTCCCATTCTACTTGCGGAGACTCTAGGAACCACAAGTAGGCCTGCATTCTGGGAACGAAGTGTTTTCATGGGATGGTAAGGTACTATGAGCTCTTTAAGAAAGGATGGTGCCTGGCCATTAAGGAGGGTGAGGAGGAGGGTTTTAAATTGTATTCTGGATTTCACAGGGAACCAATGCAGAGAAGCTAGCACAGGAGATACAGGATCTCTTATTCTGGTTCTTGTCAATACTCTCGCAGCAGCATTCTAAATCAGCTTGAGACTATTTAATGTTTTATTGGGACAGCCTTATAATAGGGAGTTGGGGAATCCTCAAATAAGCTATTATTATGTAAAAATTTGCACAACTGGTTGGCGACAGCTTTCTAAAGGATCTTAGAGAGAAAGGGAAGGTTAGATATGGGTCTATAGTTGGCTAAAACATCTGGATCGAGGGAAGGCTTTTCTAAGCAGAGGCTTCATTGCAGTTACTTTAAAGACTGTGGTACATAGCCTGATAATAAGGACAGACTGATTATGTCTAATGCTAAGAGTAGAACTTCCTTAAGCAGCCTGGTTGGGATGGGGTCTAAGAGACCAGTAGATGGTTTAGATGAAGAGATCACTGAAGTTAGTTGGTGGAGGTCAATGAGAGAGAAAATGTTGGGTTTTTATGATTGTTTCTGGTGTTTGTGTTTGAGGAAAAATTAGTCTCTAATAGTTAGAATTTTATCATTAAAGACGCACATGAAATCGTTGTTACTGAAAGCTATAGGAATACATGGATCAATCAAGCTATGACTCTTGGTCAGCCTGGCTACAGTGTTGAAAAGAAACCAAGGGTTGTTTTTATTTTCCTCTATTAAAGATGAGTAATAAGCTGCTCTGGCTTGTCTGAGGGCCTTCTTGTATATTTTTATACTGTCATGCCAGGCTAAGCGGGATTGTTCCAGTTTAGATGAGCGCCATATCCTTTCAAGTTTTTGTGTTGCTTGCTTTAATGTATTATTATCTTCTTTTTTAGAGGGGCAATAGAGTCGAGAGTTGGTCTCATTGAGCCTGAATTGCTACCAACAAACTGATCAATGTGGAATGGGCTAAAGTTAGCATACTCTGTTATATTGTGACATGGCAGTGAATTTAGCACTGATGGAATCACTTCTTTAAATTTAGCTACAACATAAGACATCTAGTCAAGACATTTTTCCCTAATGTGTGTAATCCAGTAATAGAAGTTCAAAGGTTATAAAACAATGGTCTGAAAGAAGAGGATTCTGTGGAAAGATGATTAATTGTTCAATTTCTATGCTATAGGTCAGAACAGGGTCAAGGATGTGGTTAAAACAATGAGTGGGTTTATTTACCCTTTAGGCAAAGCCAACTGGGTCTAAAAGTGAGATAAGCCCAGTGCCGAGGCTATCATTTTTAACATCAACATGAATATTGAAATCGCCTACAACAATTATTTTGTCTGTACTAATGACTAAGGATGATAAGAACTCTTAGAATTCAGGTAGAAATTCAGAGTATGGTCCAGGAGCACAGTAAATGTAGCCGCAAGGGGACACAAGCCAGTGTCTTATTGTGCCGGTCCCAAGCCCGGATAAATACAGAGGGTTGTGTCAGGAAGGGCATCCGACGTAAAACTTTTGCCAAATCAAACATGCGAATCAAATCTATGAATCCCATACCGGATCGGTCGAGGCCCGGGTTAACAACGACTGCCATCGGTGCTGTTCACCTACAGGGTGCCGGTGGAAATTGGACTACTGTTGGTAGAAGAAGGAGAGGAGGAAGGTGTGTTCGTAGGAAGAGAGAGAAGAGGAATGCCAAGAGGCTAGCACTGAGAGTAGGGACTTTGAATGTTGGAACCATGACAGGAAAGGGTAGAGAGTTAGTTGACATGATGCAGAGGAGGAAGGTAGACATACTGTGTGTCCAGGAGACCAGGTGGAAAGATAGCAAGGCTAGAAGTTTGGGAGCAGGGTTCAAGTTGTTCTACCATGGTGTAGATAGGAAGAGAAACGGAGTAGGAGTTATCTTGAAGGAGGAGCTTGTTAGGAATGTCCTGGAGGTAAAAAGAGTGTCGGATAGAGTGATGAGTCTGAAGCTAGAAATCGAAGGTGTAATGTTCAATGTGGTTAGTGGGTATGCTCCACAGGTAGGCTGTGAGCTGGAGGAGAAGGAGAAATTCTGGTCGGACCTTGATGAAGCCATACAGAGCATCCCTAGAGATGAGAGAGTTGTCATTGGTGCAGACTTCAATGGACATGTTGGTGCAGGAAACAGAGGCGATGAGGAAGCGATGGGCAGATTCGGTATCCAGGAGAGGAACGCAGAAGGACAGATGGTGGTTGATTTTGCAAAAAGGATGGAAATGGCTGTAGTGAATACTTTCTTCCAGAAGAGGCAGGAGCACAGGGTGATGTATAAGAGTGGAGGTAGGAGCACACAGATAGACTACATCTTGTGTAGACGGTGTAATCTGAAGGAGATCAGTGACTGCAAAGTAGTGGTTGGTGAGAGTGTAGCCAGACAGCATAGAATGCTGGTGTGTAGGATGACCTTGGTGGTGAGGAAGACAAAGAGGACAAAGGCAGAGCAGAGGACGAAATGGTGGAAGCTAAAAAAGGAAGAGTGTTGCATGACTTTTAGGAAGGAGTTGAAGCAGGCTCTGGGAGGTCAGGAGGTGCTTCCAGATGACTGGAGAGCTACAGCTAATGTGATCAGGGAGACAGAGAGGAGAGTACTTGGTGTGTCATCTGGAAGGAAAGTAGATAAGGAGACTTGGTGGTGGAATGAGGAGGTGCAGGAGTGTATACAGAAAAAGAGATTAGCTAAGAAGAAGTGGGACACTGAGAGGACTGAAGAGAGTAGACAGGAGTACAGGGAGATGCAGCGTAAGGTGAAAGTAGAGGTGGCAAAGGCCAAACAAGGGGCTTATGATGACTTGTATGTTAGGTTGGACAGTAAGGAGGGAGAGACTGATCTATACAGATTGGCAAGGCAGAGAGACAGAGATGGGAAGGACGTGCAGCAGGTTAGGGTGATTAAGGATAGAGATGGAAATGTATTGACAGGTGCCAGCAGTGTGATGGGAAGATGGAAAGAGTACTTTGAAGAGTTGATGAATGAGGAAAATGAGAGAGAACGAAGAGTAGAAGATGTGGCTGTTGTGGATCAGGAAATAGCAAAGATTAGTAAAGATGAAGTGAGGAAGGCACTGAAGAGGATGAAGAGTGGAAAGGCACTTGGTCCTGATGATATACCTGTGGAGGTATGGAAGTGTCTAGGAGAGGCGGCAGTAGAGTTTCTGACTGGGTTGTTTAACAGGATCTTAGATAGTGAGAAGATGCCTGAGGAATGGAGGAGAAGTGTGCTGGTGCCCATTTTTAAGAACAAGGGAGATGTGCAGAACTGTGGCAACTACAGAGGAATAAAGCTGATGAGCCATACAATGAAGCTATGGGAAAGAGTAGTTGAAGCTAGACTAAGGGCAAAAGTGAGCATTTGTGAGCAACAGTATGGCTTCATGCCAAATAAGAGTACCACAGATGCAGTATTTGCTTTGAGGATGTTGATAGAGAAGTACAGGGAAGGTCAATGGGAGCTGCATTGTGTCTTTGTAGATCTGGAGAAAGCGTATGACAGGGTGCCCAGAGAGGAACTGTGGTACTGTATGAGGAAGTCTGGAGTGACAGAGAAGTATGTTAGAGTGGTGCAGGACATGTATGTGGACTGTAAGACAGTGGTTAGGTGTGCTGTAGGTGTGACAGAGGAGTTCAAGGTGGAGGTGGGACTGCATCAGGGATCAGCTCTAAGCCCCTTCTTGTTTGCTATGGTGATGGACAGACTGACAGACGAGGTTAGACAGGAATCTCCATGGACTATGATGTTTGCAGATGACATTGTGATATGTAGTGAGAGCAGGGAACAGGTGGAGGAGAAGCTTGAGAGGTGGAGATTTGCCCTGGAAAGGAGAGGAATGAAGGTTAGCCGCAGCAAGATAGAGTACATGTGTGTGAATGAGAGGCACCCAAGTGGAAGAGTGAGGTTACAGGGAGAAGAGATAAAGAAGGTGGAGGATTTTAAGTACTTAGGGTCAACAGTCCAGGGCAATGGAGAGTGTGGAAAAGAGGTGAAGAAGTGTGTGCAGGCAGGCTGGAACGGGTGGAGAAAAGTGTCCGGTGTGATGTGTGATAGAAGAGTTTCAGCTAAAATGAAAGGAAAGGTGTACAAAACTGTGGTGAGACCAGTGATGCTGTTTGGTCTAGAGACAGTGCCACTGAGGAAAAGACAGGAGGCAGAGCTGGAGGTAGCAGAGATGAAGATGTTGAGGTTCTCTCTGGGAGTGACCAGGATGGATAGGATCAGGAATGAGTACATCAGAGGGACAGCACATGTTAGAGGTTTTGGAGATAAAGTCAGAGAGGCCAGACTGAGATGGTTTGGACATGTCCTGAGAAGAGATAGTGAATATATTGGTAGAAGGATACTGAGTTTTGAACTGCCAGGCAGGAGGCCTAGAGGAAGACCAAAGAGGAGGTTTATGGATGTAGTGAAAGTGGACATGAAGGTAGTTGGTGTGAGAGAAGAGGACGCAGAAGACAGGGTTAGATGGAGGACACTGATTCGCTGTGGCGACCCCTAAAGGGAAAAGCCGAAAGAAAAAGAAGTCCAGGAGCACAGTACACTATAACAAAAAAAACAGGCTTTTAGGTTTTCCAGGTTGGGTGTGTAAGACTAAGAATCAGGCTTTCAAATGAGTCATGGCTAATTTTAGGTTTAGGGTTGATTAACAGGCTTGAGTTGAGAATGACTGCAACTCCACCTCCTAGGCCAGTGTCTCTGGGAATATGAGTATTAATATGATTGGGGGGGGGTCATCTAAGCTAACAAATTCATCCTGACACAGCCAGGTCTCAGTAAGAAAAAATATATCAATGTGATGATCTGATATCAAATCATTAACTAATACAGCTTTTGATGGGTGTGATCTAATGTTTCAGAGTGCACATTTAATTTTCATTTTTTGCTGCATTTCAGGATTGGCGGTCTTTATTTTTATCAGATTTTTTAGTACAGCTCCTCTTCTGCATGTTTTTGAGTGAATTAATTGAGGTGGTTGGGGGACAGACACAGTCTCTATGGGGTATTGAGTAGGTGACAGCAGTAATGGAGGCACAGTGAAATATGTAAGACTACAACTCTGCTTCCTGGCCTCGGCTCTGGGTTGTCGTAGGTTTGGTTTTCTAACAAACACGTTCAGATTTCTAGATATGAGAGCTGTTCCATCCATGGTGGAATGTATGTCATCTCTCCTAATCAGATGCCTAATCAGACCAGGTCTTCCCCAAAAAGTCCGCCAATTGTCTATAAAGCCAAAATCGTTTGCTGGACACCACCTGGACAGCCAGTGATGGAACGATGATATTCAGCTGTACATATCATCGCTGGTCAAATTCAGTAGGGGCCCGAGAGAAAAGTATGGAGTCCGACATCGTCTTTGCGTATGTACACACCGACTCCACATTAATTAATTGTAACCTCTGACTGGCGTAACCGGGTGTCGGTACCACCGACATGAATAACAATCTTGCCATACTTATGCTTATCCTTAACCAGCAGTTTTAAATTTCCTTCAACGTCACCTGCCCTGGCCCCAGGAAGACATTTAACTATGCTCGCCAGTGTCACTAACTTCACGTTTCCTAAAACAGAGCTGCCGATAACCACAGTTGTTTCTCAGCGGGTGTGTCGTTGAGTGGGGAGATACCATTTGAAACATGGACCGGTTGGTGCTGTATCACAGGCTTTTGTCTCGGGCTCCACTTCTTATTACGGACCGTCACCAGCTGCCCTGACTTGCCGACTGCTCGGGAGAGTAGCAGCTACGCTAGGACGGCTCGCACCGGCTACCGGGGGCTGGCTAACTACTGTTGCCAGTGATTTGTTTTCCATGGTGTGAAGCCGTGCCTCCGATTCACTGAGCCTAGTCTCCATCGCTGAAAATAAACTACATTTACTACAAGTACCCTTGTCGCCAAAGGAGGCAGAGTTATAACTGAACATTAAAGGCAACGAGCTGGAGAGGGAGAGGGAGAAGCCGTCGCTAACTGCTAGGGTAAACAAACTAAAAGGCATGAGAAGCGTATGAGTGACTGTAAAGTAGCGAGAGAATCGCTACAAGAGAGACAAAGCTATGAGTGCTTAGTATAAGTTTAAAAGTATGGTGGTAATTCAGCGGCCGTAGTGAAGAGAGGAGCTAAATTAACTGGCTAGAAGCAGAGCGGCAAAACAAGCTCCTGGTCGCACAAACGCCGGCAGCAGGAAGTGACACAACACGCTTACCTCAGTACGTCATTACGTCAGCACGAATCACATTTTTTCTATATCCTGATGTCAAGGCTGGCCAGGCGGTATCTAGCAAATTACATGGGCTGTGTAAATAATTGGAGGACTTTCTGGGGAAGACCGTTTCTGATTAAGAGGGGTAGCATACATGCCTTTTTAGATGAAGCAGCTCTTAAATCAAGAGAGTTTATTAGTTGATTAGTTTTATCAGTTTATTAGTAGACCTAAACCACAACAACCCAGAGTTGTGACCAGGAGGCTGTCTACTTTTCTGTGCTTCCATTACAGCGGTCACCCACCCAAAACAACATAGAGACTGTGTCTCCCCCCAACCACCTGAATTAATTAACTCAGAAACAATCAGAAAAGTAGTTGTATATAAAAACCTAACACCATTGTGAAAGTACAACAAAATAGAAGAAATAATGTGGACCCATTACTTCAAACATTACTTCTTTGCCATCTAAAGCTGTATTAGCTTTATCAGATCATCATATTGATACGTTTTGTTTTACTGAGACCATTCCCAGAGACACCAGTCGAGGAGGTGGAGTTGAAACCATATTCGACTCCTAAAAATCAACCCTAAACTCAGTTATAACTCATTCAAACGCCTCGTTTTTAGTCATAAAAACCTAACCTGGAAAACTTTGAAGCCCTTCTCTATTTGTTATAGTGTACCTTGCTCCTGGCCCTTACTCTAAATATCTATCTGAATTCTCAGTTTTCATTAAGATAAGTCCATTACAGATAAAGTAATCATTGTAGGTGATTTCAATATTCATGTGGACATTGATAATGACAGCCTTAGCACTGCATTTATCTCACCATTAGACTCAACTGGCTTCGCTCAGAGTGTAAGTAAACCCATTTACTGTTTTAATCACACCCTCAAACTTTTTCTGTCTTATGGCATCGAAATTGTACATTTGATAGTCTGTCCAACAAATTCTCTCTTATCATAGTTTAATCACAATCTAATTCCTAATGCAGGACTACACACTATTAGGTTAAAATGTCTCTATAAGATTTCTATTAGAGACATCTATCTGATAGTGCTGTAGGTAAATTAAAGGAGGTGACTCCATCAGTATTTGATTCACTGCCATGTTTAGATGTAACAGAGGACTCCTATGCTAACTTCAGTAGATCTGAAATTGAATATTTTGAGGATAGAACTGTAGGCTAAGTGAGAATAATACCCACCTCTATTACCCTGGCCATCTTCTAAAAAAAGAAGATAATAAAATGAGAGGTTAGCTCTATAGTTTAACTTGTAGTTTAGTTTAGTCCATAGTTTAATTCGGCTTTAATTCAAGGGATTTCAAAATGTTACATTCACTGTTTGGGAATTGGAGCCTTTTTTAAAAACACAGTCCTTCATTTTCAGGGGCTCAAAAGTAATTGATCAAACCAACATAATAAGAAATGTCAGAATTACTTTTTAATACTTGGATGAAGATCCTTTGCAATCAATGCCGGAAGTCTGGAACCAATGGACCGCACCAATTGCTGAGTTTAGCTTTTGATCATGAGCCATTCCCTTCCTTCTCCAGACTCTTCTCTTCCCATCAATCTGGTACAAGTTAATCTTGGTTTCATCTATCCAAAGAATAATGTTTCAGAACTGGACAGGATTTTTTAGATTTTTTCTGGCAAAATCTAATCTGGTTTATCTGTTCTTGAGTGTGATCAGTGGTTTGCACCTTGTGGTAAACTCTGCATTAATGAAGGTGTCTTGTGATTGTAGACTTTGCCAATTATATGCTTGTCTCCTTGAGACTGTTCATGACCTGGCAAGATGTTGCAAATGGGTTTTTCTCCATCAAAGAAAGAATTATGCAATTATCCATCTTAATCGTCTTCATGCAAAAGTTGCATCACTGTCCAAAAATTTATGAACCTAACTGTATAGTTAGGCCCTCTGTAATTTCAGAGCAACATATTACTAAACTTTAATAGTAAGACTTCTGCCAAATAATTTCAACAATTTTTTTCTTTAAACCATCAACCTATCATTTGGACCCTATCCCAACGGGGCTGCGTAAGGAAGTCTAACCCGAAGTTAGTACTTCTTTACTAGATATAATCATTCTTATGTCTGTATTAACAGGCTATGTACTACAGTACTTTAAAGTAGCTGTAATTGAACCTCTTCTTGGAAAGCCTATTCTTGATGCAGGCGTTTTAGCCTACTATGGAACTATATCTAACCTTCCCTTTCTCTTTAAAGTCTGTTATATTATCAAAAGAAATACATTGATTGCTCACTGTTCCATTGAGAAGGTACTGCCTGAAATTTAGGGATGATACAAAAAAGTTGCTGCCTGGCAAACATCATCCCCTGATAATTATGGAACCATTCCCATATATGTGTCAAATCTCTTTGAACATTTACACTGGGTTATGTGCTCAGACCAATTCTATTCATCTTATATATCCTTCCTTTATGCACCATTAATGGGTAAGACTCCATAAACTTCCATTGTTATGCAGACAATAGTACATGTCAATGAAGCCTGATGAGACTGATCAGTTGACTAAACTTAGAGCATGCCTTAAGGACATATAGTCCTGAATGACAAGCAGCTTTCTGGTGTTTAACTCCTACATAAAATAAACATCTAGGACTGCCTTTTTTCATCTTTTTTTTCATCTACCTAAAAATCCTGTCTCCAAAACTTGCAGAAAAAACTAGTCCATTTATTTCTTGTAATCAGCACTATGATGTGCTTGTTTTGACTTTTTTGCCTTGTTTGACGTGCTTGTTTTAAATTGCTGGTCCTATTTTACAAAGCACTTTGTAACATAGGTTTAGACAAGTGCTCTATAAAAAAATAGCATTATTATTAGCTGGCTCAGGCTTGGCTTGAATCATACCCCGGTTATGCTGCTATAGGCATAGACTGCCTGGTGACTTCCCTTATTATTATTATTATTATTATTATTATTATTATTATTATTATTATTATTATTATTATTATTATTATTATTATTATTTCAAAATTATTATTATTATTATTATTATTGTTGTTGTTGTTGTTGTTGTTAGTCTAGTTATTATAATTATTAGTTTTATAATTGATCTTGCTATTATACATGTTTATGTGGAACCGGCATTTCTCTATGTTCCCTTTTGTCACTCTGCAATTTGGAAAAGCTGTCTTGTAATATTTCCTGGAACTAACTTTCTGAAGCTAATGCCAATTAAAATTGGCAAATCCTCAATGGGAAAGAAACAGCAACAGAGAGAAACAGAAAATAGACTCTGTAAGAGAAAAATTGAGGAACATAAATATGACAAATCTCATTCCTGCCCTAACACACCAGAGAAGGCTGGATAATCCAAGTTTCTAAGTTTATTCTTTCCTAACACATTTTCATGAAACTGAAAGACATTTATACAACCTTTGAATCATTCTGTAGAGAAGTCCACAGTTTGACGCTAACCACTGAAATACACATCTTGTTTAAGGAAGTTTGTGCATACTGAGGCTTAAAATGAAATTTCCCCTTTGCTCCTCATTCTCTCAAATAAAAGCAAAAACTTATATATTTTCTGATAATACTTTGTCCTTTGCCCTGAACATAAATAATAATGTCTGTAATTCAACTAAAGTTCTCGATGGTCCTGACTTAATAAAAGGTCTGTTGATGTGCTATCTTGAATCAATTTACTGAACAATTTTAACAGCACGTTTCTCTAATATAAACAATTGCTTTTTGTTGTCCATGTATTTGTTTTCCAACACTTCCACACAGCAGCTTAAAATTGGCAAAATAATTAAACAGTACAGAACTCTCATTGCCTTGTAGTCACAAATACTTTGCTTTGTTCACAAAAGAAATACTCTTTGTCATTTTTACATACAGTTAGGTCCACAAGGTTTTGGATCTAACTTTAATTCAAAGGTTTTAACAAAAATATTAACCATTTAGCAATTACAGCCATTCTTATACACAATCCCTCATTGTCAGATACTCAGAAGTGATCAGACAGTTGACAATTGTTCGGTTGAATGGCCAGGTGTGGTCTGCTCCATCATTATTTCATGACAAATTAAGTAGATAGGTCTCCAACTGAATCCAGCTAGAACAGCTACCAAATGCAAATTTGGTAGCTGTTCATGGGAAGTCTCAATATGCAGTTCAAAGAGGTATCGATTTAAATCAAGGCGGCCATCATTGTGATGAGGTACAGAAATTATGAAAATTGTATCACTGTCCAAATAGATATGGACCTAACTTGTGCTATATGAAAATTCCATGTCAGTTTGTCATCCATTATCAAAGCCAAGAATTTAAATTCACACACTTTTTCAATATAGAAAAATCAAATTTTCAGTGAAACCATTTCATCCTTTTCTTGATTAGGAAAACCATAAAAAATTGTTTTGTTTAAGTTTAAGGATAACTTATTTTTTTCAAACCATCTTTTAATTTTTCACCATTTCATTTTCAATGCTTTCTGCCAGAGCATTTAATTCATTTCCTGAACTAAAAAAAAAAATGCATCATCTGCAAACAACACAGCAACAACACAAAATTGCAATATATTCAACACTACAAGTATGTCATTAATATACAAATTGTACAAATTGAAAAGTATAGGTCCCAAAACTAAACCATATGGAGCACAACATTCAATCATCACACATTCAGATGTATTATCAGCAAGCTGCCCATATTATTGTCAGTTATCTAAATATCTAGATAGCTACAATTTAGAATTACTCCTCTCACAATATATGCAATTTAGAAATTAAGAAGATATGTTCTACAGCATCAAATGTTTTTTTAATCAATAAATACCCCTTTTGTATATTTCTCACTTTATATTGCTGCTGTAATTTGTTTTGTTATTTATACCTTCACTAACGCTAGAGCTGTTGATCGATTTGTCCAAAAGCCATATTGACTCTCACTCAAAAAATTTATTCTTTCTAATAAAAGTATGTAAATTTTGTACCAAGCATTTTTCAAGCACTTTGGAATATTGTGAGTGTAATGACACCGTTCTTTAGTTATTAAAGCTGTTTTTGTATCCCCTTTTAGCAAAAGGAATAATTCTGACAATTTCATTTTGTCTAGGAAAACACCTATGTGAAAAGAAAGATTGAAAATATAGGTTAAAAGCTTGATTATACAGTCAGTAGTCTTTTTCACTTAAATCATGTCAACCCCATCACTATCATTTGTTGTCTTATTTCTAGAATTTGCTACAATGGATGAAATTTCAAATTCATTTACCTCTCAACAAGACAAAGACTAAAAAACTTTACTTTCCCCCATTCCAGCCACCATCTATTTGCCCACCATGCTTTAATAGATTTCGAGAGATTTTTTGAGAGAGTCTACCATTTACAAAGACAGAACTCAATTCATTTATGACTTCATTCATGTTTTCTATAACCTCATTATTGTCATTAAGGAAATTACTAGGGAGAACTAGGAAGTGACTACGTTAACACAGGTTTTTTTTTTCTATTATATTGTTAAATATTTTCCAATTACTTTTGATATAATTTTCATTTTATTTTAATACTTTAATATTATTTTTGACGTGTCTCATTGTAATTGTAATTGTATTTTATAACCTTTGTATTGCATTTTAGTTATCCTTGCAATGCATTTTAAGATGTGTCTGTAAAGTTTGTTTTTTTGTTTTTGAATGCATTTTATAAATCCTTTGTTATCACAGGTTTTTCATTATATCTACATTTTTGGTCATACAGTTGTAAAGCGGTTATAATACAGTAATAAGTTGTCGTTTTGAATTGTCTCATTTGTAGCATTTACATCTTCTGCATAAATCCCTTTCCTCTCTTTTTTAAGAGGTCATTTTTGCTTCATCAAATCTTATCCTCATATCTATTGCAGTGTTCCAATAATATTTCTTATCCTTTTTATTTTAATTTCCACAGTCATGCACACCATTAAAACATCCATTATAGTTGATATATATGTAACTGGTTTACCCTTCAAGTTTCAGTCCACGTATAGGGCCACACCCCCCCTTGTTGGTTCCATTGTGTTGCTTCACAGCATTAGCACAGACAACCATCTTGGTTTCAATATATTACTACGGCAAAGTGCAGATACAAATCCTACATTAATAGTGTAAAAAATGCTTATATATTTCATTTTTTCCATTATTGAGCTCTAGAATCACTTTCTGGGAAAAACACGTAAACTTGTTTAGGTATTGTAACTGGCTGCTGGTGAAAAAGTTTGGCAGTACTATTGCTAATCACTGCCCTACCTTCATCAGCAACATTTTTGTCTTTAGTCTGTGCAAGCAGTGCAGAACGAAAGCACCACCACAGACTTGTTGGGTGAATGACTTTTCTGTCATTGGGAGAAATAAATTAAGACACCAAATGAATATGTGCAAGTGTGTAGGTCTGAGCTCCAGAATATCTGTGGCACCTAAGAGATGTCAACGAGAAGACAAGTAATCTCTACTGATGGTCTTAGTTCAACTTCACTCAGTCATAACTAAAAAGTTTCCACAAAGTTCTGGTTCTAGTCATATTTTCAATCTATTTCAATCAATATATATATTATTCTTCCAGCAAATTTATGCAAATTAACACAGTCTTGTATGCACATATCTCTTAAACTCAATCCATCACTAGGTTACAGGCCTTTAATACTCTTCAGACATATCTGCATAATCTTAAACTTTTACTGAATGCTAATAAGAAAAATGTTTTCCTCTCATAATCTCTCTTTTACATCTGTTCCACTGCCTATATATGATGATCTGAAATTTAAGGTCATTCAATCTTAAAATATTTGGGAATTTGGTTTGATAGCATTCTTACTTTGAAATGTCAAGGGCACAAAAGACAAAGATAAAAATGGGTTTCTTATATCAGAGTCAAACATGTTTTTCTCTTTGAGGATAGGAAAACCATCATGTCTGGGCTTGGCCATGGAGATCCTGTACAGCCAAGCAGCTCAATCCACCTTACAACAACTTGACATAGTTTACCACTGTGCAATGTGTTTCATTACAGGAGATACATATCCTATTCATCATTGTGAATTATATGAAAATGTAGGCTGGCCCTAACTCGTAACCAGAAGAGAACTACATGTTATCATTTCTATTTATACATGTCTCCTACCAAAGCTGCTTTGTTATAAGACATACAGTGGAGTCCGCTTAAAGTGGTCCCAGACTTTCCGAAATGAACCACTGTATCTGCTTAAATTCAAAACTGCTGTTTATCATAGCAGATCCCACAACTGGCTACCACTTGATAAAACACCAGCAAATACTGAACTTGTCAGGCTGCCACGACTTCATATAAATTGAAAATACAAAGGATATTAAAACTTGAACATGCTGCTGTAATCAGGTATCTCTTGCATAAGAATGAGATTAACTCAATTGTACTCAAGATTTTACTCAAGGATGCAGGTATATGACATAGCATAAACAGTATATGGTATGTCAACTGGGAATAAAAATAATATACTACAACTAATATAAGATGCGATATACTTGCCATACCTGAAATATTTCCATCTCAATCCTCACGAAACATGGGAATTTGGTAGCTCCTTAAGCTTTTCTATTGGATCTTGAGACACAAGAGGATCTCAGTACATAATGATGAAAAAAATTATGTGACCGCATTGAATCTCAAAACATAGAAATGGCACTCCTCATTCATTTATGTTTCTCTTTGAGGATAGGAAAACCATCATGTCTGGGCTTGGCCATGGAGATCCTGTACAGCCAAGCAGCTCAATCCACCTTACAACAACTTGACATAGTTTACCACTGTGCAATGTGTTTCATTACAGGAGATACATATCCTATTCATCATTGTGAATTATATGAAAATGTAGGCTGGCCCTAACTCGTAACAAGAAGAGAACTACATGTTATCATTTCTATTTATACATGTCTCCTACCAAAGCTGCTTTGTTATAAGACATACAGTGGAGTCCGCTTAAAGTGGTCCCAGACTTTCCGAAATGAACCACTGTATCTGCTTAAATTCAAAACTGCTGTTTATCATAGCAGATCCCACAACTGGCTACCACTTGATAAAACACCAGCAAATACTGAACTTGTCAGGCTGCCACGACTTCATATAAATTGAAAATACAAAGGATATTAAAACTTGAACATGCTGCTGTAATCAGGTATCTCTTGCATAAGAATGAGATTAACTCAATTGTACTCAAGATTTTACTCAAGGATGCAGGTATATGACATAGCATAAACAGTATATGGTATGTCAACTGGGAATAAAAATAATATACTACAACTAATATAAGATGCGATATACTTGCCATACCTGAAATATTTCCATCTCAATCCTCACGAAACATGGGAATTTGGTAGCTCCTTAAGCTTTTCTATTGGATCTTGAGACACAAGAGGATCTCAGTACATAATGATGAAAAAAATTATGTGACCGCATTGAATCTCAAAACATAGAAATGGCACTCCTCATTCATTTATGTTTCTCTGTCTGCCTTGTATTTTATGATGTAGACGACTGAAGTACAGAGTAATGTGAACTAAGATTAGTTGGAAAATCTAAGTTCATGATTATTTTAATTCCCAAATTTAAGCCATACATTTCTAAATCAATCATTAAGTATTCAAAAGAGATTCTTAGTGATTTGACAGTGGTCTGCTCATGAATGGAAGCTCAGTTTCATCCTAGAAGAGTCCTGAAATCAGGGAGGAACTCTCCAAGCATGTATTTTCTCTATATCCAATGCTTAATCAGTAAGCACCACCAGAGTCATATCATAAATTAAACAGATATTGGTTTCTTCTAAAATGTATTCTTGTTAGGATGTAAAGGATTATCTAGCAGCAACAATATATACCAAAACTTTCTGCTGAAACGTATTTAGTTAGGGCTGGTAACTCTTGAAAACAAGCTGACCAAGCATACATTACAGCCCTAGATGAACCAATATTTTACAAAATATCCGGGAAATTATGAAATTAACAATTATAATCATTACTTAAAAAAGCACAATTTAATGCGTGGAATATCTAGAAACAGAGAACCAATCAAAGGTCTTTTCATTCCAATGCCCATTTAGGGTAATTTGAAAAACATTTGAACACCACCTCAGTGCATGGTCAAGTTCTAATTGGTTTTGGCCCTTCAACGTGTTGTACAGAGGGTCATTGATCCATTGGACAGTAGTCATCACATGGTCAGCCATCTCATCACTCTTAGCTTTCCAGTCTAGGGAAGTCTCCTTGGGCCCATAGTGGCTAGAGATAACAGCTGCGCAAATGCTCTGAAAAGCAAGAGGGGGAAAAGCTATTTACCACAAAATCATTACAGTTACTATGACTGACACGGTTGACTAGCAGCAGGTCTCTCTATTCTCAACATCTATTCCCAACCTCCATACATATACTATACACACACTTGTGTTCCAGCAAAAAATCTTAACACTATTTTTTTACTACAGGAAAAACAAGCAGGTTAAGCAAGTCTGCCTTGATGCCCCTCTCCCCAGCAACATTTTCCACCTCCTCCTGGGGGACCCTGAGGCATTTCCAGGCCAGATGAGATATATATAATCTCTTGATGGTGTTCTGGGTCTGACCAAGGGTCTCCTACCAGTTGAAAGTGCCCAAAAG
The DNA here is from genome assembly GCA_016859345.1 of Istiophorus platypterus. NCBI lineage: Eukaryota > Metazoa > Chordata > Actinopteri > Istiophoriformes > Istiophoridae > Istiophorus > Istiophorus platypterus. The sequence continues at coordinate 26,086,599 of CM029124.1, forward strand.
ACCTCCATAGAAGGTATCCAGGAGGCATCCAGATTAGATGCCCAAACCACCTCAATGGCTTCATTCATTGTGAAGGAGCAGTGGCTCTACTCTCTAGCCCCTAATTCCCTTGCAGATGTCAGAGCTCCTTACCCTATCCCTAAGGCTGAGCCCAGCCAAGGTTCATTACCATAGTTGAGGGTCAGAACCTAGATCGACTGTTAAATCAAAAGCTTTGCCTTTCGGCTCAGCTCCCCCTTCACCACAATAGTCAAGTACAATGCCTGCATTTCTTTTGATGCCACACTGACACCTGTCAGGCTCCCGTTCCATCCTAGCATCACTTGTGAACAAGACCATGAGATATTTAAACTATCTCACTTGGAGCAATTACATTATCCCAACCCAAGAGAAGCAATTTTCCAGCAGAGAACCATGGCCTCAGACTTGTAGGTGCTAACCCTCATCCCAGCTGCTTCACACTCAGCTGCAAACTGCTCCAGTCAATGCTGAAGGCCATGAACCACATCCCACTCACAAGAGTGGTAACAGGGGTTATCACAGTTAAAGATCCGGTCGTCCCTGTCCTCCATAGAACACTGAAGAGGTATGTCAGCCACGGCAGCCCAAAAATTTCCAGAATCTTCAGCATCTCAGGATGAATCTCATCTACCCCTGGCATCTTGCCACTGAGGAGCTTCTTAATTACCTCAGAGACCTCTGCCAGAGATATGAATACAACTTGGCCTGAGTTTTCAAACTCTGCCTCTTCCTCATATGATATGTTCATTAGTTACAGGAGTTCCTTAAAGGCCACCACAACAAGCAACAATGATCTTCAGACCACAACCCCTGACAGCCAAGTCCACAATGGAGTCCTCTCAGATTCCATGCCCCTCCCCCCCAATCCCCCAAAGTTGCTTGCAAAGTTCTTTTGGAGGTGGGAGTTAAAGACCTAATGGGCAGTGGCCTTGTGCCAAGATTTGTTGCATGTCTGTCCAGCCTGACAGTTATATATTTTTTTGCAGGGGGTTGGGGGTCCTTAACCAATTTGAGGGATGGAGGTTGTCATATGCTGTATAGATTGTTAAACCCCTTGAGGTAAATTTGGAATTTGTGATATTAGACAAATTAAGTTAAATTTGGCCTGACTTGACTACTGACATCATTAGCTCCACCTGACCTGTATCGAACAGTGCTGTTAGAGAGAGGAGGACATGAGTTAATACTGCTATTGTTGCCCCATCTCTCCTCATCCACAACACCCTCTCTCTGCACCCCATCCTTCTCATAGACCTTTTGCACCTACTTTTTTCTGCAATTAGGGATTAATGTTAATGCTAAGGACTGACAGTGGGCCCCTGCATGATCCCAGAGCACCACTATGTCTTGTTTACTTAATTAAAAAAAGAAACTTGATTCTTTGTTTAGAAGTCATTATTAAAACAGCACCTCTAATGAGGTTGAGTTGTAGTGAATTGGTTGTCTTTGAATTCTGTTTGTAACTTCTTTAAGTAAAAACCCAGATTATTAGATTATCTTTCTATCTAATCTCAAACATACTTTCACTACAAGATTTGGAAAATAATGACGAGTCACAAACTACAGAATATTATTTATATTATTGTATTAGAGGGAGTAATGCACTTCCTCAAGCGATCTCACATAGTACCATATTGCTGTATGGTCTATATTTCTATCACTTCAACACCAACTCACAAGTTCCAATAGAATACTGCTTATAACCCAAAATTGTAGCACTATACTTTGCTTTCTTAAAGTGTAGATTTTAAGATATCAATGATTGACTTTAAGAAACATATGGGACTGATTACTGGCCATACTGTATTAATGTGCTTCTTAGTACATATGAACCTGAGGTCCTGTTGTAGGTCTTTGTTAGCATTCCCTGGTCAAGGCTAAAAATCAGAGGAGACCAAGCCTTTGCAGTAAATAAAACTCTCAAACAGCTTGCTGGGGAAGATGTAAACTAGGATTTCACCTGTGTTTGCCAAAATCTGACCAAGAATTAATTTAGAATTACCTTTATTATATCACTTTATAACTATGTGCTTTTATTATTCCTTTTAGTTTTATTTTTCACATCTTATTCAGATTCTAATATAAATGCTAGTGCTATATAGAGAAAGTAATTATAATTATTTCTGTCAATTTCTGGCTATGAAGAACTGGCCACCTTCTCCTCCTCCTGATGATGATGTTGTAGCACTAAGTGATACTGTTTAGTAAAAGCGTTGATGTATGCCTATTACCTAATCCGCACCCTCAGGACCTTATCATTACCTCAGTTCCGGTAGTCACATCTAATCTTTCTGGCTTTTGTGGTACTGTAAAAAACTGAAATGGCAAGGGTTGAGGGACATGGTCTGTTTTTGATTGCTAGATCTTTGCTCTCTCGTTGCCCAAAGCTGCCTCTTCACATCAGAGTTTCCTGCATTTCCTTACTGTCACTTCAAACCATCAGCACATCACTAATAACTCCCACCTACTTTGTGAACTCTTTATTAGTTCAGTCTTTATGTTGAATGCACAGACTGAACTGAATATCCAGAATTAGGCACACAAGCAATTTCAACAGTTAATCTGTTAAAATTGTATTGGATTAGTACTGGACTAGTCTGTAGCCAAGAGGCAAAATGTGGCATAGGAGTTTTAACTTTTCCTTGTTGCAGACAATACAGAAGACCTCTGTCTCAATGGGTGGTATCATAAAATGCCCTTCCCTTCAGTCTGTTTATCCTTGGTGGTACAGAGAGGTTTTTTAAAGTAATTTGCCTAAATTAATAAAAAAAAAAAAATTATTAACATCAGTGATTGACCATACTCAAATTCTGCCACTATGCCACCTTAAAGTATTTCTTGTTCTTAGCCATTTAAAACCCACCATTGCATACAAAATGGACATGGTGGCAATATTTGTTTTGGTGTTTGCAATTTAATCACTAAAGAAGCAATGCAGAACAAAAAAAATTGTGATTTTGTGTTTTTTGTTTTGATAAACTCAACAAAAAACACAAGACTACTGTTCTACTCTCCTGAATTCCTAGAAGCAAATGTATAAGAAGTAATATAAATATCACCTAAATGTTACAAGGTGAAAATAGAAGCCAAAATACTACTAATGTTCACAACAATTTTCAAAAAAATTTATGTATAAGTTTCAAAGTCAAACACATGGAGAAGCAATAAAACACTGTGACGATCATGTTCATTGACTTCTCCATTGCTTTCAATCTATCCAGCCACTCCGGCTGGCTGAGAAGTTCTCTGTGATGCAGGTGGTCCATGACCTAGAGATCTGAATTACAGATCACCTCACCAACACTACATCCGGCTGCAAGGTTGCTTGTCAGATGTGGTGACAAGCAATACTGGTACACCACAAGGAACAATACAGACACTATTTCTCCATCTCTGACTTCTGCTTTGACTTGGAAAAACATCACTTACAGAAGTTCTTGGATGACTCCTCCAATGTTGGTTGCATCACAGATGACAGGGAGGGGGTGGACAGAGACCAAGTTGAGAGATTCAGAGGATGTTTTGACAGAAACTACCATCAGCTCAAGGCCAGAAAAACCAAGTGGCTGCTGACATCCGGCACACCAAGAGGCCCTCCACCCCTGTTACTATAAGGGGGAAGGGAGTAGAGATGGTGGACACATACAGGTTTCTAGGGGTGAAACTCAACAAACACAACAACCTAGACTGGTCAGTCATTAGCGAGGACCTCTACCAGAAAGGACAGAGCAATCTGTTCCTTCTAAGGAGGCTCAAAAAAGGGGAAAAAAACTATTACAAGTTTTAATTAATGCCACATGCATTAATTCCCAGACAGCATTCTAACTGGGAATGACTACCCACACAACAAGCCATTGTAAATGGATGGTAAATGCACCGTACTTATTTAGTGCTTTTACACTACTGTCACATTCACCCATTCACACACACATTCACACAGCGTGTTTTTCTAAACATTGATGCGCACTACTGACCTACACATTCACGCACTGATGACACACACAACGGTGGCAATTTTTGGGGGTTCAGTATCTTGCCCAGAGACACTTCGACATGCGGACTGGAGGAGCCGGAAACATAAGAGACATAAGAAAGAAATAAAGGCAGACAGCAGAATTTATGAAAAAGCCTGAAAAATTATTTGAGAAACAGGATGACAATCGCCCTGTCAGTAAGGCAGAAAGGGTAACTCATATGGCCATCACAATAATAAGATCTCAACCCAACTTAACACCTTTGGGAGATTTTGGACTGACGTGTTAGACGGAGAGCTCAAGAGTTCAATCTGTATGTACTTAGACCAGCGAGATTCTCCAATGTCAAGCCGTTTTTTGTTGTTTTTTTGTTTGTTTGTTTGTTTTGTTTGGGCTTTTGTTTGGTTGGTTTTTTTTTTTATAAACAGCGTTTTATCAAATACTGATCAAATATTTACTGCCATTAACCTCTGTCAGCCCCAAAAACCTCTTTCCCCCTCTGAAAGTTATGTTTGTACACACACCCCTCAAAAAATCATAACCCAGTGCAGATGCAGTAGCTAGTTAGAAAAATTGTTAGCTACACTAACAGTAAACAGATTAGACAGTAAATCACTACTGTCTAATCTAGAAGTGGCATAACTTTACGTGTAGGTACTCGGACTGCCCAGCGACCTATTACCAGCAGGTAAATCAACTCGTACCAGGTAACAATAGACGTCTCAAGGCAAATAGAGGAACAGCTCGTTCAGAGCTTTCTCTGTTTGCTCAGGGATCCTGTTAACCCGGTAAAACTCAGCAGCTTCATTTTTAGTTTCATAGACATCCTGTTCTTCTTTATGAAGACGGCTGACAAACCCTTTATCAGATATTGTTCATGTGCCATCGCCGTTTCTGCTGGCTTTGTGTTGTCCGTTACCACGGAAACGAGACTTTCAAGGGACAGCAGGAGGCCAGGAAATCAGACGACATCGCGCGTGCCCCCCTTGTCCCTTTTTCTCAGTGCAGTGAATTTGTTGTCTCATTGATCAAAAGCTGAATATCTATGAGGGATAAAGCCTCTGTCAATTTATCTAGTGACCATGACAGAGGAGCTGTGGAATGTTCCTTCCCTGCCATGTCTTGTGGTCTCTGTAACCCACTGGCTTGCAAAGTACCAAATAAAGAATAAAACGTAAGGAACCCTATGCACTGTTTGGAGAAGGATGGAGCCTAAAATGGGTGAAAAAAATCCTACTGCTCGTTGCTAAATAGGTAAACTGAGTTGACACTTGTTGGGCTCAGTGTCTGGAGTAGCTACAGGCCAAGGACAGTTTACTGTGTTTCAGTAACATGAATTTGAAAACAAACTATTCACTTTTTCAGACCACCTACACTATAGATTTGCAGTTATACATTCAGTCACATTAGTCACATTAATTTGCCATATGTTTGCATGCCAACTGAAAACCTGATTAACCTGCCTCTACAAATTTTCTATACATTTCCTGCCTCCCAGGCAACCACTAAGTCAATCAAATTGTAAATATATGAAACTTGCAAAGCTGGTTATAGTAAACAAAAGCAATGCTTTACCTTCTATTAATTACACAATGATTGTTTGGCTGTAAATATAAACTTGATTTGATGAATGTCTACCACATGATATAATGGTTTAGGTTTGAAAACAGCAAAAGCAGGAATTATAATCACCATAACACCTAATTCAAGCAAATTTAAAATCTCTGCAAGATGATTTTCATAGTGAACTAAAATAATTGAAGCCAGTGGCTGCCTGAAAGGAAGAAGCATATTCAAAAAACAAAAACAGTATACAGTAGAAAATAAAGAATTAGAAAGAAACACACACACACACACACACTAGCTGATGACTGTTTTGAGATAAAGAGGATTTTGAGAATTAAATCAAATAGCCATTTCTGAAAAAGTGTATCTGATGTGTCTGCTAATGAGACTTGCCCCTGCCACAAGCAGTGGAGCTGAACATAAGCTGCAAACATCTTCTAATAGCATGTCTCACTGCTGCAAGGAGGACACTGGTCGGCCACTAGAAACCAGCACAATAACAACAGCAGAAAAGCTCTTGCAGGACTGAGATATCATTCAACTAGAGCTGCCTTGCACAAGGTTAGAAACAAGAATACATTAACAGTACTTGTTGAGCAGAGTTACTTGGCAAAAATCAAGAATTCCCTCAAAAAGGTATGAAGTTTCTAAAAGTACACTGTGTATGAGATATATATATGATTTGTATAATTATGAATACATTTGTGTCTGTGATATATCCATGTATGCATATGTCTGTATCAGATGAAGTAAATCAGAGATGCTTTTGCTTTATGCAGAAACTGTAGGAGCCCCTCATGGTGCATCAACATTAACTGCTTATCCTTGAAATAAGACCTCAGCCAAGTCGAATTAAATAACCTTTTAAGAAATTCATTAAAAGAGATTCAGGGTAAAGGGTATAGGGTAGCACCATGTGCAGGGGGAAAGATTCTGTTTTGATTCTGAAAGATTCTGGGATATCTTAATCTGTCCTCTTTTCTGTATGTCTGATTTAGTTTTGTTCTGTGCATTCTTTGAATATTCAAAAAAGTCTGAAACATCAATTAATTAATCAAACATTAAGCACTTAAAAGGGAAAACAAAAAGGAGAACAACCAGAATTTACAAAATATAAATATTTGAAATTGTATAGATAACTAACAACTAACAAGTGATATTTAACACTAAAATAGTGAATAGTGCAACTCTTTTTCTGGCCATTACCAGGCTAACAAACAGGCCAATATTTGGACTTTTATTGACCAGTTACTACCTAAAGTTTTTTCTCTGTATCAGGAAGCAGATGTTTGATGATATAAAGTACACGAATTATACATATATGACATATTTTATTAATTATTGTCCAATAATCTATTTTTAGATAATCCGCCCATTTTTTTTTTATTTATCAGGTTAGTGAGTCATACACTTTTCCAGAAAACTGGTATAGTGGGTTACTCCTTTTATGATTATTCAACTTAAAATAATTAATTTCAAAGAACCGCTTTACTGTTCTGTGATTATATAATCAATTATAGCAGTCTATTCACGCTTAAAAAATATTATACAGTTTATTTTATAAGGGAACTTGTCATGTTTTACACAGTGGCCCTCAGCTGTAACTATCCTCTGATAACTGTCAATAGAAATATTGGCAATCAAAACCTACCGATTGTCCACGAACAAGTCTCCACTAAACAATCACGACACCCACTCTCCGTGCTCTTGCCCCCCTTTGGGTGAATTAGAGGAAGGCCTTAACCCCCGCGCCTTTCATTACCTGAGTGTCAAGTTATTACCAGGCTGTGAAATAGATTAACAAACATTCAATCTCACCACTGATACCCACAAGGCCAAACAGGGCTGACAGAATTCCTAACTTTATTAGTATTTGTCAACAAACATACACAAGAACAAATGAAAAAAAAAAAACATGTACACAATGGCAAGGGAAAGTTATATTGTGAAAATCTTTCCTTTTTCTTCCCTTTCTAAATCAAGGCGCTGTTACTGTGGGGGCTCAAACTTTATTTTGAAAGGGCATGTACTACTACTACTACTACTACTACTACTACTACTACAACAACAACGACAACAGCAACAACAACAACAACAATAATAATAATAATATTTATAATGATAATAACAATAATAATAATAATAATAATTTACTTTCCAGAAGAAGATTTTCAAACCATAAAGGAGAGATGTGTAACAGTGCAACCAAAAACATAAAACTCAATATCTGCCTGATTTGACGATATTTGCTGTGAAAATACAGGAGCTGACCCCTTAAAGTGTGGTGACCTTACGGAGGCTGTTACACACCCACAAGGAACTTTTGACTTTCAAATCCTGATGGAGAGCTAATGGACAACTCTGTCGCACACTAACACGTATTTAAGTCACAAACTGTGTGAAATGACATGAGAGGGCTCACACGCCGATGTTTCAAAAAAGTCAACTTACTCATACACGCAGAGAGCTTTTATTTTGAAGTTGGTCGGGTTTGTTAAAAACTGGCTTTGAAACAAGTTTAAAGCCAATTTTAAGTGGATATGAGTCTTCGTTGTGTGACTGTAGATTAGCTTTTTTTCATTTTGTCTGTAGTGATTTATTGTATATGCTCGATCCATTAATTGGTCCCAGTGAAGAATGGATATATAGAACTGTACAGACGTAGGATTCACAGACAGGATGGAACCACATTGACGCGGGTGTCGGTGTAAGAGGTTTAGGCTCCAGTTCACACGCAGTGAAGATCAGTGAAGCTCCTTCATGCAGACACAATAATGTTCATGGTTAAACTCAGCATATTGTACATATAAAAACACTCCTACAGCAACCTAGATACAACCAACATCCTGCCCTGTCCAGTCACAGTCACCGTGTTTTTATTCAAATCAGGAGCCAGTCGGAACATTCTGCGGGTCAGATGTTTTGTTTTCCAGTGTTGTTCTGTTCTAAGTTTTGAAATATGTTTAATCACCATTTAAGCCTGATCGTTTACTCTAAAAAGTAAGATTATTAAATTATTCTAGTTTAAATTAGTTTTAAGAGTTGTTGAAATCAAACCATGTATATATATCTGTCAGACATGCATTGTAACTACACTGAGTTTTTTTACTGCATGTGTTTTTGCCTGAAGGGTACGTAATTATTATTCTTCATTATTTATGATGAAACTACGTTTTCTATATTCCATTAGACAGCACATCATATTCACATATGAACTTAAAATTATTTCAAATTTAAAATTATTTCAAATTTAAACAACACAAAATAGTAATATTAAATACTGGATTTATATCAAGTAGAAAATTAAAATGGAGCATATGAAGAACACGGGACATTCTGTACATTTGGTATTATAATAGAGTTGAATAGGCCTGGCTGTGCCAGTGATTATAACAATAACATTTTAATAAAGTCATTTTTTTTAGTTCCCTTCGCATCTCTCAGGACGATCCTCTAGCAGCTCCAGGGATCCCAGACAGACCCGGGTGCTCCAGGACTAGAGTCAAGCAGGTGGAGAGACACCATCGCCAAACCATCCACACTGCCCACATTCAGCCTGCATCTCCATGGTGACACATAGTGACATCTGCCACACTGGGAAGGGAGAAATTTGGAAATAAAGGCTTTTCCTTTTTGTTCTGGAACCATACAGATATTCGTTGGCACATATTTTACCTAAATTTTTACCTAAAAAAATATTCTCATGCTATTATGATAATGCATTTCTGGTGACAAAATACAACAAACCTGAGGATGGAAGTGCAACAAACCTGAGAATGATTTAGCTACTCAGAGTGATTGCCTACTGTACCACTAAAGCATTAAAATGCAAATATTTAGAATTAAAATCAAACCTACATAGAATTTTTTTTGTTCCCAAATGTACTGGGCCCATGCTATATAACTCCTTTACAAAATAACAAAATTTAATTAGACTGAGTTATCATTTCTTATAAATAACTGTAATAGGCAAGCTTCATTTTGTTTGATAAAATAAATTAATATTTAAGCTTGTATGGACAGTCAGGCAAGAATACAATAAAAAACAAAATATGACGCTAATGATGACAGAACAAAACAAGATTTGGATTTCATTTCATTTCATTTCATTTTATTTCATTTATTTTATCATCATATCCTTTAAATATTTCTGCTTCAACATGTAATCTTGTGTTTACATCCACATTCCTATTACTATTCCTATTCCTATTAGATTAGGTCAGGTCACACTCAGAACGTTACTGCCGCCACCACCTGGACAAAGAGCAGAAGAACTCTGCCTTTGTTATTTACATCTTCTGTGTGTTGGTTTAATCCTGTGCATGTTCACCCTCAGAAACCATTATAACAACTCTATTCCCTTGAATCCTTGATCTTACTGGCCTTACCTACCAGAGCAGGCCTGGAAGGCCTGGAACAGCCAATGAAACCAAGCCCCATCCTCCCCCGGACATTCTCCTTTAACATCTGAGGATATAATAGGGCCATCGTTCCTTTCTTTTCTTTTCCTCCAGAGGATGGTAGGCTACAACAGCAGGGTGCCAACAGGCTTTAAAAAACTGCAGCTGCCAAGAAAATGACCAGTTTGGTCTAAGTGACACAAATGGCATATGAAATTGGGCTGCATGAAAAGTGCCTACAGCTAATTTGTCACAGGAAGAAGAAATGTGAATGTCTTTTAAAGCACTGTTACACCTCACTGGGGTCCACTAGGTGTCCTTTACAGGGTTCCCATGGTCATCATAGGGTTTTTTTTAGGTCCCCTTGGAAAAATACAGAAGAATGAAAGTTCTGCCAAGAAGTTTCTCAGAAGGAAAATGTGTGTGTGTTTTAAAGATAAAAGGTGAAAGAAAATGCAAAATTCTCACATACACACTGCTATGTGCTATATTCTATAAAGGGGAATGTTAAAGAAAAATTGTGCCCTATAAAATTTTATCAGCATAGCTCACTGGCCTTTATGAATATTTATATGTATAAGGACTATACATAGGAACGTGTGTAAAGGAACATGGCTACACAGTGGTTCTATCAACCTCCTCCTTTACTGGTCACCTGTTACTGTTTGCCCATTCACACAGGCCATTCAAGGCTCTTCCCACCAAAGTGAATGTAATGGTGTCTGTTTATGTCAACATGTACAGCTCATTCAAATGAATTCCTGTTTTAATTGTCACAGCAGTGACATAAAACAGCTTGTGCAGGGTCTCCACAGGTCACATGAATAAAAGTGGCCTCTGGCCTAATTAGCACTTTTTTTTCTCTAGTCTAAAAAGTAGGGGGTACGTCCAGCTCTCCGCATGGTCGCCATCTCTAATTGCATCTAATTAAAATCCCCTAGTCATGTTTTCAAACTTGACCAGGTGTGGTATGAATGGGAGTACTGGTGGGCTTTAAAAATCTAGCTTTGGTATGGTATCTAGAGAAGAATTGCTTGTGATGGTGCTACAGAGAGCCGAGGTGATGCTGGAAATTTGTGTAGGTGTGGCTTGGTTTGTGGTTCTGGAGATACAGAACTAAATAGGCCGATTCATCATAAAAAATTTACCCCTGAATCTGTCACTTGTATCTTTACTCAAATTTTGTTTACAGTTTTGGTAACTTAAATATCTCTGCCTCCTCTTCCTCAAAAGTGCAATGCTGCATACTGGTGTGTGCTTTTTGATAACTTATCATTTCTTTCCTGTGAATACCATAATTTTTCATGAATTGAGAAAAAAACAGCACTATGCAGTGCATATTTTCTGAAAATCAAATGGGTTTTTTAATGTTTTTTTGGCTTAAGAAGTGGAATGTAATACATTTTTGTAAAATTTGGAGACATGTGGTTTAGACTGGACAGTGGTAAATTGTGTGAAAACAATATTGTTAGGATTAAAAACCTCTTTAAAAGCATATTTTTCTGTGTAATACAACAAGGATAATTCTGCATATGTCTATATTCTGATATTCTTTAGCTCTCTCTTTATGAATAATAATTGCCTGTATAACATTCTCAACATCAATTCTTCATTAATCACACTAGTGATAAAAATTTTTGAGCATACTAGGGTAGATCCAGATGGATATTTAAAAGATATTCTTTGTGATATCATATGAATTGTACCATAAAAATGACCTAAAATACCGTAGGGCCACTATAAAATGATCATTGACTAAGACCTATTGGCCTGAAAATGAAACAGCAGTATGGATTAATTACTTTATATCTCTTTGTCTCCATATACATTGATCAGCCAAAACATTAGAATTGGTTACTGGTTTTAATGATGTGTTTAAACCGTGCCCATATAGTATTTATATATATATTATATATAGTTTATATATACTTCCATAGGAGCACCATAACTGCAGCACTCCATGATCTGGGATTTATGGCAAGTCGCCAAATGGAAATCTCTCTACAGTGAAAGTTTTCATAAAAGCACCTAAAGATTCTCTGATCTAATGAAACAAGGACCAAATTGTTTGGCCTCAATTCAAGCACCATGCTTATATTTAGTCTAAGCATGATGCTTCCCTTCTGGAAGTTTCTTCCATGACCACACAGGATCTATGGAACTCGAACAGAGTGACCATCAGTTTCTTGGTCATCCCTCTTATGAAGCCCCCCACCCCCCAATGTTCAGTTTGGGTGGGCATCCAGCTCTGGGAAGAGACCTGGTTATTCCAAACTTGTTCCATTGAAGAATTATGGAGGCCATATGTATATATATATATATATATATATTAGTTTCAGTTTCCATATGTGTGTGTGTGTGTGTAAGTATATATGACTGTTTTTGTGTATATGTGTGTAAAATGCACCTTTGCTTTGTTTTACATTTGCTTAAACTGCAAAAAAGCAACATTATTGAGGGCATTTAATTTTTTAAATGTAACCCACAGTCTAAATGACTCAATCAATATGGTCAGTACTCATTAAGTCTCAGAAGGGTGTTTTATAAAAACTCAAATATTCTTATTTTAGATGTGCCATCTGCAACTGTAGTCTATAGACATCAAAATGCTGAGTAACATTTACTGTAATCTTATTACATTACATTCTGTAACACATGTAAATTCATTTTCTTAAGCAAATTATAAATTAAAGATGTCTTTTTACTTGGGATGAAATATTCCACAGTCTATTATGGCCTCTGATTTCTACTATAAAAATATACTCTTGCTGGGTGGAACTAAAAAGGGGAGTAATATAAAGTACATATTAAATGTTTTTATTTTAACTAATTTTGCTGAAGAAACTTAAACGTTAATACCTATATTGTGAAGCAAAAATATACTGTACATAAAATTCAATTAAAATTCCACGTTCTCCCATTATTAGCAAATGACCTTTTATTATTATTGTTATTAATTTTATTACTTCAATGTTTTTTTATGAATTTTAAATATTACAGGAAAAATGTCAGACTAAATACATATAGTCACAAAAAAATAAAACAGAAATCACAGTTTCAAACCACCTCAGGACTGACCACTTAACAGTTCACTGATGAGCCAGAATTATTAAAAACAGTCTCCAGCTTCAGTGTTGTGATTGATAGGTGTAGACCAGCCGTGCAAACACACAGTTCAAGCCACATACAAACATGCACACGCAAACACAAAGGCTTGTTTTACTATATTCATGGAGTCTGAAAACTGGAGATCCACCATACTTGTGAGGTCCTATAGCTTTGTGGGCACCAAAATGTTGAATCCCAAAAGCTTAATGGGCTGTTTGTTCAGACTTGGTTGTAGTGATGTTAGAATCAGGTTTAGGTAAGGGTTGGGGTGAGAGGCTGGGGAATACATTATGTCAATGAGTGGCCTCATGGAAATAGTGGAAAAAGTCTGTGTGGAAAAAAATCTGTGTGTTTTTATGTTTAATTGTTTAATTTCACCATTTCTGGCCCAATGTCTGCAATCTGCCTATCGTTTCTACTTCTTCACTTGTACCCCCCTCTAGTGATGCACATTGAGTACTGCAGCTTCATATCCCTCTCGCTATAACATATTATACTGAGCATCCACATTGATACAAGTGTAGTGTAAGACAGAATATTTGAGCTCTCATTATAATTTCTAATAAAAAAAAATGTAACATAGAAACAAATGTACCATGCAACTACTATCTTTTCCAGGTGTATATAAACAAATCAGAATAGAGGCACATTTCATTTATCTCGCATTGTAAATAATGATGCAGCCTGTAAATAATGATGCAGTCTGTGAACACCAGGTGGTGGTCATCATAAAGCAACTAACAACTAACAGACATTTAAATGTACTTACAGACATACAGTGCTTCATTTATTTAGTATCACACTACAACACGGTTGGGGGATTTGCAAAAGACATATTGAAAGAAAATGGTCAAAATAAAGAAACAGAGGCTAGGATATCTTGACTTGTAGTCCTTTGTAGTTTATGGGTAAAGCTCCAAAGCAATGGAACATAAATTTCCCATAATGGAATGCAATAGAATATTTCCATTAGACCTTCTCCGCCTAGTAAACACCAGTGTCTATTGAACTCTTCCCCAGATTGCAACACAGACTTTGTTATAAATTCTTTGTGACAAACTGAAATAACCCTGAAGTCGGTGAGAAAGTGCTACGTTATATGCATATATTGTTTACACTCAATGAGCGCTTTATTAGGAACACCAAACTAATAGGGGGTAGTTCCCACACAGCCTCAGTTTGTTGTGTCATGGTTTCCAAAAGATGTAGGAAACTTTCCTTTGAGATTCTGGACTATGTTGACATTAATAAGGGTCTTTGATACTTTGAGTTTGTGAAATGAAATGATTTCCACAAATAATTCACAGCATACAGTTGTATATGATATTTTGTGTGCATGTGAAATAATAGCATGTACATATCTGAATGTGTGAATTTGTTAAAAAAAAAAAAAAAATTCTCACAAATTCAACTTTGTGACCATGTAATAAAGTTTGGCAGCTACAGGAATACTTTATGCTTGTGTGATTTTTTTTGTGCACAGCGTATAATTTGTACATTTGTAAAAGGTTTTGTGGCAGTAGAAATGTTTTTTGTACGTGTATTTAATATTTATGCGGGAATATTTTCAACAGTGAGGTTAACTGGGAGACAGGCAAATTTCTTATCTGTGTATGTGACACTTAAATCACTGAAATTACAAGCTACAAGATATGAGTTGCAAGCATGAATATTGACCTCTATCTCTGAACTGGCTAGCCAATCAGCTAGTTGCCCACTGAATAGGCAATCCCCACTGACCATCCAATTAGAGGAAGACAAACTGTCCAATTGGGGAAAAATGTTCTGGCACATTCTGGTTGCTCGTCCTGGAGTATGCTATAGTAAATGATTTTCCACATCTCTGTACAACATTGCCTTTGGTTGTTGAATTCTGAAATGGTCATTTTGTAATGAGTGGTTTATGCACTGCAAACCTGCTACAATATCCCTCTCCATGAGATTGTAGAGAGACTATTCTTAATGAAGGTCTGAGCATGTCCTTCATTGACATTCTCAATCCCCTGAGGAAGAGTTGGTTTTCTTTTTTTCCCTCACATATTTAACTAATGCTGGAGCATCATACTCATCACATGTACACTGTTGACCACAGTTTCTGACCCTATTTCCTGTCTTTCCCATGGATCGAAATGCAGATGTCACCTTAGTCACTGTTCCTATTGAAACACAAGCCAGTTGAACAGTCTGTGTTGACAGAAGCCTTTACCATCTGTTTCCCAACAATGAATACTCTTTCAAAGTCCCTTAAATCTTTTCTTCTTGCCATCTTGATACAAAACTAGAAACAATTGGGCCTGATTAGCATTTTATATATGAGCTGATTGAATGTTAACTGCTTAATTGTAATGTGGAATGCAACTGTGTAGAAGCATGTGCTATTATTGTTTTTTTCCACTCATTTATTCACTTTTTCTCACCTGTGTGTATGTTATAAGTCTCCAACAGGAGTAGAACACTTCAATAGATAGAGTTGTTCTCAGTTATTTCTGGATATATTTAATTAAATGCACAGCCAAAATTTAGAGGAATAAGTTTTTTTTGTCCTTAGAAAGTCTTAGATCTTTTATTTCAGCTTATGAAAAATGGGAGCAAAATCAAAAGTGTTGTTTTTATACTGTAGTTCTGTGTTGTACATGTGCCTTGTGTATATGAAGAATTCATGTAAGAGATTTTTGCCAAGTTCTTCTAATTTAACTGTATTTTACAGATTTGAGGTACTGAAAGTTACACATAACAAAGAGAGGATATTGTAGCAACTGTCCAGACCAACAATGAGCCAACTGGCTGGTTGTGGGAGAAGACTCACTGAGTAAGGCAGAATTCACTGTGGGGTGAAGTTCCTGCTTCATAAAGAATTCAGTTTACGGCAAAAAGAGCAGAACAGGGTCAGCTAAAAATAATTACAATGATAAAGATGTAGATGCAAAGATAGGTAGATTATACTTTATATTGGGTATACTATCCAGTAATGTAGGTTAAAATAACTTTATAACTTGCTTTTTTTAAATAATGCATCTATTGTTTTTTTCCATTAGATATTTGAGGTGGTAGAGGACAGAGGACCCTTTCTGTGCTGGTCCAAGGCTCACAAGGCTAAAAAGACAAGATGCCTAAGTTGAGCTCAAGCAATGGGAAACACCTATATTGTCTGTAATCTGAAAATCTCACATACATTTTCACAAATCTGATTCTGAACAACTCCAGGATGTGACATGGAGAAACAACATGACCCTGATGTTTGCATCAAACATCAAGTCCAAGTTAGAGGACAGTAAATTTGACAACTCTGTGATACATAAACATATTCTGAAGCAAACCAACTCTGCTTTTTCAATACTCTTGTTCACTTGTCACATATTAATAAAATGTAAAACTACATAACTAGCAGTACTTTGCATCTATAACACTGTGCATAAGTGAAAAGTACAGAATGTTTGACAAACCCCAGTTTTCCCCTCACAATATTTGTCTGGTTTGTGGTGGCCAGTATTCTGGCCCAACCCCTCGCCAATTCATGCTGGTTCATCTGGTGAAAGACGATTAAATTTCACTATGAAGAAAAAAAACACATTTTCTGAGTGTTCAAGTGAATAATAATAAGTGAAAAAATGTGCGTTTCAAAAACGTACAGACAAACTTTAAAAAAAACAACAAAATGTTACTCAATCTTTTGCATCTTTTTTACTTTTTCAAATTATTGCTTGAAAAAAACCTCCATTGCCCGTAAGTGGTACTAGCTTTTTTCAAAAGACATCAAGAGGAGATGGAACCCCAAGTCAATGCAGGTGTGACATCAGTGAGGACTAAGTACCCCAAAGTAGGCAATTACATGCCTTCTACAAAAGCCCAAAAGTTGACTGGGCATATCCTCTACTCTGTGCTTTACAAGGTAATGTTGTTACTGTTACTTACATTATGTGTGCTATTTTTCATCTATTGGAATTGGTCTAATGGTGCTAATTAGAGATGATAAAATGTTTAAATGGATGGTTTCCAGAAAATGAGAGCAAAAACTACATTTGGATTAAGGTTAATCATCTGTGCTGTTGGGGACCAAATCAACAATCTTGCCTTTTCCTGGGACCTAGTTCCTCTAAGAGAAGCCAGAAACAGTCCAGATTGTATTTCCTCAGCATGCAAACACTTTTCCAACTCATGCTTCTACAATTAATGCAAAAAAGATTTTTTAAATAATTGCTTCAGCAATGCTTTGTTTCCTCTCATATAGATTTACAACACTTAGTCAATAATTTTTTAGCTAACATATATTTCATTTACAGAATATATAGGATATAAACAAGGACTTTGGATTACCTCTGCTAGGGGTATCCCAGAGGGTATTAGAAGCCCTCCCATCTTACAGGACATCCAATAATTATCCATTAAAAATCCATTACACTATAGCACATATAAATAATCAGGTATTGTCTATGTATGAACTCCACTGTATGTCTTTACCACACCTTAACACCTGAAACATACTTAAATTAAAAGAACTCATGAGGCATGCCATGTTTAAAATATTGTTTATTATTTTTCCCATCAGCCAATCATGAGTCAAACCGTCTGGCCAGGGAACTGTGATAATGTGATGATGATGATGGTGATGATTTATATCCACTGAGCATCCAGGACTGGAAAGCTAGGTTCTTAAGGAAGTTCGTTGAGACATGAAAGTTTATCAGGTTATACTGATATTTTGTGAAATGAAAGTTTCAGGTTTTTTATGGTATTTGAGTCCTGTTTTTTGGGGGCACTATATTGGTATTAACAGAAAATTTCCACTAAAATTTGTTTTCAGTTTAACTACAAGGGGCACTTGAGTATTTCCACAAAGTAGTGCTGGAAAAACACAGATATGGGACTTTTTTCATTAAAGCTGTGTTAATAATTTTTCTTTTTTGCAGAAAAATGAGCCCTCTTAGTGTGAGTCAACATTGTAGCTTTTCCTTTCAACATAAAGTTTACAGCCATCCTGTTATTTCCTCTTTAAGTTATCAAACATTCTCTACGCATGACAATAAGCTCCTCTTCGGCTGCCAACTTCAGCCCTTCATCACTATCAACTTCACTGAAAACTCAGGCTGCAAAACTGCAGATTACTTCCACATTTACATCAAGCAAGCAAGAAACTGTTTCTACAATCAGTAATGGAGCCACAGAAACAATTCATTTCAAATTTACCTTGTGGCCGAAAACATGCAGTTTTTCCACATTTTCAAACTTAAGTTCAGAGTAGAAGTAACACAACAGGAGCCTTTCAGAGCAAAATGTGTCCCTCGTTTTCACCAAAACCTCTTTTTCTTGATAATGGGTTTCATTTGCTGATTTGCTTTGTGTTGTTATAATCAGAGGTCTGAGGTGGTCAGAAATTGCTTTAAAAGCTTAAATAGCTTTAAAAACCATCAATATTAGGATCATTGCAATTGCATTGCAAAAATGACAGTGTTCTAGTATTGTTACTATTAGCTACTTCTTTTGTTCATGGGTGTTTAGGGTTTTTAAGGTGGTGTTTAAACTAAATTAATGTCACACTTTTATCTCATTGAGATTCCCATTTTAAGCAATTTAAGGATGTTGTCTCACTCAGATCAAACCTTTTAACATTATGACTGTTCATTTATTGGATCTTCCAGTGGTCAGTTAAAAATTGATAGAGCATGAAATTTTGTTTCGGTTTGCTGCCTGTAGTTCAGGAGCCTGGTCCAGGTAATTAAAACCAATGGCATCAATTCATTCTTTAATGAAAATAAAAGTAAACATTTTGGAAATGGTCTGTTCATCGTAGATTGGATTTGTTTTTGCTTGTTAACTGTTTGCTTGTTTTGCATTTTATAGCACTTAGCCATCACTGTTAAGAATTTAACAGTTGACCTTAAAAGGGTCATATAGATAACACCTTTGTGATGATTTGGTGGTATATAAATAAAATTGAATTGAATATATATTTGCTCGCATTTAAAGGGAAGTGGCAGTCGTGCATTGTTGTTGTTGTAAGCATTGTCTCTTATGGTAAATGGTAAATGGACTGTACTTATATGGCATTTTTCTATTCTTTTTGACCACTCACAGCGCTTTTACATTACTGTCACATTCATCCATTCACGCAGCACATATTCTACATATTGATGCGCACTACACACCTACATATTCACAAACCAATGACACACACATCGGGGACAATTTGGGGTTCAGTATCTTGCTCAAGGACACTTGACACTGTGGACTGGAGGAGCCTGGAGACCGGAGGTTGGTGGGCAACCGCTCAACCACCTGATCCACAGCCGCCCCTTATGCTTCCTGCCTTGATTCAAGGATACCCTCTATACTACAGCACAATAGATGTCTACCCCAAAATACAAAGAAGGAGCAGCAGGATCATAAAATTGATTCAATGCCCAGGGGAGATGCCACTTGAGAAGAACCTGTACTCCAATTTGATTTATATCTTTAATTTACATTTACATGTGAGAAATGGTCCCCCAGAAATAAAAGAAAGAAAGAAAGAAAAAAGAAAATTAAATATATATATATAAATATATATATATATATATATATATATATATATATATATATATATATATATATATATATTAATGTGTGTGGCATGAACACTAATATGTATTGAATTTGAATTGTTTGACATGTATTATTGAACTGTGAATTATGAAGCAAGTTGTTAAGGCATCTGTTTTGGTTTATTTATGCCTATGCAGACTAGTGCATAGACTAGTGCATAGCACATTCTTTGCAGTTTTCAGGTGTTAATTTACCAGTGAAAGAAGTCAACCTCTTTTCCCTACAATATTCTCTCTGAGGCCCTCCATAGTTTAATGACAATTAAATAAAAAGAGCAAAGAAACTACAACAGCAGTTGCTGCATTTTTTTTTATTATTCAGTTTGTGGCCTGTGTCTTTGTTTGTCAACAAAAATGCAACTGAATTATGTACATGAGTTGCATAGCCCACTGTGCTTTTTGACACACAATGTAATTCAGCTGCATATGGTTATTGCTGTATAGTATCTCAAGGTACCTGCTAATGTGAAACACAAATATCCTGTGAAAAAAGTCTATTCTATTTTTATTGAATAGACTAAACTGCGGCCAGTCACTGGTCTTTTAAGTATGTTAAGTCTTACAGACATTATTTTCATATTCAGTTTCTCAGTAAAAACAATATTTACAAGTAAACAGCACACAAAGCAAGAAATAACTTTTTACCTGATACATTTGTCTACAGCCTTCTGAAAGAACTCCAGAGCTTTTGCCAGGACCACTTTTTCCTCACATCACCTAAAAAATATTCACATTTAAGACCAATTAGATATAACAATTAAAGTTTGTTGCATTAAGTAAATACATATTTTATGTTATCTCTCTCTTAACAGTCCTGCCAAAACTACTTCCAGGACTTGTCTGTCTGTCCTCTATATCTCCAATCTGCTTGGTATATCACTCAAAACAGTCTATTGTAGTATGCAACAGAGACACCTCTCAATAATGTAAAGCTATAGCACAGTGACTGCAATCAAGGAAGACTTGAGGTCAACAAAAACAATTACAACATCTGAAATTTAAAATTAATATTGAAGTTAAGTTATATGTGTCAAAGTTGTCTCTGTTGATCTCTAAAGCAAACGTGGAGGTGATATGGTCTCAGCAAAGTGCATATATACCATTAGATATATATATAACAGAGGGCAAGATTGAGTATTTGTTTCTTTAAACAATCTATCCAGCATTTAAAAGTGTGTTCGTGTGTTCACATGCATCCTTTCGCTGAGAGCTTACCTGATTAACTTGTTGTTGGTATCAACATGTAGCAGTGAAAGAGGAGCTGGACACTGTAGGTCCTCCTCAAAATACATTCCAGGTTTGTCTTTCTCTCAGGGATTCCAAGACCAATAACACAGTGCACTGAGTCCCACACTGCAGTCCACTGAACTCTATGGCCTAAAGTCTTGAAACTTCCCTTTACCAACCTGTGGTCTATGTGAAGAAAAAGTGAAAAAGAATACTGTTATTATTGAAGGGATAATGTTTGATAATCTGATATTATGTGAAGTGAGCTGTGACACAATTTAGACCTTCGACCATTTCTCAGAGATACAAACTAGTTCTAAGGAAACTAAAAGTCACTTCAAAAGTTAAAAGTATGGCTAAGAGTTTGTGTTCGATGCCAAGGACAAGGGATGCTATACTTTCCAGAAAATCTTTGTAAAAAGCACCAAATTAAATTTGGTGAGTCTGGCTTGATTGCTGACACCAAGCTGTCAGTCATTGTACTGTAGCTTTCCCTTATTAACAGGTGCCACTGTTGCATCCTACAGTAGACTGTTTTGATTGATATGCCAAGGAGCTTTGAGATACTGGGGATAGACAGGCCCATTTCAGGCAAGTCTTCAAGGAGTCTTTGCAAACAACTAGCTTTGGACTCCCTCTTTCTCCAACAATCCTGTCAACTACAACTGCTTTCACTTTCTTGTCTACTTCAGTGATGATGAGGGGGACCACCTGGAGAGTACCTTCAAGTATCTAAAAGAAAATATCCAGTTCTCTCTGCAATCAATGGGCCTCATTTATCAAAGAGGTGTATGGTCCACCCTGAATGTAAAATGGTTGTGCTCTTATTTCAGACAACAAGATCATCATTTATCAACTGTATCTTTGGCTTTTAAAAGCTATACTGTATGGCCTACTCAGCAGAAATGCCAAAGTACTTACATGAATGAAAATGTGCATGCAGGATCTTTCTTGAATGAAATGGGCTGTGCTTATATAGCGCTTGTCTAGTCTGTTGACCACTCACAGTGCTTTACAATGTATGTCTCACTCACCCATTCACACACACTTTCACATAGGAGCAGTTAAAACCCTGTACAGTTATTAATCATGAGTTTTATCTACGATCATCATATGGCACATAATTTAGAGTGTGTTTTATATAGATAGAATGTCAATGACATATGTATGTATATAATAAAAATTAGAGTGTGTCATATGTAGATGGAATGTTAATATGGAACATGCTTGTTATGCCCGGGCTTCACTGCTGGCATTGCTCTATTAATATACGAAAATGAGCAGTGATCTGATGGATCACTGCTCATTTTCGGTTTGATAAATTGCATGAGAGAGAGCTCCTACATATCTCCTCCTACTGATGCTCAAATCTGCCCACTGATTCAGCAGCTAAAATACTACACACAAGGTATCATTCAAGAGTAAAAATTAAACTTTAAATGTAATTATGAGAGTAGTGATTGATATAAACTCTTTGCAAACAAAGAGTACTACTGTTAACACAATTCTACACCAGCATTTTTTGGTCTGCAGTTGTAGAGTTATTAAAGATAGGGTGGCATGTCAGCAATGTTATTAAAATGTCAAACCAAATAAGAGAGCGATCATTTAAGCCCATTTGACCTACCTCCTGTGGGAAGTTTATGTAAGCAGAGAGTGAGCTGGTTAAATTAATTTCAGTCATGCTGATGAACTCCTCACAGATGTCAAAGTGGCAATGTGAAGTGAAACATACCCTAAAGTCACACCATGATGTGGCAGAACATCAACAAAAATAAAGTATTCCACTTTCCTGTACAGCATAGAGAAAAGTTGGTTGATACTGATCTTGCTGAAAAAAACTGCTAATTTTTTATGATAACCCACCAGACAATTACTTCATTATTGGATTTTGCAAATACAAGTCTCAATTAGGTTTAATATTAGGAGGTAATATAATTATAATGTAAGTCAGATGACAAAGAGAGCAGAGCTTCCCCAAGGATAACTATCATCAAACTTCGAAATATAAGTTTATCATTTTATTGTAACTTGATTAGCTGGGTCCACACTGAATATGTCATTGAAAAATACTGGGAAAAACTAGTAACGCACAGATGATTAGGCCAACTTGTACCATTGACTGCCTATGTATCAGGACTGTCTCAACTTTTCTTTTCTCTCCAGAGCGTGAGGAATAATTTGTGCACTATTTTAATATCTGAGAAGCAGAAACGGATAACAGGCAATGAAAAAAGTATAAGAATGTTAGATCATCTATTATAACAAATTTAAAATTTATAATGGCATTGTGGATATGCAAGGCAAGTGCTGAGGGGAAGTCAGTAAGGTCAAATCAATACTGGAATGCAGTGAACAATATTTTGCCACAGCTTAAATTGTTTCAGGTCACAGCAATCAATGAAGTAGAAAATTTGCTGCAGGCTTTTAAATGAATTTGTTCTGAAGTTTGGTTTAAATTTGGTTAAAACTATTCATGCCAATGACCAATTGTACTCACTTTACCTATGAGGGGTAGGACAGAGTCAAGCATGGGAGAGGCTATAGTTTCACACACACATGCAAACATTAAGGTGCAGTGTTGAATGTTATATTTACTGAGATTGCAAGATCAAGTAGTTATAGCTATTTTTTGGCAACAAAATCAGAACAATGGATGATAAAAGCCATTCCTTTATTAGCAAGTGGTCATCTGCTAAATCAACCCCTTTTAGGGCAAAAAATATTTAGTGAAGAATAATAGGGGTAATTAATCACTAGTTTTTGGACAGTTTGCAATACATAGAATTCAACACTTGATCTAAAACAGTTGTAAGTTCTTAACATGTTACAATGTAGTAAACTCACTAGTACCGGCATTTTAAAATTATTAGTAATCAATATAGCATGAGCAAATAATGAAATATTTCAAAATTTCAATAAGTAAATTCAGTATGTTTGATCATTCAGTCAAACATTTCCATGCAATCTTTAGGAAAATTACATGCTAAAAAACCTCCTATTATGTTTGTTTGCACCTCCAACAAGTGACATGATGGCACTGTGTGTACGAAGGTTCCTAACTGTGTAATTTGATCAAGAAATATCTAAACAGCAGCCACGATAAGAGCTAGTCAAAATTTCCAAATGCTAAGGACAGGAGCTTCAATTCTTTGAAAGGGAAAGAGAATACTTTACCACAGTTCCTTGAGGCAGCAAAATTTAATGTGATGCACCATTGTAGCTTAACCACAGCAGACCTAGGTATATGAAACAGCAGAGCACCTATTTTATGTTTGTGACACAATCGAAAGTTTATTGAAATCGTTTCATTATTGGCTATTTTTAAATTTCATCTTACTTCACTTCCAGCTGTTCTTGTTTTAGTTATACATTTCTTTTAAATTATAACTGCTCTATTTACTCCTAAAGTTAACAATGTACCCATATATCTATTCATTTTCTTTTAATTTTACTCACCATTTTTATCTAAGTTTCTTATTTGTGTTTCTTGGTGATGAGGGTCTTTTGTTCATTTTTGCCAAACTATATTGTAAAATGAGGTTTCTTACTCAGTGTATTTCCAAGTTAAAATAAAGGTTGAATGGATTACTGAATATGGGAAGACTCAGACTACTATCTAAATTTGGCCTAAATATTTTTTTTATACAGCCAAATTATTTTTAAAGGTCATTATCTCTATCTTGTTTAAAAAGACAGCCAAGATGAATATTGAAAATTTTGAAGGAGATATATAAATTTTAGTAAAGATACTATCTGGTGATGTAAATGTGGTTACTCAGCTGAACAGGGCAAAGTCCTCCAGTTTTCTATGCTACATTTTAATTTATCGGTACTCTCTGACAAATTTGGCTTCAAAAATACTTCCTGTACACTAAAGTCTATTCCTCCTGTTCAAAATAAATTTCATTTTACTTGACTTTTCTCAGTCTCTGACATTTTTTATATAAGTCTCTTTTGATTACAGTGAGTGTAATCTCTCTGCTGCTGTGGAAGTACAAGCACGGACGTTGGAGGAAAAAAAAATCTTAATGGTTAACATCTTGTGGATCTGTTGGTAGTTTCCCAGTTTTTGACTTCATATTGTGAATTGCTGTCTTTGCCAGCTCTCATTTTAAATTGTTTTAAAAGTAATTTGAGGTTTATCATTTAATTCAGACTGCTTTTCTCATCCTGATTAACTACTAATTTCCCCTCCAATATCTATCTAGATTTTAGTGTCTGTAACTTGCTATAATCAGACTGTGGGAAAGATGTTCTTTATTTGTTCTACATAACTAGTTTCTTGTTCAACTTTGTTTGTTCCATCCATCTTTTTTTCCCTGAGGACTTAAAAGAAATAATGATGTTGAACAGTACAGGGACATAATGCTAATCCTTTCCTGGGTACAGTGGGCAGTACCTGCTCTTCCCCTCTCATCTTCTTTACACTATTCTCTCTTTTTCTCAGTCTCCTCATCTCATCCCTTATCTCAACCCTTCCCAAAGCTAAAGTCTTATAAATGCTGTCTTTTCATTTTAGTTTTTGTCAGTAAAGAAAATAAACATGGGTCAATGGGATATTATGATAAAAATAAAATATATAGGGGTACCTCATTCACACAAATGGACATTGGATAATTTAATGTTGGGTGTCATGTCTTGGGACAAATAGCACTTAATTACAAGCAGTCTGCTGGTAAAGGTCTCTAGTTCTGTATGACACTTTGGTGCATTCAACTAATCCTGGAACCATGTTGTTTAAAGATTTTGTAGGACTGAAAGCCAATTATTTTGGTGTTGTACGATATCTTTGCAGTAGCGTAGTAAAGATATTTGTAGGCAGTTTGTTCCAAAATTTTAATATATACACATTGGAAAATATAACAAGGTTAGGACCTTGGTGAACTCAGTCGTGGGATCGGCCAAAGGATTCTCTAACAACCATTTCCAAATTCTGCATTATAGCCCAATCCAGCCCTTGCTCCACTTTGCATACATACTCAATTATTATAAGCAGAAAAGGTCAGGTCAGTTTAAAAAAAAAAAAAAAATTAAATCTTTCAATTTATAATGTGACAGTTGTTTTCCTCCATAACACGGATATAATTAATTCTTCTGTGTTTTGATCGCACCATCGCACAATAACTGAGGTGTGTGGGGTATCCCCCGAAAAGAATGAAATGTATTTTTACACATGTTCACCAGCAATTACCTTTAAATGGTACTGTCATTGATAAATGAGGTATGCCAATTGATAAATTGTCATGATCATATTAAGGGGTCAAGTATAGACTTTTTCAAGACCCCTGTGGCTCTTGGGACAGGGTCATCTGTACCCTTTGACCCCTTCTGACAGCAGGCCTGCCTTTGCTTAAGATGTAAAGGGTCAGTGGTTCACTGATGAAATCTAACTGGGATTCTAACTGTCCAAAATTTAATACATGGGTGATAGAGAGAAAAACAAAGTAATGCAGTGTCTCTAGGAAATTAGAAATAAAATACAAGCTGAAATGCATCTCCCTACAAGCCTCCTGTCTGTCTCTCTCACATCAACTCACACAGACCTCTAAATCTCCACCCACCTGAAAATAAAAATAGCCCATACTCATAGTCAGTGTGGGAATTCTGGGGAAATGGCCAGCAGCTGACACTCCCTCCAGCGAAAACTTAATTGTGACAAAAGAAATCTCTTTACAACCCAGAGTTGCTCTGTGGTGAGAGGAAGACAGAAAAATGTTAAGCTCTTTTTATCTACTGTCTATTCATCTTTCAGTGAGAGGAAAGAGAAAGCAGAAAGTTGTCCCCAAATCCCCAGTTCAGAAATTTGCATCCAAGAAAAGTTGAATTCTCAGCTCTTGATCCATGAATGACTTAGCAGCTAATGGCAAAAATTTTTACATGGTTGTTGCGATGGACATGAAACCCAACTGGAAAGTACAGGTTGTATTTTACCACCCTCTCCTTGGGTGCTTGGGTTACCTAACGGAAACATCTTCTCTATGCAATCACCTATATGGTGTAATCAGGATGAATGTAAACCCAAAGACCATTAAAGGTCACCTGTGATGATGACTCAGCCACAGAATTCATTCTTTCTCCTTTTAGAAGTGAATCCAGGTGAAGATGCTCCGTGGTTATTAAGCATCCAGGGGTCTTGGCACAGGAATGAAGTGCATCCAGTTCAGTCACATGCTTCAAAAAGTTTCTCTCTTCAAGTAAATTCGGTATAATTCCAGCAATGAACTTTTGTCTTCTTTTGCCCTGACTGTTCTGGCAGTTAAGTCTACAAACTATGGGTGTTTCAATTTTTTGATTTAGTGGGTAGAAACCCTTTTTGATTTATTCCAGAGTCTTATTGGCTATCTGCTCCCACATGTCAATTATACCTGCGCATCCAGCCCATGAGATAAAGCTGTGTTAGATTGTTTAGCATGCTTCGTTTGATGTATATTGGTTATGTTTAACTTTTTTGGTACATAGATAGCTATAATAGTTCGGATATTATATATTAATTTATATTATAAGTGTCTTCATGAGGTATAAACACTACTACCTCTGCCAGCTAATGTTAAGGTAGAGAGCAGAATTAATTGAAAGTAATACATTTTACAAATACTTTCTGTCATGATACCTGTCCTAGCCCTTTTTACGTTGGCCATTCTGTCTCTATCTCATACCATACACCACCCGCTCTGAAGATGTCCGAGGACTTTCCTCACTCACCAAGATCCACCTGTTCACTGACTTACCATTCCTAATCACTGGAACTTCCTAACCTACCTGAACACCTGTTTCTCATTGCCCCTGTATTAATTGACATTTCGTGTATCTCCCTTTGTGCTGTTTGTGCCTTCTTTGTTACTTTGCCTGCTGCTAGTATTATGCCACCTGTGGTCACCTGCATGACTGTCTGTCTATCTGCCCTTCTACCAGTTAGCCTGATTTTCCTCATTTATTCTATTAAAGTAACTGCACTAGCCTGCTTGTGCCCGTACTTGTGTCCTCCCTGCCTGTGCTCCTACTACCAGCTATGATATCTTCCACCTAGAGCCTTGAGAGACCCAACTACTCCTTGCGTGTCTAACTTGTGCCCTTTATAAGTTTAGTAATTCATCAGTCCACAGTTTCACAAATAGTCTATAAATTGAGACATTACAGTACTTAGGCTGCTCTTCTTAGAAGTGGGTTCCCAGCTAAGGTAACTACAAGGGCACAAAAAAATGCTCAGTGAGGTAAAAAAAAAGCCTGGAATAAAAACTAAAGGCTTAAAGGATTCATTGAAGCCAGTTCAGTGGAGCTGATCTTTTCATGATTCTAGTATACGCAAATCATGGTGCATGAATGTTGCATGATGTCCATGGCAGGACTCTATGGAGGAATTCACAAAAACCCATTAGTGTGCACCTGAGATTTCCACAACTCTATAGTGAAGAGTTTTGGGGGTTTGATGAAACTAAGGTTGAATTGTTTGGGAGGAAAACACAGCACTATGTATGGTGTAAAAAAAAAGAGGGCACTGCATACCAACATGAAAACATCAGCCAGATGGTAAGTGCAGTGGAGGGAGCGTCATTATTCAGGGCTGTTTTGTTTCCTCTTGGCCTAGAAAACTCAACATTGTTGAGGGGGAATGGAATTCCCAGGTTTATCTTGGTATCTGACAGGATAAGGTCAAAGTGACTGAAGCTCTTTAGAAGTTGGGTGTTGCAGTTGGGTGTTGCAAACAGAATGACTTCAAACTAAGAAAATCCTCATTTGGAGTGCCCCAGTCAAAGTCCTGACCCTAACCCAGTAGAGATGCTGTGGAATGAGCTCAAGAGAGCTGTCAATACCATACATCCTAAGAATATATCTGAGCTGTAGCAGTTCTGTAAGATGAATTGTCACAACTCTTGAATGTTTTGCGAGTCTGAACCACAGCTACTAGAAGCTTTTGTTTGATGTTATTGCTGCCAAAGGAGATTATAACAGTATTAAAATCAAGGGTTCACTTTTTCCAAACGCACTCTTCAATAAGGGTGTTCACTAAGGACATTAAAGGTTACAATTTTTTGTTTGTTTTTAGCTTGAGCATACTGTGTGTGTCTATAGTTGTGACTTAAGTGAAGATAATATCATATTTATAACCAATTAATGCAGAAAACAGAAAATCCACAGGGTTCACTTACTTTTTCTTAGGATTATACATTCAGAAACTTTATTTGGCAAACCCTCCCATTTCTTGACCAAATGTTACTACGACAAACTGTCAGGAAACCTAAGACAGAACTTGGTTTGAAACCCTCTTTTTTTAGTTAAACAGATATTAGTGGCCCAAATGACTGTTTCAATAGACTGTTAAAATCCAATACTTCAATGCATGTTAATTTGGTTCTATGGTATTTGAGATGAAGCAGTTGGTTATATAGACCTACTCTGATATTTTTCCCATTAAAAGGGTCTTTAGTAATTTCTCCAGAACTGAAGTTCACAGGCTGGTTTTTGTTCAAGGACTTATTAGAAAGATCATCATATCAGTAAATAGTGTGCTTTAGAGGTGCATGTTTCCAAACAGATTTTCTATTAAATAACACAAACCAGATGACATACAGTGAGTTTGGAACTTTCTGCAGCCCTGGGGTAGCTGTCAATGGTCTTGATCTGAATGTATTTTTCAAATTGGCTGGTCTGAACTGAAAACAATAATCATAAAAGATGTTCATTTTGCAGTCTGGCTTCATGAAGTCTCATCCAATCGACTTCAGTTATCTACATCAGAAAGTTTCCCTTTGACTGGTTGTCCAAAGCTTATCCTACCCAGTATCATATGGGATAAGTTACTCATAATAATAAGAAATAAATGAATTAATAGAAAATGTTTGAATTAGATTGATAATAGAAACAAAGAAATGTGAATAAAATGGCCAAGCAGATATTTCACTTGAGGAAACCAAAATGGAACTTAAATCCCAGTACAATGACCTTTTACGGCCCATGTAGAAAGACTGGACTAGTGATATACCTGACTGAGGATTTATTTGAAGGATCCCTATTTGATGTTTTCTCCTTAGAAAATATGTAGGTTAGTTTTGATTGACAATATTTCAGTACCTTGTCCTGCACATGACTTAACTTACCTTGTCTGAATTAATCAAGTAACATTTGCCCCCTTTCAAGCCCAGGACCACATTCATTCCAAATGGAGCTCAGACATTAATGCTGTCCGGGTAATCAGGGTGATGATCAAATAAAGACGCGTAATCACGTAAAAGAGGTTAATGAAGACTGGGTAATGACTGTCAATTTAGCACACAGTGTACTTTCTTTGCATTATATGCAGTTTCCATATTCTCACCATTTATTCTAAAGTTATCCTTCAAATTTACGTAAAATGCAGAATCACATTTTTTCATCTGGAGGGAACGCAGCATCCCCACCGGATGTCCAGAGTAGAGCTGCATTGGACCGGGCAGCAGCAGGATTCCTGGCCAGGACGGACGTGAATGTGATGGGAGGGGCGAACAGAGCAGAAGCAGCAGTCTGGGGTGCAACATCTACACAGCTCACAGTCAACCCCACTCCCCCCCCCACACACACACACATATACACACTTCAAAAAACCGGAGGACCCTAAATGTCCATGTGCTTTTTCATTCTTTTCCGTAAAACAGGAAGCGGCAGAGTGAAGTGAGGTTGAAGCGGGTCACCGAATCAGAGGCGTGGGTGTGTTTTTGTCCATGTTTTTCCTCTTTGGCCCACTCTTCCTAGTAAAGCAGGAAAATTGCTTGGTGTAGCTGCATCGGAGAGAAGGCTCGTGAGGAGGGGAAACTGCGGGATATGATGACTGAGGAACAGACGGGGACAGAGAAGACAATATCAGGTAAAAGATCATTTGTCAACCTCTAAACATTTTTTTTAATTATTATTTTTTTTAGCAGAGATAATCTGTGATCGTGCACCGATTGTCCTTTGGTGTGGTCGTTTGTGGGTTGCGTTCACGTGTACTACAGTGAAATTTCTGAGGATTGCGTCCCAAGGAAAGGCTGCTGACACAGTGCATTCTCCCCTGCGTGTAATTTAATCTTAAACGTCTTTCCAACATTTCCACTGCAATGCAGGGAGGACATACTAGTTGTGAGGCACTGTCTCGGCTTTCCAAGGGCGACCGCAATGCACAGACCTCGCCTACTGGCCCAGACAGAGCAGCCCTTTACAGGACATCTCGATATTAAAAGTTTATTACTTCGGCTTATGTTTTCCTACTGAGTCGCTGAGCTCGGTGTGTCAGAGTTTTCACAATAAGCAGGGGAACACATCCAGTTAAATTGTTTTCTCTGTATCGGTGCAGAGTTTGGTCACATGGCCCATCCCACCGGAGCTGTGACTCAATGCAGCAAAAAGTCTGCACCATATCCTCAGGTAGCGCAGTGTTCCTCAACCACCCTGAATCTGCGACCAGCGTCTGGACAAGCTAGTGGGTTGAGCTGCATCCACCATCATTGTCATTGATGGCTTTATAAGCCATGTCTGCTCCATGGATGAGATAATGTTGAATTTCTTTTATCTTAGAAGAATCTATCTTATCTGGAGACATGCCGTACTGCAACACAGTCACGCGAACACAATTGGAAGCTTTATTGTTACTCTCTCGTCCCAAAGCACAAACATGCAGTAATTCCGAATCATTGTGTTAGCTCTTTTTCAGATACTCCTACTGTAGAATTCGGCACATACTCAATATATGAATTACAAATGTATTATTATTATTATTATTATTATTATTATTATTATTATTATTAAATATATTGTTGTTTTTTACGATTCTCCATAATGATTTCACATCATAATCCACAGCTTTGCGTGATAGTTAGCCATGTGTGCCATTTCTGTGAGGTATGAAATTTAACGTTCTGCCAAGTATTTCACTTGTACATATGCTTTATTTTCAGTAGCTTTCACTAATTTGTATGAAATCAGGTATCTGGCTGTTCAAACTTTAAAAAACAAGCATTAAATTCGGTAAAAAATAAATGGAGTTTGATTGGTTTGAAGTTCTTTACTCACAAATGATACTGGGATGAACTTTTTCAGGGGCTTGGCAATGCTCCAGCATTATGTAATGTAACTGATTACCATAGAGACTGCAACCTGATGATGCCCTGAAGGGATGCAAGCTAAATACCAGAGGTTATGCGATTCCTAAATCTAACAAGACATTGCTTTGTTGTTTGAAGGACAACTTCTAACTTGTGGGATGATAAAGTCAGAAGTTGCTGTTGACACCCTCCAAAGAAAATCAGTTCAATTTAATTCAACTTTATTTATATAGTGCCATATCATAACAGACGATATCTCAGGGCACTTTTCATATAGAACAGGTCTAAACCAGTCTCTTTATAGTTATTATTTGCAGAGACCCAACATTTCCCCCATGAGCAAGCACTTGGTGACATTGGCAATGAAAAACCCCCTTTTAACAGGTAGAAACGTTGAACAGATCCCAGCTCATGGTGGTTGGCTGTCTGCCTCGACCGGCTTGGTTGAGAGTGAGAAACAGAGAGAGAGAGAGGGGGTGGGGGTCATAGCATAATTATGGGACTAATAGCTATATATACTATAGTTATACTAGCAGGGCTATTAATATTACTAATAGGACTAAATGAAATGGTTACAGTAGCAATAATAATAATTAAAGCAGTGGGTGTTGATCAGGCTCATGGGGCAGTAGGTGGATCTTCAACCATGGATCCAGACTCAGGAGCATCAGAAAAATGCAGAAAGTGACAGGAGGAGAGAGCCAAGAAAGCACAAAACTGTGGGAGAGAGGTAGGAGAGTTAGTAATGAGCATTTTTGAGGTGAAATGTATTTTGAGTTTTTAAAATCAAGTCAAATCTTAACTATGGATGAGGCTGCTTTTGATTCTTAGATTGCAAAAATACCTCTGTTAAGGCAGAAATATGAAGATTGAAAATAAACACAAGTTAAACCTTATTATAAGAGTTCAAACACTCAACGCAACTGCTTTGAGTGGTTATGATTATTGCCAAATGACATAAATTATCATTCTACAGATCCACCACTGTGGAGGTCCTGCTCCCCAGCAGTCAAATGAAACTGCATTAACTTGTGGTAGGATGTTGCACAATCATGATCAGTGACAACACTCTCAGCCTTATGTTGCATGTTATTGGGTGTGACACTGAGCTCGAAAGACAATTTGTTTTTCTGTCAAGACATCTGGCCTGGGGATTTTCAGGATATTTTAGATTTTTTAAACAATATCTCATTAGATATGGCTGAGTTTTAATGTCTAATATTATTTACTTGGGTACTCACAACTTAATTTTTGTTTATCTTGAATTTTTACAGCAGCACTTTGGGGATAAAACTTTTGGGATGTTCATGTTGATTTGATTGTTCATGTTGGTATGCTGGCTGAACCCCCTCTGGGGCTAAACATATCAAAATGAAGGGGAATCAGGCATGTTTGTAGATGCCAAACATGCGAATATAAGTAAAGTGCAGCTGCTTTTTAAATCTCACTATCTATTTACGAAGAAACCTTCGCTTTGCTCATACTTATCATTAACATGAGTCTTGGCTAATCCAATTACAAGTTCTAAATACCACAGTTTACACCTGGCATTAGTTTGCATCTCCACATATATCTCAAGTGACAGCTTGTGATTGGATCTCAGCTCCCTGCTCTATACATGAATAAACACATACATCATTTCCATTAGCAAAGTCCAAATGTTTTGTTGTATTTAACTGGGTGGAGGCAGCAATGCACTTCCTGTGCCCCATTAGCTGGAAATTCAAAGAGGAAGAAGAAGAAACCAAAACAATACAGACTGGGTTTATTCCTTGACATATTCCAGTGAAACCAAATCACCTAAGATTTCTGACGTCAGAAATTTTCTGACGTTTTGGACGAACCCGACTTACGCGACTAGTACCACTTGAATGAGTACGTACATCAGCTTACATCAGTTGAGTAGGCAGTCCTTCAGTGTGGCTCAAGACACATTTGTGCATACATTGCTAAAAGAATGTGGCCATATGTGGCTGAGACCACCTCCGCATGTGGTCTTAACCAATGGGCTCAACGTGTCTGCAATTCATTTCAGGTGCATTCACACCTGTACTTAGAATTTTCCAACCGAGATGCATGTTAATGCCAGGTATGATTAGGGCCTTTGATACTTGAATTCTATAGCTGTATTGTGCCTAGTTTGCTTTTACAGAATCTACTATAGTCTTTTTTTTGCATTTAAAACAGAATAACTGTTCAGCTCAGCCCTTTCCATTACAGGAGCTTACATGCAGCATTACATGTATTCATCACCACAATGAATTTCAGACAAAGCCATCAAGATGTGATTGAAGTGTAGGCTTTCACACTTGCTCAGCAATCAACCTCTGCGAGGCCCAAACCCGATTAACTCATTGGTAGAAGTCCTTATGTGGTTCAGACAGGAATCTACGGCTGACATACAATCCATGTTCCACCAAGTAAAGGTGGCAAACATATGGACTTTTTAATAGGGCTGGGCAATACGGCCTTCAAATTTATATCACAGTATAATTTGAACTGTGGATGGTAACAGTATGTATCATGGTATATTAGTTTTCTTAAAACAACTGAAACCACTGTTGTCCATTTCAAAATATCGTTTTTTTGCTTGTTTTCACTGATTATGCTGAAGCCTTTGCTGAATCTTCAGCTCCTTTTTTAAAAAGAGATCCTGCTATAATGCTGTTAAGAAAACCCCTCATTATGCTGGCTTTGCGTGTTTACCAAACAAAGCCAATGTAATGCTGCCCCAATATGTGATTTTAGATACCATGCCAGTGTTGTGGACTCATAGGCATGACGTGATAGCGTCTTTTTCTGTCCTGTCATGCTGGCTCTCCCTTTTACACAAATGCTGATTTGAAGAACAAGGCCCCTGGGCCCATTACATATTTGCACGTTTTATACAGAACAGGGAGTGCCTGCCTTGAACAGGATTTATAAAAGTGGCTTTCTTCTTCTGCTTTATGGTACACTAGGCACCGTTTAGTGCATTGCTGCCTTCCACCGGTGTAGGTTTTTCATTGCTAGTTTAGATCTGTGAGAGGTCTATTCTGCTCACTCACAGGTATTTACAATGCCTGATTAGACGTAAAGGATAGAGCCACTCTTACTGTATACTGTTACTGTATTAATTTATACTGTCTTAAATTTCTATTGGCTGGTAGGAATGATCACAGGGTAAGATAGAAATTATGCATTTTCAGATAAAATTTTATAGTAAATTTCTTCGTCATTGGAGATTTCATAATATTGTGAGAAATGCCAAGGACAGTTGCGCAGTGCTTGTTACCATGGTAATGACTTCCACACCTCCCTTTAATGTTCTGAAATGAGGCTGACAAAAAAAGTAAGAAAATATATTTACTTATGGTATATATCCTAATCAAAGAGATATAACATAAATGTCAATTATATGATAATTCATGAATCAACTGGTTGGAGTTTTAGGTCTCTCTGCTGAATCATGTCATCACTGGTCTCCGTACAGTGTAAGGTGTGGCTCTTAGCTGAGAAAGTGTTTTCCCTTTAGTCACCAGTCCTTTTCAGATAGATGGATTTTCTAAAACCTCTGGGGAGTGCAGACCAATGCAGGGAGTAGACACGGCAAATTGTTAGGATTTTGGAACGCCAATCAACTTATAACCGAGACTGTAAAGAACATCTTGACATAAGATGAAGTTATGGGCTAATCATGCATTTTAATGATTGTGCCGGTTTAACTTCTCAGGCATATCAGAAATCTATCTACACACATCCATATACTGCACTGCTGAAACCGCAGACTGTTGGAACTATAGATACTTCGATTCTCCTCTGAAATAACTAAGTTCAAAATCAAGGCTGAATGTTGAGTTAGTATGTCACTTTCAGGCCAAACATGAACACCTCACTGAGAGAATTAGAAGGAGATGTCACATAGGGAAATAAAGTAGGATGTTATAGTGGTTATAGGATAAATCAACAGTTTTAATGTTTTTAAAAGTGGAGAATTCTTCGTGTCCTTGCTAAACAGTGGTCAAAGATGTCCATCTAACTTCTATTTTTTCGGTTTAATCTCACATTTTTCATTGCATGAAGAAGTTTTGTAACTTCAGAATAATAAAGTGTAATGATTTAAAATTCCAAATTCATTCCTGCTCCCTGTCCGTTTTTTCTTACCTGAGTTTTAAGATCACGGTGTGTAGTTATTCTGTGGCTCTTTACCAGTTTCCGTTACTGCTCAGATAATGGCATTGTGTTGAAATGTGTTACTTCAAGTACCAGTGAGAAGTTAAAATATGGACAAGTAATGTTAAATGAGTAATATATCCATGATTTTTTTTAAAGAATTATCTTGTTTTTTGCTAGAGCCCAATATGTTGTGACCCCCACATGTCTAAGGCCTTCTGAAAATGGCCAAAGACATGTTATTATGAAGGAATCACTGAATCCTTATCTCTGCTTTGTTGGTCATGTTAAATGGGAGCCATTATTGATGTGCAGATGGAATAAAACTAACAAAACAGAAAATGCAGACTGAAAAAGATTCTCCCTGAGAATGATGTAAATATTATAGCTTAAAATTATGTTGAGATAATCTGAATACTAAACCAGACAGTGAATGTGCATATAGTTCATATACATATTCATATGTTTTCAGATGTACATATTTAGATGTCTGCAATCCATTGTCTTAGAAAAACAAAAGATTTTAACCCACAGGTTTACAAGAATTCTTTTTTGTGGTTTACCACTATTATACTGCTTTCCTATTTTGACCCCAGGTTTATTTTAGGCTTGGAAATGAAACATTACAACAATGAAAAACACATTGACACACCATTTTTAGGAACAACCCACTGTCTTTCCACAGTGTAATGACAGGGGAGTCCATAAATTTTCAGACATAATGGATGATAAAGGGCAGAATCATTTCTTTTCTTTATCATTCTTTTTCATTTACATTTGAGCAGCTGTGCATTTATATGCCATGCCCATCTATTTACTATCTCTGTGTCTTCTTTGTAAAAAAATGGAACAAAATTTTGACTGTAACCATGGGTTTTGTCAAAATATGGCATGATGATTTAAAAGATTACAGACTGAGTATTGAATGGAATTGTTTGAAATAATATAACCCTTATTTCTAATAACTACAATCATCAACAACTTAAATATAAAAATATTCAATAGTTTTAGTTGTAACAACACTGCCAACTTTCAATAACCACAAGCCCAGCCCTTTATGCACTCTCGGTAAGTCAAACACTTAAGTTCATATTATGCAGGAATATCTTGGGGTTACATTTTTGTGAGGGTGGGTTTCAAGCATAATTTCAGATCTTTTAGGGTTTAATATACCTTGTATTCTGTATATAATACTGTTAAAAGATGAATCTTCTATAATTTTAAATGTTTATTAGAAAATAATTAACTGCAGCAAAAAAGCTACTAGTCATCCAGCAATTCTACTCCTTTTATTACTATATTTTATAATATCTGTAGAACTGTCTATATCTCGATCATGTGTAGTCACAGGCTAATCTATAGAGGTTTTACAATGTTGCCCTTGAATGTACGGTGTTTACTGTATGAGATGAATCAAAATAATTTATGCACAGTTTTAATTATGTATAAAATCTAGGATTAGCACTGACTCAGAATTGAGTCTAAATTTTCCAGTTCATTTGTTTCTTTATTTTTGTTTACTATTTATTCAGTCACATTGTTGTTTTATAGATGCTGGTGATCCCTGATAAATGTTGGTATTCAGGTTTAGTATTATTTCTGTTATTTTTGTTCAAAATGAAATAAAACAAAAGTTACATAGTTGGTTTGTTAAAAGGGAGCAAGAGAACAAGATGACACCATTGCATTAAAAAAGAGTGTTAAGGAATGGATATTATTATTATTATTATTATTATTATTATTATTATTAGTTGCGTTGTTTTTTGTATTGTATTACCAGACTTGTTTATGTTGTATATTTTTGTATGAAAATGCAACTACTCAGGGGGAAACAAGCTTTACAAATGTGGTCACTAAGGAAGAATGTTGTAGGGAAAATGGGAGCAGGAGGCCATTTTCAGCATTGTGTCATGTCTCTGACAAGAGCCATTTGGAAGTGTAGGGGTTGATCTGGAAGAGAGGGAGTTACAGGAGGGGGAGGTGCTACTTATAGGCTGTCAGATATGAGCTGCGAAAGGAGGAGTGGAGGAAACGGTACTTATTTGGAACACAAACATTGTTAGGGGGTGTGAACTGTGAGACGTGATTATTCTCTGTGCAGATATTGTGGAGAAATCTTTAATTCTGTTAATCCATTACATTTTTTGTAAACTGTCTTACTACAAACTGTACAAACTTTGATCTTCAGAAGCAAAATGCTGATTCTCCAGTGAGATGATAATTGGTTTCATATGTTGCTTTGCCTTGTCAACTATGCACAGTGGCAAGAAAAAGTAAGTGAACCCTTTGTGATTATCTGCATTTACTGTATGTATTAATCTATCTTAAAATATGGTCATCTAAGTTACAATATTGAACAAAGACAGTCTACTTAAACTAATAACATAAAAAAATGATCCTCCAAACCTATATTGGAGGGAAGGTTCTAACTGCGCATAACTTTACTCATGGTGTATTGTGAATCAACTGGCAGAGAAGGTGCATCTAGAGAAGATTGTGGAGGACTTCAGTGTGCACAAGACTCACAGAGTCCCGTTCAGACAGGTATCAGCAACAAATCCCTGATTGTTGTGTATCACTATACAGAGAGGAGCATCAACAACCACTGTGTTGCCTAGCAATGTAGCCTTTGTAGTAATGTAGCCCATCTCTACATTTTCTGGGTGCTTTATTCTGCTGTTAATTCTATAAGAGATGGCAGCTATTTGATTTATGTAACTTAATTTTGTTCCAGCTGTTTTGTCCATAGACAAAACATCAACCTTGATTGGCTGCTTCAGTATGCTTATCAGCTGGGAACTGCATATATGCACTGAAATACCACTGCAGACAATGACACAACTTTTGCAATTTTACCTCTGTACACAATGACAATGGATTTGAAATGAGCAAACCAAGATATGTTTGAATTGTAAGACTTTTAGCTTTAATTCAAGGGGTGTCAAAAAAAATTTACATTAACCATTTAGGAATTATAGCCATCTTTATACCTATTTATATACCATACCTATTCCTCAATATCAGGAGCTCAGAAGTAATTGGACAATTGA
Organism: Istiophorus platypterus; assembly: GCA_016859345.1. Classification (NCBI taxonomy): domain Eukaryota; kingdom Metazoa; phylum Chordata; class Actinopteri; order Istiophoriformes; family Istiophoridae; genus Istiophorus; species Istiophorus platypterus. Next base: position 26,125,732 of record CM029124.1, read on the forward strand.
CAATTTATCCATTTCAGGGCCAGGTGTGGCCTGTTTCCTTGTTATTTCATGATAAATTAAGCAGATACAGGTCTAGAGTGGATTTGAAGTGTTGATTTTTCATTTGGTAGCTGTTGATGGGAAATTTTAAAATGTGTTCCAAAGAGGTGTTGATGCAAATGAAGGAGACCATCGTTAGGCTGAAAAAACAAAACAAACCTATCAAGACAGATGGCAGAAAATAAAAAGAGAATTGGGTGAAATAACAATCTGGTATATTCAAAAAAAAGAAGGAATGCACAGGTGAGCTCAATAACACCAAAAGGCCTGGAAGGCGACGAAAGACAGCTAAAGTGGATGATAGCAGAATTCTTTTCTTAGTGAAGAAAAAAACCCTTGTGATGATTTAAAAAACTCAGGACACCCTGGATATGAATGGATGAAGTTCCCCTCTGTATTATGTGCAATCCTGCCAGCCATAGCTAGCCTTCAGAGAGGAAAAGAGAGAAGAAGGAAATGTTAGATATGAAAAAAAACATTGTATCATCATGGGCAGACAATCAGGAAACACAAAAATATCAATATTCCATCTGTTTGCATTACTAAAAAGACTACCAAACAACGTGTTAGAGAGGTATAGCCTATAAACATGCATGGGTGTCATTGCTACACTGTAAAGGATGTCCAAAATCTCCTAAAAAATTTACACATTTGCTGCATGTTGAGACATGATGGTTGAAAAGAAGTTGAAGAGACCCTCAGTAATCAGCTCCTTTTCAGTAACACTCAACTAGCAAAACCATCTCCACTCAAAACCATCTTGTTGCTGCAATCACAATGTATCTATCACAGTGAATTAAGAAATACAATTACCATTACTGGGGCGCTATGCACACATACACTGAATATAGTTCAGGCTTTAGTCCTGATAAGTAACAATGAAATGTAGGGCAGAAATATCAAGCACAGTACACGTTGAAATCATTAAGAAATCATGTTTCTATTCAACAGTTTTTCCACCTGAGAGCATTAGGACCATCAGATTTTTAAAGAATCAAGTCTGACTGAATAAAAAATAACAAATTTAACACACACAAAGTCCTTAATATACGAAGCTGTGCTGCTAAACAGTTAATACTTCACTGTTCAATAATTCATTGGCTGCTTAAATATGCACAAACTCCAAGAAAAGCATGGCTGCAAAATTAGATCTGAAACATGAAGGTATGTGATATAATGAAGGAAACAAAAAAACAGTTCATTGTGTAGCGATCATGCTCAATGTTACAGGGAAGTGTGCTCAATCTCCCAAGATATCTTAATTATAGGCATGTTCATTGCCAAAAATAATTTTTTAATCCAGATACATGCTGTTGTCGAGGATTTCTACAGATAATGATGTGTTGAATTGGATGTCAGGACAATAGTGATCTATTTTTTTCTACTCCGGATTAAGGGAATTGTTTTCAGTAATCAGAGACTATTTCAGTTGAGCTTTTGTTGGCATCAGTTTTTCCATTACAGACAGGCAGGAAGGAAAGCCATTGTTCAGTAGTGAGTTTTAAAGCATTTCCTCAGAGTGTGACTAAAAATTCTCTAGCCTCTCCAGGAACCTGTCTCGCTCTTTCTTTGTATCAGATGCCTGTGTTTATGGGGTCATGTAAAAGTCTTTGTGTCTTTGTTGTAATGAACAAAGCACCACTTTGATCTTTTAAAAACCTTTTTCACTTAAAGAATTTGGTGACTTTGATACAGAAATGCAAAGAAAATTTGAAGGTAATTGGTATTATACTCCTGCAACTGTATTGACCAGGATACCCGACACTTTAAAATGAAAACCAGTTGGCAACTCAAGCTTGTTGGTAAAGGAGAGATGTCTTGAGCCTCATTAGTATTCAGGGAGAGGAGGCAGTTCAAAAGGAACTGGGATCACAGCTTGTGCTGACTCCAGGACAACCTGGGAATCTCCATCTGTAAATGAACTTTTTTTTTTGTCCCAGAGCTTCTTTACATTTCTTTCAAGCACACATAAAGATAATATTGCTGTTCCTGCCGGTGACCTCTGAATGAAGTAGGTGTCTCACAAGAGTCTTAAAAGTTCAGATTATGTGAAGCCTGATGTTACTAGTTTTGAAATTATTGTTGTGGAAAAGATGAAGCCTATGTTTTAAAGCCTATGCTTTAAAGCCTGCTTAGGCAGCTGATATCTTTGTGTCCTGTTCATTTTATGCATATTTCACCTGACAAAGACTCAAGATGAAAATGCCTTGGATCTGTTAAAAATATCATGCCACAGAGGAATAAAAAACCCATGAATGAAATACATACCTGGAACATCTGGAATTTCTGTTTTATTGAATGTGTAGTATCACATACATTTCACTAACTATAGTTAAGTGATGTCTCTTGTTGGATTAGATATTTCAGGCTCGTGTTAGCCTTCAGAAATCAGTGAGTCAGTAAGTGCCATCAACCTCTGATATGTTGAATATAAGTTTCTGTTCAGAGAAAGCATTGTAGGATTGCCATTATAAAACCAAACTCTTCCAGCTCTAAAAAGAAAATATACTGTGTAATGACCAATAAAACAGTTTCATTAGCATGGCATAGTATGAGTTTAAGTATCCCCGGGTTTTTCAGAGCCTTTATCCACCATAACAACAACAACAAAGAATCTTTGGTGTGAAAATGATTAGATACAAGATACAAATATCTGCAAGCTATTAGCAACTTCATTCTAAAATTTACTGGCAGTCATTCTCAAAAACCCATGTCATTGTACATTGTAGCATGTTTGTGCAGATCTGTGTGTGCTTTAGATATGTATGTGGAGTTGTTTGTGTGTGTAGTGGCTGCAGCTGTTGTCAGGCTGTTTCTCTGCACTGTGTGTCTGGACTCACAGCCAAGTGGAAGCTGTCAGCTGGGGAGAGAGGAGTTGGTCTCTCTCTCTGCATGGCATGAATGAATGGGACCTCAGATAGGAAGAAGAAATAGCACATTCTCTCCCCAAACCCATTTTGCTGTTGGTCTTATGAATGTGGCTCTTTGATAGTTGATTTTTTTTGTGTTTATGCCTTTCATTTGTCGCAGTGAATTTAATGAGGCTCCTCTTCTGCTATTATAGGTAACAGTCTGTGCACAGTCTTAGACACCACTGGATTATGAAACAGACAGCTATTGTCAGTCAAGATGCTGCAAGATTCCCTGTAGGTTTATCAACAAGGTAATGAACATGTTAGCTTTAAAATATTTAAATTAGATACAGTTCATGAATTTAATTGTAGAATAGCTGCAGTTTGTAGCTGCCAGACCTTGGGACAAAATCGAAGTTAACGTGCAGAATGTCTTTTTGAATAGAGTTTGTATTTGCATGATGCAGAGGCTAGAAGAAAAGGTCATAAGATACGATGGACAAGTTATCCAAAAAATGATTAATATATGCAGACAAAAAAGGATAAATTATTAGAAAATCCAAACATACTGTACATTGTGTGTAAGTATATGGGATCCTTGCTCACATCAACAAAACAGCTCATAAACATACCACAGGGTACACAAGAATAAGAAGAGACCAAATACATAATTTAATGATTTATTTCTTTAAGATTGATTTGGCTCATTTAAAGCTCAAGTTGTACTTTCCAAATCTATGTAGCCACAATGACTTAAATTTGTCATCTTCTCATGTCTAACAGACACTTTTGTAGACATCCATGTGCAGCTCAAAATTTACCATATGTGTGAACTGCACATGGGTGGACACATTGGCATTTGCAAGCACCATGTTTAGTACAAATAGAGCACTCTTGTAGCTCTGTGAATCTGAAAGAAATGTTTGGAGATAAATGTAGGCAGGGTTTGAACTTCTCTGTCAAGATGCCTCTTTTTCTCTCTTTACATAATCACTTATGTCCCTTTTCGGTCACCCAGCACAACCTCATCAATATCTTGGAGGAAGGATTGATAGTTATCCCCCATTATCCTGTAATCCCCATGATTTAATGATAACTGTGGCTTGCACCTTACTATGTTACTATGTCCTTTTCTAACACTTCTCAGTGTGGCTGTTGGAATCAGCTATAAACACTTTTGTCGGACAGCATGTTATATGAACTAGTAAATATCGAGTATACCCACTTCTTAAGTCATACCATACTGCACTAAACCATGATCACTTGTGTAAAACAAAACAGACGGATTCACATTTTATTTTACAAGAATTTCAGAAAATGTCTTCAAGTGTACACACTTTACTGGAAACATATAATATCCATTGTGTCAGAGTAGATGTTTAGTGATTTATAGTCAGCCAGTTAATCTACATTGTTGTGGGAAAACAAGGGTTGATGCATCTTTCTAACATCAGTTGAATATAATTCTTCAGGCTTTTAATTTTTTTTCTTTAATATGGTCTTTTTTATTTTATTCTGGTGGTGTGGCAACTGCTGTCTGGTTCATGGTAGTTAAAGAGCTGCTGGTGTTTTACTCTTTCCCTTGAGTGCAGGTTAAAGGCATGTATTCTGTAAAATTGACCTTAGTTCAACAGTTCAGAGGACACAACAATATATTAGTATAATGTACAATGATAAATTAAAAACTTCCCCTATTTATAATGTGAATCTGTTACACCCCAGAGAACCTGTTTTCAGTAGTCTAAATGATTTAGTAACATGCTCTAGAGGCTAAGGCCTTAGAGTGACACTAATTTGGGGAATAGATGGAATGTGAAGCTAACAGGAAGTCACTGCTCCAAAAGAGAGGAGAGAAAATAACAAGAGTCTTCACATCCTTTCCAGCTGCATAGTAAACACTGCAATGATAACATGAGTTCAGCAGACTTTTAAAACAAATACAAAATTTCCTGTTTCATTTTACTCAAGAATCATGTAGTTAACAAAGGTTAAATTAACTCTGGTGATTTTAAGAATACATGAAACAGAAACACATGCACATATATGTATTCAATTTCTATAATATAATATTATTAAAACTATTCTATAATAGTTTGCAAAGAATAATTATATCAGAAACACCTTTTCTTTTTTCATTCCTCATCTACAGCACCAGTCTCAAAAATGACCATATCCCAGAGACTACATACTAATACACATCAACAAAAATGACACGTAACTATGTAAGGTAGCTGGTATTTACTGCTGTTGGTACTGAATGAAAATGTATTTCTTTTTTTCAATTCAGACTAGTAACTATAGCAGTGTTTTCCGCAGAATTACTTTGTAATTGTGGCAGTAGAAGGCAGCCACAATAACTTAATGTATCCTCTAACATAATACCAGAGAACATCTCTCTGTTGGGCTGCGGTATAAAGGTTAGTCAGAGATGTGAAGGAGAATTCATAGGGAAAAGAAACTGCATTGATGAGAGACTCAGACTGCACTGACAATGGCCTACATAGTCATGCTGCAGGTGATGTTATACATCTAGGATGCTGTATCCCTTTAAATGTTGCTGCCACAAGCAAATGCGGGACATCATAATCTGTTTTAGTTTCATAAAGGATGGTCCAATGTACCCTATGCTAAAGGAGATAAGAAAGGAAGCACTGAAGCTCCCTGAAGAGTGTCAGATTAGAATTCAGACTGGATACTACAGCAGTAAATCCAGAGCAAGACATTTTAATATTAGTGGTTTCTCTTCTTTCATTGGATCTTTCTGCAAAACAAATTTATATCATCCTGCTAAATAAGTTCAAGCAAGCTTAATCTTGTCTTCTACAACTCCTATGGTTGTAAGATGTAAAACCTGACTGGTTTTTGAACTGGACTCAGTGGGAGCTATTGTTCTGAATCCACTTTCCTTCTCTTCTCTTTCTCTCTGTTGTCTTCGTTTGTTGTTAGAATTACTCCTGTTATATGTGCACCTAAATGAAGCCATTGGATTGTTCTGGGTTTGATTGTTCTTTTTTTTGTCTAAAATATTCAGAGCCATCCCTTTACTTTTTTTTAAACATTGTTATTAACATAAAGTGAGTCAGCAACAGTCCACTGCTACCTCTGTGTTTAAACAATGGTAAAAATACAAACACACAAACAATGAGCAAGATGGAGTAGCTGCTGGACTGAACCATACAGTCAGCGGGGGAGGGAGACAGCTGTGAGGGAGAGGCCACACAGAGTCACAGTGGGATACACAACCTGCTTGAATGGGTTGGTCACTATGGCATAGCATTTTCTGTCTCTATCACTATCACTTGCTCTCTCTCACCATCTCTCTCTTTCTGTGTTCCTACCTGTTGTTTTATTTTTCACATTGAGCCAGTCAATGAATTTGTGTGGTGGCCCACCAATAGCCACTCTGCCATTGATGTCAGAAGCTGAAGATTCTAAATTCTTCTAATAACTTTTTAGAAATTTCTACATATCCTTAGTACAGAGATACAGAGAGAAAGACAGGGAGAGAGGAAGTTATTCAGCAAAGTTCCCAGGCCAGAATTAAACAGGGGGCATTGTGGTTACCTGGTATGCATCTTCAAACACTGCCTTTAGTCACTTTACAAAATGATTTATTAGAAATAGTGTCTATGGTGAGATAAATAGCGGGTCAGAGATCTTGAGGACTACACATATGTTTTGTTAATGTCTGTGGCCTTGGCACAGTTTTCATCACTCAGTTTATGTTTTTTCATAAAACCTCTAATGTATACATCTATCTTTGTCAGTCTTTGGGTTCACCTTAAACTTCACCTTGACTTTGAAGATGAGAATACCAGTCATATTGTTCTGCGTGTACAGAAGAATATTGCAGTTTGAGTATGTATTTCTGAAGAACAGCAACTTTCTGCTTGTAAAGGAGACATGAAATAATCACATGAATGTTGATTAAAAAAAATAGGAGACTGTGTGCTATAGATAAACTTTATTTTAGTTGCCTTAATGACCAGATGTTGGTCATAGGTTGTACATCATTTTGACCAGTTACACAGTCAGGTTTATCTTGCTAACATGTTACCAGAAATTTGGAAAAGAAATTTGTAAGACTTCATCTCTAGTTACTTTTGGACTGAATTAGAAGTATTGAAAGATTCAAAGTTGTAGGTAAACAGTTGGCATTTACAGTAAACAGAAACCCAGTAATGAAATTTCTTAATTCATGGAAGTAAACAAACTGAGCTAGCACAATAACAAAGAATGGCTGCACCAGGCCTCAGTAATACTGCACTTAAGCTATTATCGACTACAAGAGCAGTCACTTTACTTCTCTAAGTGTGATGTGATTTTTATGATAATTGGGGGAAATAAAAACTCAAGGTTGTAAGGGTAATTTTAGGAGTGTGCTACCAGAGCCATGGAAAGATGGGCTGGATGGTGGCAACATGGAGTCTAGCCACAGGTGGTCTGTAATTCTGCACCGTAATTGCCTTGCAAAAAGTATTATGGGTCTTCAGACCACTCATCCACTCCGTAGGGGTAGGCAAGAAAAAAGGATCAGTGAGGTGGAAAAATAGGATGGATAACATGATGTCCTGTTGAGAGACAATTCTGCCAGACACTTACAATATGTCAAGGGAAACTTATTATCGTGTGGATTCAAAGAACACTTTCTGTGAATGCTATTAAGCCAGACTAATGAAAATGATGGTAGCAAATGGAGAGCTAATCTCCAATTCAGTTGAATTGTCAATGTGTTTTAAAGACAGGTGCAACAGACGTTTTCTGCTGTTTGAATAGAGTAGATATTGTCAGTATGCAGCTCTGGAAAGGAGGAAATTAGACATCTTTTCCCTTCTCTGGCATTTACAGGCTTTGAGTTTTCAGAGTTCAGGGACAGGACCTCGATAGTAATTTGATGTTCAGTGCCTTATAACAGGCCCCTTTGACCTTGCTAGCAGCAACCACTGTCCAGCTATCACCTCACAGTAATTCAACAGTTTGGTTTCTGAGTCTACTTAGATAGATACCATGGCTGTTTGATCCAAAAGGCTTATTATGAAAACCCACCTGTCAGCTTCAGGATTAACTGAGGACAAAGAACATTTGTAGCCACCCAACAATTGCCATTTGAGTTTAGGGGCCACTAACCAGCTGGTCTGGTGTGACTGAAACTTCAGATGTCAGTCATCTTTTCTCTAGAACCCTTGATCAAAGATGTATCCTCAAGGTTGAATTACTCCAGTCACTCAAGGCTAGGGCTGAAATGATAAGTTAATTAGAACAGAAATTTCATCAAAATTCATTCGTTCATGGTGTTCATTAGTAGATAGTTTGCATGTTTTAAAGCCAAGCATAACAAAATAAACAAAAGTGAACAACAAAACAGGCTAATGCTCTTCATATTCAGTAATTCGTGGAAGGTTCTACTCATGTTACAGGGAACTGTACATACAACATAATTAAAGGTCAGTTACAGTTTTGTTTATTTTAGGCAACTTCTATTTCTTACTGTCTTTCCAAAATTTTGTTGTAGTAAATCAATTTTTGTTAACCTGTAAAATAAATCTGCATCAGAAATTCAAGTTTTGCATATATGTAAGTAGAATCATATTAGAAAAAAAAGAGTGTTACTAAAATCTATCCAAAAATGCTGTAAGTAGTGAGGTTACACGATGCCGCCGTAAAAATTAAAGTGCTTTTGTGAACATCTGCCATCTGATTCAAAGCAGAAAACTGACTTTAAAACTCAGTGCTTAAAGTTCCCACACTGTGTGTGACACTGAAGTTACAATTATGAATTCTGACCATCTCTTTACACCCCAATTTGCTGGTAAACATTTAATGTGCTGTTTATGGATGCAAACCCACCAGGTTCATGGAAGAGCCAACGCTGTTGTTTATCTTGAAAATCCAATACACCTTTCTAGACCTGAGACGAAGATGAAAGAAATGGACCCATTTGTCCTCTGATTGCACTCTAGTTTGTGACTGGATTGTCATTATCTGATCAGACTCAGTATTTGTGACCTGAATAGCTTTGTTTTTCTCTACAGATGCGATGGCTAATCCCTCTCCAGCAAAGAGCCTAGGTGACCCTGGAATCACCCCACTGTCTCCTTCACACACTCAGGTGACTCAGCTCTCATATACACACATACTCACTTCTGCACCTGTTGGGCTGTCTTCATGTATAATAAGCCGCAGTACATGTATCATCTGCTGACATGTTTGTTCTCCTTTCAGGACAGGTTTCTTTAGATGTTTAACCTTATCATTAGTTTCTTCACCTGGCCTGGCTGTTTTGCTAGTTATTTCCTGAGTAGTCATAACAGGAGAGTTCATATAATGATAAAACACACTACAGGCAAAATATTTTTTGTCCAGTTATTCTTTAACTGCTACAATATCATATTATGTTTTATCTGTACGGTAGAAGAAATTCTTTTCCTTCCATACTGGTGTGAAGAACCTGTGCAAGGCTTGTATGCTCGTCACTCAATTATTGCTATTCATTGTTTTGTATTCCTCACTCATGCATTTTACATTAGAAGGATCGCAGGGCAATGACCACATTGGGTCACTGCAGCATCAAACACTGATAGGAAACAGTTGACAAAATGCAGAGGAAAACACACTTTCAGTACCAGTAACCCCTCCACCACTATCTTACAAAATAATTTGGAACATGATTATTTTTATCCTACTCTACAAGGAATAATGGTAGGTAATGATTGGTTACCAGGTCCCAGGCATGCAGGAATGATTTTTAAATATCAATTCAGTCCAGCTCTGTATGTTATCTTTGTGTGAAGTAATGATGTTTCTTGGTATTTTGAATATTTTGATGTTATTGATCTGGATCGAATGTTGATATTTTCTCACTTTGACTGTTACTTTTGGGAATGGTTCATTCCAACTTAAATTCAGTGTGTGTGTGACAGAGAGAGAGAAAGTGAGAGAGAGAGTTTGTGTGTGTGTCCCATAATATGTCATCACATGTCCTGACCCTGTCAAACTGTATATTCTCTCTGTACAGCAGAGCAACACAGACCAAGTACAGTCCCAGCTGTCCTTTGTGGTCGTAGTTGCCATTGACTTTGGCACCACATCCAGCGGTTACGCTTACGCCTTTACTAAGGAGCCTGAGTGCATTCACACCATGAGGTAGGCCAGTTACTATAAGGAAACATACTGAGGAGAAGTGTGGCCTGGAGCTACATCAACATAATTTAATTTTCTGGTACACAATAATGTTATTTGTAGAGCAGCTGCATGGTGGAGCTTGGTGTCCTGTCATGTACATCATGCTCCATGCAACCATGCAGCATGATTTGTATATGAAACCATGCAAAATGATTCATTTGAGCCTTCAGCTGCTATTCTGGGCATCTTATTGTGGACTGATGAGTACCAGCCTACACTGTAAATTAATGATGTATTCTATATGGGCAAGAACAATAAAATGATTTGCATATAATTAGTTTAGATAAATTGTGTTTTCCAAGAAAAACCGAGTCAAGGGCAACTGGGCTTGTAGATCTTGAAGATGTTTCACTTCTTATCAAAGACACTTCTTCAGTGCAGAACTGACTATGACCTTGATGACTTAGAATCTTCACAGAGATAAATTTCATGATTATAACTTAGATGAAGAAGATAAATTGTGTTTGGTTATAATTGTATCTTAGATGAAGATCTGACCATATTTTGAGACAGTCATACAAAAAGACCAGTATGAAAAGCTGGCAAATTTTGGTATTCAAGAAGTAGTCACATTGTACCTAAATTAATGATAGTGATGACAGTGTACTCTGTTTTTTTTATTAGTCTGTAGTCTTCAATCTTTGGGGTAACTCCTAATATATTGTATTGTAATTAGATTAGAGTACTGAGCTTTTGTCAAGGACATCCGTCTGGCTAATGCTGACAGGGTTTGTTGTGAAAGTAGCGGAACACCAAACCCTGAAAGTCCTGTGACCCCTCAGGTCAACTATTTTTTCTGCAGTACCAGGCTCAAGAGGGGTTAACAACTTACATCCAGGGCTTACAGGTGTTTAAGATGACCAGCTTATGCATGGCGTTTCAAATTCTTGGTATGTTTACTTGCATTTCCCTCTCTGTTTTACCCTTGGCACAACCTAAAAAAATGCATGCAAATCACAAGCATATCCCAATGATGGACACTCCAACTCCCTTCCCAGTGTAGCAGACCATTTCCCTATACTTTGTACATGCATTTTCTACACCAGCAACCCTTTAGCCAAGTTTTTCACTCATTTGATTACTTGAACCATGGAGGATGATAAGAACACTATAGGCTTTGTGCATAACCAGATTTCTAACAGGGATTTATTTTTTCAAGAGTGCGTCTGTGTATCCAACCTTCAGACAAAGAAAATATTACCGTGACTCCAGGGCAGATGGGTGAAGGGAAGGATCATGACAATAGTTTCACATTTTCATATACAAAATAATTTAATAGAAGGCCAGCTAAAACTTTAAAACTCTAAAATATTAGCACTGTGAGGCTGGAAAGGAGGGTGTCAGGGAGAAGGTTTTTCGTTTTTTGCAAGGAGCCTCTGAATAGCTTTATCAGAGAGTTGGGGCATGTACTGGTATGATGTGTAAGACATTCCTTGCCCTGTAGACTGAACCTTTCTCAGCAGTCCTCTGGTGTGAGGTAAGCAAATGGAGCAGGAACCTGATTGCTGGTGGAACAATCCTTTATAAAAAAAAGCAGCTTCCAAGTATTTTCTTTTTAAAATATTCTCTACCTCTGCTGGCCCTCTCACAGTAAAGTACTTTCATTATTGGTAGTCCAGCACAATTCAGTGCATCCTTCTATGAGATGGAGCAGACTATTTATGTTGATGCGAGAATAAGATTAAGAGTATCAGAGTATATTTTAGGCCTTAGATACACTTACAATACTTATAAGTAGGATACATTCATATTTAGCTACAGTCTTTTTATGGTACAATAAGGACAATATACATGACCACCAGCCTTAACCTTTATAACTAGCTAGTCTGGTCTAGGCTAAAGTTTTAAGTGCCTCTTTTGCACTTCTTTATTTTTGATCAGTTTTATCTAGTAAGTCTAATTTTCTGTAACATTTTATTACCTTCAAGTAGTAGTCATATTGCTGACTTTATTACTCCTCTTCAAGTGTCCTACTTTTATGCTACAATTTAGCATATACTACGCTGCTGTATAGCAAAAGATAGTCTTGCTTTGAATGTGCGGCCAGTATGTTTTTTACTGCCACATAGTAAACAGATACAATTATTTCTTGTATATTCTTCCCAGTAAAAAAGGTCTGTTTCAGAACAGCAGAGGCATTTACTGAATAGCCTAAAAAGAAAGTTGAATTGTATCTGAATTATTTTTAACACATCAGTAACAACAACAGTAGCACTGAACGTGTCACCATAAAACTTGTGAAAACATTCCGCAGGAAATGATTTCAGATGGAAATGTAAAAGATATCCTAACAAGCCAATTATGCTTATCAGAGAGCTGTTCCATCCTGTTTTCCCAAATTTGCCAAATTAGTCCCTCTCCACAACAGGTGCTCTTTGTGAGATGGCCCCCATAATCCCATTCTACACTTCTTTCACTGAACAGATACTACACTAATAATAGCTGACCTCCATTTGTCCAGAAATACTGTGGTAGCACAAAATATCCTAGAAGCTGAATTCAAATGGCTTTTTCTCAGAGAATCATGCCTTCTAGAAGTAATTTTAACTTATGTGAATATTACAAAAAGCATGAACTGAAACATGCAAAATTTTCACTATCTATATAGCTTGTAACGCATGATATACATGACTGCATTTGCAATTAATGGAAAGTTCAGAAGAGTGGTGCTTAAATGGTGGTTTCACCTGGGAAATTAATAATAGACTGACATTTTCGATGTTTTAGCAGTTCCAAAAGTCTATAATTGATTAATACAAAAGCAGAAATAGCAGAATAATTGTACATATATTTTTAACTGACTTGTCTCCTCCTAGACGTTGGGAAGGTGGAGACCCTGGTGTGTCCAATCAGAAAACTCCAACCACAATCCTGCTGACTCCAGACAGGAAGTTCCACAGTTTTGGCTATGCGGCTCGTGATTTCTACCATGACCTAGACCCCAGCGAGTCCAAACACTGGCTCTACCTAGAAAAATTCAAAATGAAGCTCCACACTACTGCAGTAAGGACACAAACATTCTATATGCGCACATGAATAAATGCATAGCAGTTTTCCAGGCTATTCTTCTAGCAAGTTATGCCAAGCAGCAGTGCAGGCACACTCCATCCTCATCAGTCAGTGACTGTCTCACCTTAGCTCATGTTATATATTGTATTTCAGGTTGGTGAGTTTGATTTGATATTGTAGCACTTAGCTGACTCTAAGTCTCTGTCGTTTTAGAGGCATTTCTGTCAATGGCTGTTGGTTCAGGGTCCTTTACTTCCCATAATTCTCCTAGAACATAATCTGGATGATGCTGTTACCCTCAGTTGCACACCTCTGTGTCTGCTGTGGTGTTTAATCAGAGACATGCAAGCAGTATTTAAAGCACTGTGTTAGCCTGTTTGTTGGTTTTACTTATCTTTTATTGAAACACAGAGTTAGGTCAGTCACCAGTTCTCATATACCCACAAGCAGCATTTTATAACAGTAGTATATTGCAGTATATTTTGAATAAAGATATAGATTGTTTTGTAAATGCTGTTCCAATGTTACAAGAATAAACTTCACGGCACTGAGTATTCAAAATTCAAGTCCCCCCCCCCCCCCCCCCCCATTGGCACCTATATGCTACCATGTTCTTTACAGCTCATAATATAAATGTGTTGGTAAGAATGAACCACTGCACATACTGACTGTGAAAGGATTATAGTGTCATTATATACCCTGGGAACATTAATGTTTTTAGAAAATTTCATGACAGAATTATTTCATCACTAAAAATATGCTACATTTTTCTTCTTATCAACAAAACCCGTGTATAGACCTAAACCAACAATGAATCGACCATACTAACAATAATGTCTGTATCTTAAGCCTTGTATACAGTTAGGTACATATGTGTTTGACCAGTGAAACAATTTTCATAATTTTGCCTCTGTCCACCACCAAAATAGATTTGAAATGAACATATCAAAATATGAAGTGTAGACTTTCAGCTTTAATTCAAGGGGTAAACAAAAATATAAAATTAATCATTAAGGAATTACAGCGATTTTTTACATAGTCCCCCATTTTCAAAGGCTAAAAGCAATTGGACACTTGACTGACATTCAGTTTCATGGCTAGGTGTGGCCTGTTCCATTATTATTTCATGACAAATGAAGCAGATAAAATGTTGTTGATTCCAAGTGTTGACTTTGCATTTAGTAGCTGTTCATTGGAACTATTAATATGTGTTCCAAGGAGGTGTTGATGCAAATGAAGGAGAACAACCATCATTAAGATGAAAAAAAAACCCAAACCTATCAGACAGATGGCAGAAACTTAAGGAGTGGCCAAATCAACAATATGGTACATTCCTAAAAAGAAGGAATGCACAGGTGAGCTCAGCCACACCAAAAGGCCTGGAAGACCACAGTAGACAACTAAAGTGGATGATCTCAGAATTCTTTTCAACATACATCTTCACAACATACAACACGGTATTCTTTTCCTAGCTAGGACAAGAACCTAGGAAGCTAGAGTATTCTTGTCCTAGGTAGGATAGTGTTCTTGTCCTAGCTAGGACAAGATTACTCTCCAGGAGGTAGGGGTATCATTGTCAAAGTCTGCAATCAAAATACATCTCCATGAATGTAAATACAGACATTTTAACACAAGGTGCAAACAACTGGTATCACTCAAGAACAGAAAGGCCAGACTTTTCCAGAAAACACCAAACAAAGCCTGCCCAGCTCTGGAAAGGGATTCTTTTTACAGATGAAACAAGATTAACTTGCAACAGAATGATGGTAGGAGAAGATTATGGAGAAGAGAAGGAATGACTGATCCAAAGCCACCACATCATCTATCATACATGGGGGATGCAGTGCTATGACATGGGCATGTATGGCAGCCATTGAACTAGGTCACTGGTGTTTATCGTTAATGTGACTGCTGATAGAAGCAAAAGGATGAATTCTGAAGTGTCTACAGTTATACTATCTGCTCAGATTCAGCCAAATGCTACAAAACTGAGGTTCTCAAGGCCAAGACATGGACTCTTCTTCAATGAAAAAGTCAATCACCTCACCTCAACCCAACTGATCATGTTTTTCACTTACTGAAGCCAAAACTGAGGGTAGAAAGACCCACAAAACAAGAAGCACCCAAAGGCTGCTGCAGTAAAGGCCTGGAAAAGTATCTCAAGGGAGGAAACTCAGCATTTGGTGATGTCCATGGGTTCCAGACCTCAGGCAGTCACTGACTGCAAAGAATTTTCACCCAAGTATGGAAAATAGACCTTATAATATTGTGCGTCAATTGTTCAATTACTTTTGAGCTTCTGAAAATGAGGGACTATGTATAAAAAAGTGCTATAACAATTTGTGTGATATTTTTGAAACCATATGAAATATAGCTGAAAGTCTACACTTCAGTTACATCTTGATGGTTTCAGTTCAGATCCATCGTCTTAGTGTACAGGGAAAAAATTACGAAAATTGTGTTGCTGTCCAAATACTTATGTAATAATAGTATCTTATTCATCTGTGCTACAGAGCTCCATAATTGTCCAAACTGTATTACTGTAGCCTATCAATGAGCCACACTGCTACACTGGATGAAATGTTTCCTGAATACCATGAACACATGCATTGTTGTTTATTTTGACTCAGTCCCAAATTAACTGTCCTGCTACCATTCACACTCACTGCAGCACCAAATGTGGATTAATCAACTTCTGAAAATAGTCTCATTCTTTGAAATTAAACTATATATAATATATATGGTATATATATAACTATAATATTCAGACTATTGTGAGCTGTTTTTAAAAGATATACATCTACAGGAGGAACCAGTGGAACAGGGGCTGAGACAGGATATGGAAGTCAGAGAGTACTGATTGACACACATATTTAGGTTTAGGTCTTTTGATTGGTTTTGTTGACAATGAAAGAAAAAGAAACTGATATCAAACTTAACCTTTAGCTTGATGATGGAGATAGGTCAACAGATCACTAAAACTATTAGGAATCATCATCTGGTGAATGTGAATGGCCATGCCACAAAACATAAGTATACTGAGCAATGCTGTATATCTGCAGTATGTGAGATCTAGAGGATAAGTTAGAATATCACTGCAAATCTCAAACTCATATCCCTACTATAATAAATGAGTTGTATGTACTCTTCTTGGGCAGTGTTTTCATTCAATCCTAATGTCTTATCTCTGCAATCAGAATCTGTCCATTGACACAGACCTTCATGCAGCCAACGGGAAGCGAGTCAAAGCTCTGGATATCTTTGCATATGCATTGGCCTTCTTTAAGGAGCAAGCACTAAAGGTAACATATCTCTGTCAGCACTACATGCTCTGTAGTATTACACACACAATATATTTTTCTTATCTGTTGATATTCAATAATTGCATTCTGTAGAACTGAACAAAAGTTATTTTTGGCTCAATCCCATTCTAAAACCTGAAATCAATCCAAATCTAAATCCAAGTACACAGTTTTAATAAAGCATTCTAAAAGATGCCATCTGACTAGACTAGAAGCTTTTACTTTGTGGCATTACGAGTTGCTAATAAAACTTGCAGTTCAGCAGAAACACAGTAATCACTTTTTTTGACTTTAAAAAGCATTTTACCATGATGGTAAGAGCCCAAACTGCCACACTAGTCATGCCAGTGAGTTCTGTAACTCACAGGGTTTGTTTGGATGTTTCTCCTGTAGGAGCTGAGTGATCAGACAGGTGGTGACTTTGACAACAATGATGTAAGATGGGTGATCACAGTGCCTGCCATTTGGAAAATGCCTGCAAAGCAGTTCATGAGGGAAGCTGCCTATAAGGTAGGCTGTAAAGCTTTTATCACATTTGTACATTAATGTCCTGTTTTCAGCTTGCATCTGTAGTTTGCAAATGACTGATTCTAATCTTGAAGGAAATAATGATATAATTAGAATGGCTAAAGAAAAGATTAAGTAGTTATAAAATAGTTAAGCAATATATTTTCTGTGTTAGATCATTCACTGTAGAGAGAGATAGAAAGTGAGATTGAGATAGAGAGAGGGAGAGAGAGAGAGCGAGAGAGATTGATGCTCATAACTTCTACAGTGCCATACCGGTATCATACTGCCATACACACACGAAGTATAATGACAGACTGGCAGAGGACACAGAGAGATACCCAATCATTGTAGAGAAACAAAGGCGTATAGGAGAAATGAAGAAAGAAGTAAGTCCTACAGAGACTGATAAACTCTCCATGAATACTGGAATTGACCACAGGACAAAAAAGTCAACACATCTTACACATTACATTACATTTTAATTATTGTGAAAGGGGTCAGTCTATTATATTACAAATGTAAATTCATCTTGAAGGGCCCTTTGTAATGTTCACCTAAGTATTATTGCGACATTAATCTTTTTATTTTTGGTTAATATTACCAAACTATGTTGTCACCATCACCCTATTGATGAGTACATAAAATATACACTATGGCATACTGGAAAATCCAGTGTGGTAGACAATTGGACAACATTACAAAACCATGTATTTTCAGCGAGAACAAGCGTCATTCACCCAAGCTGAAATACATAAAATAGTACAAACATATAAAATCTTTGCATCATATCATCCAAATAGGTGGGGGCAAGTCTACAGTATAAATATATTTAAAGTCAAGTACAAGACTCATAAAATTTATCTTAAATATAACTGGAAACCAGTGCCGACACTAGAACAGGAATGATGTGATATAACTATAAATAGAATTAAATGATATAATGTTCTACTTATATTCCATATATGCAGGAGATTTTTTTTATCAGATTTATTGCCTGAGCTTAAATGTGCATGGAGTAATGTGTATTGTAGTCAGTTGTGGACAGTGGTTTTCTTTGCAATTTTCGACCACTAACTAGGATTTCTGTTTTGTATATAAAGCTGTAAAGTTGAGCTCCATTTGCATATCAACAAAAATCAATAATGTGCTTCCAAAAGATAGCTCCCTAACCTTGACCATAGCCCCACTAATAATAGTGGACCCAGACCAGAACCTTGCAGCACTCCATATGGAATGTTCAAACCTAAGTATAAGTAGCTAACAGAGGGTTAGAAAGTAATGCATGGCTCTGAATATCAAATAGCTAACTAGGAAGTTAGTGTGTCATAGTTATATTTATGTATTAGTGTTTAATATTCAAAGGACTGATAAAATTTATGTGACAGTAGCCCCTAGAATAGATATATCTTAGTATTTTCTAAAAAGTGAGCTAAATCTTCAGTTCAATGTTCAAAGTTCAACTTCCATTAAAACATTCTGTGATCAATAAAAGTCAAAATTCAAATATACTGCTGCAAAACATGTAAATTAAAAATATATATAAATATGTAAATACATTAAATAAAATTAGGCCTATCTCAGAGAATGCTCGTTCAGTTTATTTCGACAAAAATAGCGGAATAATTATAAGAGGACAATTAGTTTGATTTTGCCGCTCACCATTTTTGTTTTCATAAGGCACATCACAGGTAAATGAAGCTTGCAACATTTTTCAGGACATAAGATTCTGGCTGTGATGGCTTTACAGCCTGAAAACTCGTGGCAGCTCTTGTCAGTGGAGGGTTTCTGCAAGTAAAGACATTTAAACGTGTGTGAGTCTCTTGGGACCATCAGTGCATGTGGTCACCAGGGTGTGGCTGTCTACTGTGAAGAAAGAGGCAAGAGAAGAAGAGAGGCGAGACAGAGGACTGCTTTGATAAGTGGGAGAACCAAGGACCTGCGCGTGTACATGTGAGGGATTTTGTGTTATTGATGTCAGTTGTGAGGGAGGACTGGTAAACCTAACTGGTACATTACATTACCCCTCTGCTTTATTGTTAATTATGAACCAGAATAGCCAAATAACCATTTTTGTATTTTTTCTGAGTAAAATCTAAGACATTAGAAAGGTGCTCAGACCCCTGCACAAGCTTTATGAATACCACCTTTTCATGCTGATGTAATGTAAATTATCATTGCTTTAGCCCCAGCATTGGAAATGTATCAAACTCCATGTCTGTCATGAAAATGGCATCCAGGAAGATTACTAAGAAGTTTACTAGCTTGGAGACTCAAGTACTGTTTTCAAAAATAAACCATATAAACAACGGAAAAAAATCATATATAACTGTGCTTGTAGCCTGAAAGATGTGCACTTATATGTATGTTTGGCTATTTTCAGGAATGCTACACATTTGGCATGGTTAAACACTAGTATCATCATAAAAATGTGACTTTTGCTGTTTACAGTAAGTTGTACCTTTTTTGTTGACCAGCCGTTTTTGTCAGGTGGAATGCAGTTAACATACATACAGCTACCCTTTTTATTTGTGCACTATAGATTTGAGTGTCTCTTTCATTTAACTACTGCATTGTGTGGCCTGAGATGTGAGTGCATCATTTTATTAACTCTTCCACAAATGGCTTTAAGAAAAGCCTAGAGGACAGTGTAAAATGCACTTAAAAGGCAGTTCAAAATTAAAATTGTTGCCAGATATCATCTGCATTGGTTGAGACACTAAAAGGCAGTAATGCAAATGGCTAGCAAGGCTTTAACATCAGATCTTGACAAAACATTTTAAATATATAAATTTAAGGCTTAAAAAAATAACATATTAAGTTAGGGTTTTTAACGAACTGGTCATGTCTTCCCTAGGACTACACAGAGACTCAGTGTCACTTATAGAATAATATCTTGAATTCCTTTTCCTTGATATAAACAATTCAATATTCATTTGCCTTTTGATCACTCATGTACTGTATGTGTATTAAGCTTGAAGGTAAAGCCAGGAAACAGTTTGCCTCACTTAGCATAAAGACTGGAGGCAGGTGTTGTGCCTCACCAACAGACTGTAGACAAAGAAGGCCTACAGGCACACCCAAACCTGGAATCCAGTTAAGGCCATATGTTGCTACCTGAGGTAGACAAAGAACTCAGCTGAGCAACCTCCGACATGCGGTCTCAGTTGAGTAACCGACCAGATGGGCGACCCCCAACACACGCGGCACCAGCCGACCAGCGGGGTTCCCCCAAAATCCACGGTTCCCATTGGGTGAAATCTGTCACAGTCAACCCCAAATCATGACGTCACCCAAAGTTATATTAACGCAGAAACTCCTGAACCTCACGCTTCTGGCTTGGACCTTTGCTACGATCAGCAAACTCCTCGCTGATAGAAGTGGCAACAATTACCGCTCGTAAGATTAGACCCCGTCCCACGTGACAAACGCTCTAGTCGTAGTCAGGAGTTTCCTGTGTACACGACTAACTATCAGGCCTACAGATTTCGCTCGCTGACCGAGCTGATCCCCGCTCTCCCCCTGTACGTTGAGGAGACACAGTTTAGCCTGGTTCGAGACCACATATCGACTCTCTCGCCTGGATGCCCGTGGATGCCCAAGGATGCGTAACCTGGTAGCTAACGAGCCCTACCCGTTTCAAGAAGATGGAGGAATGCAGACTTTGCTTCTTCCAAAGTTGACGAACTAATTCTCCGCCGTGAGCCAGAATTGAGTCGCCAAAGACTAGCCATCTCGTCGAGAAGATACGTTAGCCGCTGGTAGCTGCTAACCAACGCTTCCTCGCCTGCACAAAGGACACCGAGGACAAACTAACCACACCGCTGGACTCGCAAAAGAGTAAGAGGCTTATAGCTCTGGGCAGATATTAGCAGTTAGTGTGTGTTAAGCTGTTGAGTTATTGTGAAAATATTGCTGTGCTGCTGTTATTTATTCATTTATGACTATACTTGAATGAACTATAATTTATCCATCTGAAGCAGACAAATTCTGTCCTGCTCTGCACTCACGATCGAGACCAGTACTTTCTGTGTTAGTTAAAGGTCCAAACTCATGCTGCTCATAAGCTGAGACGAGTGAGATCTGCGTGACACAGATAAATACTGCCCCTCGATCACGATCGCCAGAACGTTGCTGCCGAACACTTCTACCTCTTTTCTTCCTTTACTAATACACACATTCTTATACGAGCACCTGAGCACAAGGAAGTTTGAACCTCCCCCTTAGCTGTTCTCAATTTTGTGAAGTCACCTGTTACCAGCGAGCCGCCATCACACTCAACAGACTTCCTTCCGGCTGACCCTCACGTGACATGACTGTAACGAGTCACGTCCGCCATCTTGTTCCGACTCCCCTCAGGCGTATACACACACACACACATATCCACTCTCGTACACACACCCACACACATACACCCACACACACACGCCAATACTTGTTTGTCATCTGTAATTGGTAGTCAGTAGTAGCAGTGTATGATAGGATCTATTAGACAGAAGTGATATTAATTGGAAATTGATGTTACTGATGTTAATAAATTTTGTTGTCTTTTAAAGAGAAGTTGGCCTGGTGTTTTTCTCTTCGCATATTGTGATACAAAGCTGGATGAGGGAGTCAGTGCCAACCTCCACTCCTTCTCTGTTCACTCTGGAATTAGCAGTATTTTAAAAAATACTGGTAATTCTGAGGCTGCATCAAAATTTTGGTTATTGGTCCGGGTTTTCCCGGTGGTGCCCCGTTATTATTAATCTTGATTAATCAGATTCATCTAAATCTTAATAATTATTGATGATTATCTTTGATAATCATTAATTATTGCTGATAACAAAATCCTCTATGAGGCTCAGTTGGGCCTGTTCAAAGAATACACTTAACAACACCCATCTTATGTGTCAAGTCAATACCTGAACAGAAATATAAAAATGAAAAACTGTAGTTTTTGTTTCTAGCTATAGCTTGGGTTGTCAGATATGGTTGGTGAGTTTGGATTTTGTAATGGCACAACAAACCTGGCAATGTTACTGTTACTAGATGACTTGAGGAAGCTGTGCACAGTCACTGCACTCCGATGTTTGGTAAGATATAATGTCAAACATCTAACTCCATCTAAAACAACAAATTGTAGTTTTTACATTTCATTAAAAACTTCCACATTTCAGGTTAAACAAACAAGATATGACATAAGAAATGCTTACAATTGGTACAACGTTTCTATACTGAGTTCATTTTTACTGTTCATTTTTTTCTCTTTACCAACATGCAGCTTTGCTCAACAGTTAATCTAACATTTAAATTATATGAATGCATTTACACTAATGTGGATCAAAACACAATGTTGTCTCCCAACTTTAACCATTCGTCAATAATTATTCAATGATATTCAAAGGACACTAACATCAAGTGGAATTTCAACATTAATTTTATCTGTATTTTTGTTTGTGTGTTTGTTTGTTCGTTCATTTGTTTAACATAAAACAAAATTTCACAACAAAAAAACAACTTCTTTATATCATGGGATGTGTTGCCTAAACAGTATATGTAACAGAATTTAATCAGTATCAGTATGTTTCTACAGGCTTTACTTTTGTGCCATCTTTCCAAAAGTAATTAAGGTGAATGAAGAAAAGACAAATGAAAGTAATCACGGTAACGCTACACAAAACTATTCTTATTCACAATACATATAGATGATAGCTACAGAACTACAGCAGCACTTATCAACCTTTTCAACTACATTTGACCACAAGTACTCATTGGCATTACATCTTATGTTCCCTCTTGCAATACATGCTGAAAATAATCATTTTCAATGCCTGAGCCTTCCCCTGGAATCTTTTGCAGATGTGTCCAGACAACCAGTATTCAGTGTTTCCAAGAGGGACATCTGATCATTTGGCTGGTAGTCAAAAAACTTTCTACTTCCATTAAGGAAAAAGATTTTGTCTGTGGGGTAGAAATGTGACACCATCCTCAGATGGACTATAAACTCTGCGACTGGAAGAGAATGATGAAATGCCACAGCGTCCCATATAATTACAAAATATTCTGGATTTCACCTCTCTTGCCTACTTTCATCACCTGGCAAAAGACTTGAGGTCCTCGGCGAATGAAAATAAGAACTGAGTGTTGTATTAATTAGGAGTTTCCTTATTTCTTTTTTGATATAGATATAGCAGAATGTAGTAAATTGTTTTCTAAATTGCAGTAGTTTTGTGTTTTGGTTTTGAATGGAAATTTAAAGGTTTTTGTATGTTCTTTTTCTTGTTTTTTGATTTTTTTTAACAAAATTATTTAAACTTGTACAAAATGGACAAAAGGGTGTAGATGGTACTTGAGTGAGAAAACAAGTGAAGTTGATGTGGCTAACTTGTTAGTATAAGCTTGCCTATTTACGTATACGGCGGACTCAGGCAACAGTAGCATTGAGTAGGAATTGTGTTTCTGGACATCTTTCTGGACGTTCTTTTACATATAATTCTCTCAATTTTTTTTTTCTTTTTTTCTCCATGTTACAAAATTCTTTATAACTCCAGTTTGACATGCCAGTAGCATCAAAAATCTTACTTGGTCTAAAATCTTAAACCAAATTAATATGTTTGAACAGTGTTTCCAGACTGTTTCAGATTCCTGTTTCCTGCTTTCTTTTCCAGTGATATCATTGTTCAGTCCTGGTCATATCCCTGGGGTGCATGCTAAAGAAAATAGAGGAAGGCTGGGGGAGGGGGGGCACAGAGAGAGGGTGTGATTAAACAAAGAGCTGGTGAGAAAATGAGTAGAGTAGAAGCTGGGCGTCAACAGTGTGGATCATTTAATTGGATGTTAATGGAGCAAACAAGTGAATGGCAGCCCATTTACCACTCCTCTTCTAATCACATCATCAGTTAGATTTCCAGGGACCAAGACACATCCCGCAGCCCTGTCTCTTTGGCTCTGTATCTTTTGATCCATTCCTAGAACCAAGCACTATTTTTTCTATTGCTCAATTCTCCAACAGTGATAGTGAAAGATATATATATTGGTTTAGTGCTTCTATTTGTACAGTTTTTTTACTCACAACATATGTGTGGTAAAGTGACATGCCTCACGTAGTTTCATGGGAAACTAGCTACCTCAGTAGTTAGATAATGGCTTTGACTGCAGGACCTCAATAGCTTTTCAACTGGGTAACAGATGCAGCAGGTAAAAATATCCCACTGTTTTCTTCACGATGCATTAACTTTTATATACACAACTCTGAACATGTCATGACTCAAACGACATTATTGTGTTCATAAGTAAAGTAGTGACCTCTTATACAGCTGTTTTGAGCCTAGGAATGCACATGAAGGGCGACAGCATCTTTTTCACACAATGATTTTGTGCTGTGATTGCAGTAGAAACAAGCATAAAGATGTCCAAAAGAAAAACACAGCTCACACATCTTCAGAAAGAGAAAGCTTCAGCTCTTCAGACATTTATAAACATGTCACCATTATGACTAAGTTATTGGAAAGAAGTTTTAAGCAACAAAAGTTTATGATAAAAGTTAAGAGTGTATTTTCCTGTCTGATTTTCTGCCTTTGCATAGTCTGGCTTGGTGTCCCCTGAAAACCCAGAGCAGCTGATCATCGCTTTAGAACCTGAAGCAGCTTCAATCTACTGCCGTAAGCTCCGCCTCCACCAGATGGTGGACCTGGGGTTCCAGACCACTCAGAATGGCTTCAGCCCAACAGACAACATGGGGAGCGGAATGACCCAAGGTTAGTCCCATCACCACTGTCATCAAGTGGTGCTGATTGTTTTAATACCATGTGGAAGCTTTCATATAGTATTTAGCATCTGATGACACCAAACTTCATTGACCACTAATCATGCACATCCCTATACTGTGTAGGTTTATCTGAATGTGTGTGTATTTACATTCTTTGTAAGGACTTCCTATAGCAGCATTAGTGTTGACATTATAACACTCCTCCTGATGAATATTTTTTTCTCTAATAGAAATGGTAAACATGTTTTCTTTTCTAACTGAAACACAAACCACACAAGGGTTTGAAGTTACATTGACTTTTTTTCCCCCAACCATCACATTTCATCTTGCTTTGATTCGTTTCTGAAATTCTGTCCTATACAAAAAAAACATTGAATTATAATGGGAAGTTCAATAATGATTTATTCATAAGATTTTATCCTAGCTATCCTTTGATGTTTTGAACTGTGTTGAATTTCATGACATGAGCAGTAGGCCTGAGCTGGGAGTATGAATCTTTTACATCAGTTGCCAACTATCACAGCTACAAATGCAGTAACTACCTAACCTATAATACATTATAGTTATATTATAGTAGTTTGGGATTATTGGTGTAATAACCCGGTAACTTCATACAGTTTTCATTGTTCGGTAAAATATCATAATATTGCTAAAGAGTTAGGGAATAGTTGTCTTTAAAACATGATGCTCTGTGTGACTCGGGCTGGTGCTCATTTCATTTTATACGCCGAAGTCCACAAATATCCGTGTCAACCCTTGTGCATACATCCATGCTTGCCCAGAAGTTTGGGACTGTGTGTACTTGTTAAAATTGTTGTCAGGGATCACCCTGCAAGCACACCTACAGCACGTGCACTAAGAAAGTGAACTGGATGCTCATTTTGTGGCCTGAATTTCCCGTATTTTTCCTCTGTGATCCTGTTCTCATTTAGCAATTTCACACACTGTTTTCATATCGTTAAGCCAAATACAACAGACAAAGGAGCTCTTTTTCTCTTGTAAGGGGGTCACCATCATGTTTTCTAATTTGCGTGTGTGGAATGTGTCTGTGTATGCATATCCCGTTTGAGGAATAAGTGTGTCCACTCTCCGTTGCATCCATCCTGGAGTGATCAGGGCTATATAATTAAAATAACTTATTTCACCATTTGTAAATTTGAAAGAACTGAACCACATTGAAACCTAATAAAACTATTTATTTATATATATATATATATATATATATATATATATATATATATATATATATATATATGTTTTTGCAATGAAAAAAACATAAAAATATGATGTGTAGAAGCTTAACCCAAACTGACAGCTGTTATATACATGCATGTGAAGCAGCAACAGGAAATACCCAACTCTCCATCCTTTTTACACGTGTTTCACCTTCAATTGTTTCAACATTTTTGCTCCCTTTGCTATCAGAAATGAAGAATTACAAGGTTGCTTTTGGTCTAAACTCTACTCTTCTCTATCTCAATCTTCATACACCTGCATGCAAACAAGATAAAACCAGGTTCAGCAGGTCAGTGTTTGTTAACCACAGCAATCTGGCATGTAAAAGGAAAATTAACTTTGCGTAAAGTTTCTATTCATTGATTATTTCTCTTTTTGTTGCCTCAAATATGAATGTGTTTGCTCATGCTGAAAGCTTTAGATGTGTATCTTTGGAAAAGTACTTCCAATAGATCTCTCATGACGTTCATGTCTAATCATGTTAATGATGCCTTAATTTAAAGGATGCATCAGTCTTTTATGGGATATGATCAGTTAACTCTTTCATCTGTCTTTCCCCAAATGTATGCTGCATAGTTTAGCTGTTTATGGTTTAAAAGCAGAAACCCTTTTATTCTGCATTTTGTTTGGGGCCCTGTGTGTGAGGAAAAAATCTTATAAAGGAAGCTATTTATTTTATACTGAGTACTTACCAGGTGGTCCCTCATTACTTCATTAACTCACCATTAGTTACTTTATTTGTGCCAGTTATTCTGTGTACTGTATTGTAAAATGTTACTGAATGTACTGACCAATGTCCTGTATCAGACTCCAAATCCTCTTTCATGACCCTCACGTTTACATCTGGATGTGAGGCAGGGGCTGCTTGGTGACATACATTGACCAGAGGAAAAATGTTGACAAAGAAACACAACGCACTTGCGCAAGAAGACTCTTGATAGATGAGGTCTTTTCCAATCCAGAAGTTCGAGCTGTTTGCTGCAGCCCCATAAAAGCCAGAGCTCTCAGAGCCGTGCATATAGTTAAAGCATACTCTTTTGAAAAATGCCAGTTGAAAATGTGTGTGTGCTTAGTGTGTTGCTACAGAGGGTCCTGCTGCCATCTGCAACCATTGTTATGTTTATGAAGGTCTGAAGGGAAAGAATGCAGTCAGGTGCTGTTTTTTCTGCCATCAAAAGGCCAAGACCAAACCCTTGCACTAGAATTAAAAAATACTAAGTAGAGGGCAAGCAAAAAATACTGTGAACTAAATGATGAGTCTCCTTCAGTCTACATTTGAAATTGAGCACGGTTTCATAGACTCCCACTCACAGACTGGTGCTGGGGGAGATGGGCTGCCAAGTGGGCATAACATTCTTTTTTTATATAAATTTAATGATTCAAATTAGTCCCAAATTGCTGACTCTTTGTCAGTACTGGCCTTGCAAGGTTTAGAATTGCTTTAAACAGTAGATGGTCCATGAAATGTCGATTTTCATAACTTTGTTAAGAAATGTGACTATCAACACCAGCACTGGTGTATTTCAACACAGTACAGTCATATCATTTAGTTTACAGCTCAAAACATGTTTAATCTTGCAGTCCCTCTTTAATAAACCAATCAGTGATGTAAATTACAGTTAAGTGCACCTAGTAGTCTCAACACCTTCAGAAAGCACTAACTCCAAACTGTAGAAACAAACTAGGTAAGAGGAACTAAATTTAAACTCTATTAAGGTTCTCAAAAATAGTTCATGGGTCCCTGGGCTAATAGAGAGAATTTTCCCCTTCCCTGGCATTCGCCCACTGGCTCAAAGCTTGTCAGAGAATAGACATGTTGGTTTTTTACATGTTTATAATGGACATCTTGTTTGATCTCAAACCTCCTGCGCCTCCCCATTTCTCCTAGTTTCTTAAGTCATCAGAACAAAAGCTTCCGGCTACAAATTTCCTTTTGACTTGCCCATAATAGGCATTCGCACTAAAACATCTTGATTGATAATCATTTTGCTGGCTATTGCTCTTTACTGTCTATATTCATTAACTGTGATAGATATGCAGTGATATGAGTCTTGAGAGGAAATTGTTGCCTATTTAGATAAAGTTGTTTGCCTGATATAGTGTTATAGTGTTGCTGTCAACCTTTCTCATGGCCTCTGAATGATTGTTGAAGAGTTGTCTTTCCTTCTTTTTATTATATTCTCTGTGTAGAATAAAATGTCCCTCCTTACATATTTCATTAACTTATTCCTGGTCTTCCTGCTATTAGCCAGTCAACCTCAGGTCACATGGCTTTACTTTCCTAAAGGTTATATAGCCTAATGGTGTAGAGTGTGGTTGTTAGATAATTAAAAATATTATGACTTTTTTAGCAATTTGAAGGTAGTTTTAGATTTTTTGGGATTGTTTTTTTTTTTTTGTTTTTTTTTCATTTTTCCTCCTATTAATGTAGAATTATGAAACTCCTGGGCTTATATTGGTTGAGTTGAATAGTGGGGATTATGATATTTATTTATCTTTTATTTAATTTTTTTTAATCAGTTCTTGTCATGCTGCCTTCTTGACATGGTTTTCTTTAGAAAGTTAGATGTATTATTTCAATGAGATGACGGCACCTGCCAATGTCTTAACGAAGTGTTGACATACTGTTTAGCATTTTTAATCCATCTCTTTCACGGCGTATTCACACTGTAGCAGCATCATTGGTGGTTGGCCCTTTTGTAACATATTGTCATAGAGGCCTTGAATGCATCCTTATAGCAGTGTGTGTGTGTGTGTGTGTTTGTGTGTTTGTGTTTGTGTGAGTGTTTGTGTGTGCCAAGCGAATTTATCTTGAAAATATATATCTGATTTCTATCAGACTTACAGTGTGGATATATGTGCATCTCAGCCCGTTGCTTTCTTTACACACCACTATACATACGCCACTCAGCTTCATACAACGGCATTTCACACCCCATCCCACTCACCAGAACATTCTTTCTCTGTTAACAACCAGCCAAGGAGCATGTTCGGCGCAACCGGCAGAGCCGCACCTTTTTGGTGGAAAATGTCATAGGGGAGCTTTGGTCGGAACTGGAAGAAGGTAGAGTCCTTATCTTCTTTTACTCATCTGTTATGATTTCCTTTTCCTCTTCAGAGGGTAACTGCTCTTGCTGTTTCCATTGCTGCAGTTCTGTTATAGTGGCAGTAGTTTTAGATATTGGCTTTTGGCAGACAGCAGGTGGATGATCAGTTAGGTTGTAAACAAGATCCCTGGTTAGTCAGGCTTATTAGGATGAGAAAACGAGGGTGAACGGTAAAATTATTACCCCAACTGTTGGAAACCTCTATCACAGTTTACAGACTGATGTCCTGTTTCAACTTAGACTTGCTCTACTTACCGTAGTTATGTGCACACACTTTTATAGTGCACTGAGTGCACATTAGAATTATAAGTGGCATTTCAGGTATGCTCATTTTGTTGGAACTTAAATGAAATGGTTTAGATAATCTAGATAAATTACTGATTTGCTTGCAAGCTGTCTGATTGTCTTCCTGTTTTTATACTGTTTGACTTCGCTGCAGTGATATCATCCTTCTCCCAGATCTCAGCAATAAACTCGATTAGTGTAGTGTTATCATGATTGATAGATAAATGATGACCAGCCTCAAGGTACAAGAGTCAAGTTAGAATAAACCTAAGTTATCCTCTAAGTTCTTGAGTAACTTAACATACAATGAAATGTAAAAATAACCAAAATGAATAAATGACATTTACCCTGTTGTTACCTGAATGTTATCCTGATGAGTCCATTAGGTTACCCTGTGGAGAAGGCAAACTTAAAATCTAGCTGAACGTACCTTCTCTGTAAATCATAGTCCCCTTTCTATTCTTATTTTTAGTACTACAGAAAGGAATAATCTCTATTTTATATTTATAGGTTTCAAGATCTAGTTTTGACCCACATCTCATCTGCAAATTTGATGTATTCTAGTGTGTGAATCATCTGCTGTCCATAAGCTTGCCTTTGCAAAACCTGAGTCCCAGTATTTACCTCATCCAGTTTCTCTTCTCACATCACCTCACCAATGGGCTGCTTGACACTGCAGCCAAAGAAATGTAAGTCAGCAGTACTCTCTGTGGCATGATTCAAGAAACTGAGGAATCATGTCCAACCTCCCTTTTGTAAGTGTAAAAACAGCAGAGTTGTGGTAGATAATAGGCAATGGATGCATGTCTGAGCAATGAGTCCTGTCAGGGAGAATGCTCTTGCATTTTAGATGCCTTGTGTCTGATCAAACACTGTGTTCCATTTCTGTGTATTTTCTTTGCAGGTGACCGTTATGTGGTGGTGGACTGTGGTGGAGGAACAGTGGACCTGACTGTTCATCAGATCCGCCTTCCAGAGGGACATCTTAAGGAACTGTACAAGGCCTCGGGTAAAAGGACATAAAATTTAATATTTCTTCATATATTTCTGCTTTCTGCACAGTCTTACCTTGTTGAATTGTTATTCTAAGTCACAATCCCCTCTTTTCCCAGGTGGCCCCTATGGCTCTATTGGGATTGACTACGAATTTGAAAAGCTGCTGTGTAAGATCTTTGGACAGGATTTCATTGACCAATTCAAGATCAAGAGGCCAGCCGCCTGGGTGGACCTAATGATTGCATTTGAATCTCGGAAGAGAGCAGCAGCCCCTGATAGAACCAACCCCCTAAATATTAACCTGCCCTTTTCCTTCATTGACTACTATAAGAAGTTCAGGGGCCACAGTGTGGAGCATGCCCTGCGCAAAAGCAAGTGAGTACATCCTGAAAACATGGGACCAATCTTTGAAAGGACATGTTGGAATGAGTGTTTTTGTGACCCTAGACATGTATAAAATAAGATTATCTTTCACAGCAGCGTCCAGCTATGTTATCTGGATCATAAAGAAGACTTGCAGTAGCACTTACCTGTGAAAAAGAAAATCACATTAATAGTTGAGAGGCAAAAATACACAAAAAGAGAATATGGATAAGGGAGGAGGAGCTGTTGCACCTCATATTATTAATATTAGTATGCATATTATATGAATATGGAGGTACTGTTGACACTTTCTTTGCCATAAGTTACTTCCGGTAGAACAATAGCACATTTGGTGGATCACCGAAGTTTTAGTTTCAATACTTGGAATGTAAAAGAATAGTTCAGTATTTTAGGAAATACGCTCATTCGCTTTTTTCTGAGAATTAGATGAGAAAATGGATATCTGTTTCATTAAGCGTTACTGGAATCTGGATGTGGTTAGTCTAGCTTAGCATATAAACTGGACGCAGGGGGAAACAGATGTCCAGTCTAAAAAAAACTCCAATCAACATATCTAAACATCACTTATTAACACATTTTATCTCGACTGTACGAACTGCACACAAACAGAAATATAAAAATTACGATTTATGGTTTTGGGAGAGTTAAATGTTGGACTTATTTCTTGGTAAACAACCATTTATGCATCAAACCAGTAGGATACTTCTGTGTAGTGTCTCTGGCTTTAGTGTAGAGTGCCAGATACAGGGGGTAAAATATTGAACACATCAACATTTTTCTCAGTAAATATATATATATATATATATATATATATATATATATATAAATATATATATATTTAATAGGGCTATTGTAATGACATTTTCACCAAGTGTCAGCAACAACCCATGCAATCCACACTTGCAAAGAAATCAAACCATAGATGTCCATAAATTAAGTTGTGTGTAATAATGTGAAATGACACAGTCGAAAATATTATTGAACGCACGAAGGGAGATGAAAAAAGGCATGGAAAGTGAAGACAGAAGCTGAAATCTATCAATAATTAGTAAGCCCACTTAAAGTTTGCTGCACAACATTTGGACAAGCCTGTGAAATACTGGGAGAATATAGTCTGGTCAGAGGAGACCAAAATTGAACTCTTTGGACGCCACAATACACACCATGTCTGGAGGACAAATGGCACTGCACATCACCTTAAAAACACCATACCACTCTAGTAAATCAGTATTTTGCATGTAGTTTGGAGAAGAGTGGTTTACAGAGGAGAAGTGCCTGTTGGATCAACCCCTTAGATAAGAAGGAAATGGTAGTTAAAATTGCACTAATTGATATTTTTATATGACAGTGTGTAAGGAAGAATGTGTTTTTGGTTGAGATGACATATAATTGTCACCCAGGATTTGTATTCCATTTGTAACAAATGTGATGTGTCTTGGTAAGAGTAGTGTTGCAGATAGCACTTAGGTATTATCAAGTAATATTTTTTAGTGACTTTTAGTGGAACAGAAAAATGCTATCATTTTACAAAATTATGTAAAACATTCTAAGGAGAGTGTAACTGAAAACTTGAATAAAGAGTTTTATTTTAAGTAATTTAAAATAGGAATACAGTCCATTTCACTTAACATCAGTTTTTGTTGTATATACAATTTGGCAAAATCATTCCACATTGTGATATATATTTGTATGTGAAATCTATTCTCATTAATATTGTCATCATATATCATATCACCCAGCCCTAATTACCAATTAACTTAGTTTAATGGAATTAAGTGCACTGAAATAATTGATTTTCTCTCCAATCCTCTCCAGTGTGGATTTTGTTAAATGGTCATCTCAGGGAATGCTGAGGATGAGCCCAGATGCTATGAATTCCCTCTTCAAGCCCACCATAGATCACATCATCCAACATCTCAGTAAGCTACATTGATAACTTCAACACATCAGCACACACTCAGACACAAATCTCTTACCTGTATGGTCAAACAATTTTTGAAGCTGTAAATAAAATTGAGTTTGTCATACTAACATCTTGTCTCATAGTAAAACTATAAAAAAAAACGCTATCTAATATATATTAACTTAATATTGTAATGCTGATATACTTGTGCAAGTAACTAATGCAAAATATATTTCATACACTGTATACCATATAATTTACTAAAATTCCATGACTGTCATAAGTGACTATAATTACTTACAATTAATTGAGCTCATGAGCAACTTAAGAATGAATGTGTTTTAATCAGTTTTCCTAAGAAGAGAGTTGGTCTCTTTCTAAAACCAGCTAACCTACATATACTGCCACAACATTAAAAACACTGATTTCATTCATCTGCTGTTGTAACAATAAATTTTAAATATATATGGTTGAGGAATTACATCAGTCAGCCACAACATTAAAACCAGTTACAAATTTTAATGCTTTAGCTGACTGGTGTATACAGTAAAGCACATAAGTATTTGTGACATATTTTTCATAATTTGCCCCTTCACACCACCACAATGGATGTTAAACCTTCAAGCCCTGATTATGTGACTGCAATTAGAGAAATCATTCAAATTGCATGTAGGAGACACCTCTTATAATCTACCCACATGTGTATATATATGAAGTTTTTTGCGATCAATTGCTTTTTTTTCTTTTTAAGACTGAAGCTTGTAATAAAGTATATTTAAATTCAGATACTATTTTTTATGTGCATATATTAAACAATATTAATATCTTAAACTCTGAACTCTTCTATGAATGACAGATTTCCAATAAAATCATCAAGACTTTAAAAATTGACTGTCAGCTTGAAATAATATCAAAACCCAGGCCCATATGTTAAAGTGCCACTTGACTCAAAAAATATAGAAGCCATTAGAATTAGATATAAGCTTAGAAGGCAATAATTTCTCATATGCATCAATATAAATTATATTTAACGATAAAAAATATGTTCTATGATCAGTTGCTAGTTGAATTTTAAGATCTACAATAGCCCATGCGAATATGAAAAAAAGAATAAGGAAAGATACTCCTGAGAGTTCCAAATGTTGAAACTTTACATCCATAGAAACAATTAGGCTTAGTATTCCTATACATTCAGTGTATAGTCAGTGTATAGTGTATAGTAGTGTATAGTACATTATCAGGGGACAAAGCTGCTCTCTCGAGGTACTCTGGTTGCAGGGGTTGATAGGCAGTTGTCTACAATTGGTGCCAGCCTGGCATGTGCTCCTTCTGCTCCTTCTACCTTGACCTCCATTGTCATGGACCTCCCTCCATGTCCAGTTTGGGCTCTACTTTTTAGAGGTCCAGACATTATTCTATGCACTTTACCTCTTCATTTGTATCAGCGTCTCTTCCATGGCGGCAGTTACTGTAGATGGTTGTTTTGCAGGCCTCTCTCCCATTACCAGGTGAGGTTGGTGCTGTCATTTTTCAGGTCTTTAGGAAAGACTGTCTTGAACCTCACAACATAGATTGGATCATCGTTTGAGGGTACCATAACTCTGAACAAGTGCCACAAGGCTTACAGCACCACTGAATAGGTGACAAACTCCTTTCTCCACAGCAGTTCAGTCAAATATCTACAATGTAAAGCACAAAATGTTTTAGACATGTTAGTAAATTGATTACAGAAAGAAACACGTGCACTACCTTCCTGTCTGTATGGTACGCATGCACGCACACAGAAGGTACAGGAGGAGAGACCGAGAACACATGCGTACAGGGAGAGCTAGAAAAGACACCGAAAACACAAGCAGAGAGAGAACACAAAAAATACACAAACAATACGGAGCGAGGGAGAGAGAAATGAAAGAAGTATTAACTTACCCACAAGGTTCAAGTAGTTCCAGCTTTTGATTTTTGGAAATGTCCTGCTCAGACAACACAGCAATGTTGTTGTTTTGCTGAGCCAGGGTAGTGATCAGTGGACATTTGTTTCGAATGGATACGCCGGACATAGGGTAGAATTCCATTTTGTTGCAACATACTGAAGGAAGGATTCTTACTCCTGTCCAAGTACAATTTGCTGTTCTAGTAATTCCTGAGGGGTTGACAGACTATGCTTAAAAAATCTTACAATATTTTTCCAGAACACTTTGGAATTCACTGTTGTGAAGGGAAACCATGACAGGATGCAGGGCTGTTTGTAGGGTTGTGTAGAACAGGTTAAATGGAAGTAGTCTTCTGGCTGCATGTTATGAGCACTGTTAGTGCCAAGTGTGCTTAACTTTTCCTTGGTTTTCCATTCTTTCTGATACATCTAGAAAATGAACAGCACATGTGTCACAATAGAGATATGCTTCTATTTCTGCACAGTTAGTGCAAATGATTTCAGATTCTATTCTTTATCAGTGAGGTGCACTGTGGCACCTAGGTAGTTGTCATTGCTCACAGAAGTCCAGGGATCCCCTATGGGTTACACACTTTGCTTGATCACTCATGTTCATCCTTTGTGCCCCCGCGCCTTCCTACACAGAGTGCATTCTTTAATACGATGGTTCTTCTCATGGGGAGATTATAAGAGGTGTCTCCCGATGCAATACGAATGACTTCTCTCAGTTGAGTCGCATCTTGATGATTTCATTTCAGATCCTTTGAAGTGGTCTCAAGAGGCAAAGTTACAAAAATTGTCTCAAATACCTATATGCCTTACTATATACACCAATCAGCTACAGCATTAAAACAGGTAATTGGTTTTAATATTGTGGCTGATTGAAGTAATTCCTAAACAATAGAAAAGTAGGTGAAATTATTTGAGCATGTGCCTGCTGGGATTCAAATTGGTCTGCTTGGGGTTTTTTTGTTGTTGTTTGTTTGTTTTTTCTTTTTTTTTTTTACTTTTGCTTTTGATGTTTACTATTTTTTACCAGACAATATACTTAGCAATTCAGTTTGTGGATTTAACCTCAGTTAAATGAGCAGAGTCAAACTTCCAACCATATTGTGAGGATCCTTCATTTGTCTGCAAACATAAACAATGAAAAGCAGCTTCATGTAGTATTTTACTATGAATAAATCTGTCAGATTTATTTAGTCTAAAAGAAGACATGGCAGTAAAATAGTCCAAAATCTCAAAATTGAACAGTGGATAAAAAAAATATGTTTTTGCCTATAGTGTCTTGCCTCACCAAGCTTCAAACTTATATTTAACCATTATAAACTTGTACTTGTGTACTGGATTATATTTTTTATTACAGTTTAATAAAATTTCAATTATAATACAACATAGATCGTATTTTCTTAGTTTTTCCCATTATATGTTATAATAACCCAACAAGTCAATTGTTAACTGTTGCAATGAGGGATTATTAGTTAGATTTTATATTGCTTCATATCACTGGCATATTTGTCGGTCTAATCATTGACAAATTTGTTTAAATAACCTGAATAAAATGTTGGCTTCTTTCTTAACTACATAATCATCTGATTAATTATCTCACTAGTATTTCTTGCTATAATATCATAGCCAATTTTAAGAAAAAATAAGATGTCATTTGCAATGAAATGGATTTATAAACCTTTGAAAAGTAATTTCACCCAGTCTGATCATTTTGCTTGTCCTGCTAACTAGTGGTGACATTCCACCCTTGCACCTGTGATGTATCACATGATGGTGTGATGTAGCACCATAGTACTAAGCTACATTAAATGTTATTGGTGGTGCTGCAGTTATTAACGAGATTCTGTTTTTCTTCTCCAGCTGAGCTTTTTGAGAAGCCAGAGGTGAGCGACATAAAGTTTCTGTTCTTAGTGGGTGGTTTTGCTGAGTCACCCCTGCTGCAGCAAGCTGTTCAGAACATGCTCCAGGGCCGCAGTCGCATCATAATCCCCCATGATGTTGGCCTCACCATTCTGAAAGGTGCTGTGCTGTTTGGCCTAGACCCCAGTGTCATTAAAGTCCGCCGCTCACCCCTCACATATGGTGTGGGTGTCCTCAATCGCTTCGTGGAGGGAAAGCACCCACCAGAGAAGCTGCTGGTGAAGGACGGCACTCGATGGTGCACTGACGTTTTTGACACCTTCATCGCATCTGACCAGTCTGTGGCACTGGGTGAGATGGTAAAACGGAGCTACACACCGGCCAAGCCTTCCCAACAGGTTATTGTCATTCACGTCTATTGCTCTGAGAAGGAAAGTGTGGGGTTCATCAGCGAGCCTGGCGTCCGGAAGTGTGGAACACTTCGCTTGGATGTGAGTGGAACGGAAAGCACAGCACCACGGCGTGAGATCCAGACACTCATGCAGTTTGGTGACACAGAGATTCGGGCCATGGCAATGGATGTGTCCACCGGACGTACTGTGAAAGCTAGCATTGACTTCCTAAGCCATTAAGTAGGCTAGGAGTGAGCTAATATAACTAAATTGTTGGAAGGAATTGAAATGGTAAAACTACAGCTTACTTAAACACATATACACACGTGTGTGCGCACACACGCAGTAAATGAAAGTAAATCTCAAAGCTCATTCGCACTCAGTTTAATTGAGGGCGGTAAAAGGTTTGAATTAAAATGTTAAACTTCACCTTGAACATGAACTGACATTAAACTCCATGTTATGACAAGAAAAAGAAAGTTTTTTTAGGCTCATCACATCACTATATACTGGAAATTTATTGCCAGCAAGCTCCAGTGACACACTCATGACACATCCATACCCTCTTTGATGAGGCTACAGCTTTGTTGAGTGAGGTTTAAGAGCTTGTGATGCTTGATCACTTCCCAGCCATATTGTTTTACAAAACAGCTTTTTATAATCATCTCTCTGTGCAATCCAGAGGAGGCCTCAAAAAGCCAGAAAAAAAAAATCATACAATATGATTTTCCTACACGACCATGGTGGATACACATTAAGAATGCGTCTTTACATGCTTCAGTTTATTTAATGTTGCAGCAGTTTATTGTCTGTTTGCTCAACATGGAAATCATTTTGTTATAGAAGTATATAAAGGTCATAACACCATGTCATCAAGCTTTGATGGAAGGTCTGTTCATGTTATCTGAAAATTACATTAGCTCTCTTCATAGCAGTTCTAAGGTCCATTCCAGAGGTCTTGTGTTATTTAGCCCTATAACATAGAGTAAACCATTAATACATAACTTTTGCTAACTCTTTTCCTCAGCATACCATTTTCTTTAGATTGATTCACTATGTTGCACAAATGCAACGGTTTTAGTAATCCTCTGCAGTTAAGATGTAGTCACTTCATTGTGAAAGTTATATTATTGAATGGTAGTGCTCTTGCGAGAGTTGACCATGGGGCATTTTTGCTGCTTTAGGGCAGTGAAATATGCTGTAAACAACATCAATGTTTTATCAGCCAATAAGGCTGTTAGGGTTATCATGAGCAAATACCTCACTATTCACATCCAGGACACATCATGTGGAATGTTCATGTTGAAGACCAATGTTCACTGTCCTTTTAGCTGTGGTTTGTTCTCCACCAGCTCCTGGGAAAAATATCTGTTGGAAAGCAGGCTGATGAGGTAATTGAAACAAATCATACAATTTTGGGTCATAAAACCAAAACAATGAGCAGAAAGATGACAAGATCCTTTGCAGAGCTGAGAGAAACTGCAGTTAAGTGAAAATTCTCTGTATTGTTAATGAAAAATAATGATATTGAGTATTAAGATACCTGGCTAATTAGTCTTAACAGTTTTGCATACAGATAGTCCTGGCTTGTTCATAACAATTCACTTTCACAATTCGCTAGTCAGCCCCCTCATGGCTGTTTAAAACATAACCGCTGAAGATGAATATGGGCCTGTGATTTTAGGACGCTGCAATCCTGCAAATTCATATCATCTATCTTCAGTGGATAAATGGCTTGTACAGACTCCCTGTTTGAAGTTGTTTTCGCAGTCATGGCAGTGAACATTGCACACAATAGGGGAATAGACTGTAAAAATATGTCTTTTTCTACTGATTTAGAGTCATAGTTGAAAACAAGCAGTTGTTAGGCCTTCATACTCGACTGATAAGATTACCAACTTAATTAGTGATACTTGATACCAAATGATTTTTTTTCAGTACTTTGGAGTACTGAAGCATATCAGTTGGTACCATGAAGGTACCAAATCCAACCATACCTGAAGGATAGGAAATCAATCTAAAAATGTCCAGGGGTAGTGTCAAGTATATCTGATTTTTGTCAAAATCATGCAAAGCTACCAGTATGATCCTTTAACAATATCCACACATGCCAAGAATATGAAACGTGCTGTGAGCCCAGTCTGAAAAGCAATTACAGTCAATAAAAGTGCTTAATTGTTGCCTTTATTCATTTATGCTTCTGATAATTAGATGTGGACAAAATGCCATTTGCCGAGACAAAAAAAACAAGTATGTTTATTTCTGTAAATACAGTATTTAAATATTGTACAGATTTTTACATTGTTTCTGCAACTTTAGAGCCAAAAGTATGTGTGTATGTTTGCATATGTGTGTGTGTCGGTCTGAGTGTTTATGTGTATGCATGCTTTCAAATGGAAATCTCTCAACAGTTTTTTTTGTCACCGGCCATAGTATGAGAGACTAAGGCAGGTTTCATTGTCTTGTTCAGTCAAAATGAGGGATAAGATGTGTTGCCTTTCTGTTAGTTTTAAAATGATAGCAGAATCTGAATGTCTCCAGTCCCCTTTTCCATCCACCTTGCCTCACAAGTTCCATAGCGATTTCAAAATGACTTATCAATATCCAGTGAAAAAAATATTAAGACAATTAAGAACTATTAAGAACTTGAATTTTAGACATTGTCATTCATTTGTTAAAACTAACGCCCTATTACTCAGTCAAGTAAAAAGCCAGATTTCCAGATGGCTGTGAATGTTTTAAGTTTTAAAATTATGAATTAAAAGAGTGCCTAGTAAAAAAGAAAAAGGTGATGTCAAGATTTCCTCATCCCATTGTAACATACAATGCATTCCTTCATCATTCTAATATGAGCTTTATAATAGTATGACTTCATACATAGTCACTAAGAATCACACTGACTGTGAATTCATTTTAAGGCCATTGCCACATATTTATGTCTGAACATGTTCATCTATCATTCTCTTATAAAAACCTAATAGGTTGAGTCAAAGGGGCATAACTGTTAGTTATCTCAATGTCTTAATCAATCTCTACTAGCAGCCACGAGAGACAGCAACAATATTGGTAGAAAAAAATCTCTTTGTCCTCATTCAAACTAGTTGATGTACTAACTACATTGGGAACCTTTAGTTGTGATACTGTTTGTTTTGTTTCTCATTCAACAGAGCAAGATTACTATATATATATGTATATATATATATATATATATATATACATATATATATATATATATATATATATATATATATATATATATATATATATATATATATATATATATATACATATATATATATATATATATATTGTTTGTACTCTTTTTATAAACTTGGAATGTGTGACATCTAATATTCTAATATTCTAATATGAAAGCTTGACTCTGCAGGGCTGTTGTCACCAGTGAAAATTCATGTCTCAGTATACTTCTTTAATGAGTCACTGCCTACACAGACTTTGTCCATGAACTCTGTCTTTTGTTGGTCTTTGTAGTCTTACTGCAATGCAATAATTTGTACTTTCATTGAAGTGCTGTTTTGGCAGTTACATTGATATTGTACATCCAGTTCAATGCTTAATGCTCACCAAATCCTAAAACAACTCAATTATACATATGATGTTTAAATCTAACACAAGACTCTGGAGCTAGATAAATAATGCAGATCTAGAGCTTGAACATCCCATAAAAAATAAAGCCACACATCACCATGATAAATACTGGGAGAACAAATAAATGTTTTTTTTGTTCAGTAGATTGTTTGGTTCAAGAAGGAGGCCAAGTAATCATCGAGTCACTGGTATTGATAATGACCCCAACATTATATATAATTCTGAGCTATAGCATTTCCGAAGATCTTAATTATAACCACTTATTGAACTAAAAGTTATTTTCGTAGATTCTTTTTTTTTTGTAACTGTGAATTGAAGCTTGTCTCCCTCAGTGTCAATGTGCAAAGTTGCACAAGCTTCAGTGCCCTCGCCTGTTTTTGGCACTCTTTCTGCAATGCATGTTTCGCATGTGTCACATAGGAATGACTACACAACAAGTTGAATACTATTAGTAGTGCACAAAATCAGGGTTTATCACTGACGATGATGCTGATGATGGTTAGAGTCATGTTTACTGAAAGAACCTTTTTCCTCTTCAACCTTTTCACAGTGTTTGAAACTGGCTTGCCTGTGCATAATACCTTGCATCTTTAGGAGTTGATATAGCTAATGTTAATGCTTAGAATTGATGGCAGCTTTTAAATACCATAGCAGGGCAGCACTTCAAATACTTAACTAATAACTATCCTAAGAACCTTTTATTCCGTCTATATATTGCTGTACTCAATAAGGATCAATATCAAGTGGAAGGATTTAATAACACCATGGTCTGTTGTTTCCTTGGTTAGATAATTGCAATATATTTCATGCAACCTAGAGTATTATATAATGCACAGGACACTTATGTAGCAGCTTTATACTTAAAGCTATTCTCTGCACATGAGACAGCATTTGACATTTTGGCTGAATGTCATATTTCTGGTCGATCAGACTGAGGTGAAATACTTCAGTGGAGGTGATTTGAGGTAGCAGTCCAGCCAGCTTGCATTATGCACAAGTATCCACTTAAAGCTATCTAGAAAAAAAAATTGAAAATAGAAAAAAAAACTTTACAGCTAAAATGATTGAGCTTGTAGTTAGGATCCTCTCAGCCACTGTGGAAGGCACGACTACGTACACTTTGTTCTTTCAGTCCTGTACTGATGATGCAAAAGAAGTTCTTGTTATATTTATATATTTTTGTTGTTTTATGTTTGATTACTGAAATGTCTTGTTCTCTTGCAATTTTCACACAGTAATGGGTGTATTTTTTTTGATCAATGTCGGGTCTTTAAGACTGTCACCAATAAACTGTACGTGTATTTCAAAGAACATTACTTTGTGTAGTGTTTTCCGCTAATTTTTTGCTCAGTTAACCAATATTAAATGAGCAATTTTCTTATCTTATTATGTGATCTAGGTTTTACAACAGCGTATTAGGGCAATCGTAGGTTAAAAAAAAAAATCTTAAACTACAGAGATTATAAAGTAGTAAGTGTTGTTGAAAATATGTTAATATTTTTTTAAATTTAAGTGGTAAATTTCTGAGAAAAAACTTGAATATTCCCTGAGATGTTGACGTCATAAATTTGCAAGCGAAACATTAGAAAATCTCTGGGATTGAAGTCGCAAAATTATGAGAAAAAACTTGGAAAAATAGTGTTGTTTTTTTTTTTAATCAAGGAACCACATGACCTTATCTTTGCAAGGTTGGATAAACCTCATCATACATGCAGACACTGCCACTTGCCATACATTTTAGCTGCACTGGATGACCTAATTTTGCAGTTGGATTTAGCAAGGAGGAAGTACCTGGGATTTTAGCTGAAAATCACCATATAAGCATCCAGATTGTGAAGAGAGTGCCATGAATTTGACCTTTTCAGAAGAAAACAACTTAAATAACCTATGGATATTGCTGGTTACATCCATGATGTGATGAGATCCAACCTTGTACAGTGAAGAAATGTGGTTCACAGCAATTCCAATTCAACTGGTAATAACACTGTTTTACAATGTATTCACTCATTTTAAATTTTCAGTCTATAGTATTTTTTTACTCAAATATTAGGGGTCCAAGCAGCAATAGTGTTGGAGCTGGTTTGTTTTTGGTCATATAATAATTGAAAAATAAATAAATAAATAAAATGCATTAAAAATAATAATAACAATAATAATAATAGCACTTGTTGTGACTAAAACATAAATGGAGCAAAGATGAAATTCAAAGCAAAGGTATTAGAGCAATTAAATGTTGTCCATGCCAACCATAAGGGTAGGTTATGGTAAGAATAAAAGCATTTTGCTTAATATCTCACCAACCATACATTGCACATTCAAACAATTTATATTCATATGTTCCTTACAATACAGCAGCATCTGTTGGTATAGGCCACAGCCATTTCCACCTAGAAAAAAACAGCTTTTTCTTTTTTTAACTTGTTAACTTTTTAATGAATAATACTTGTTCCAAATGACACCAAAGTTCATGTGTATATGCATGTATCTATAGATATATAATTTCAAGTAAATCTTTGTGGAAAAAAATGTTTTATAGTCAAGTTTTCTTTAAAAGTTTGGAAAAAGACAAAGATTTTGTTTCACCTGCCTGTCACATGCTGCTCTCTGTTTGTCAATCTGCATTTTTCTAGTATACTGATCAAGCACACCGTTTGTTTTCTTGGATCTATTCAGGGTAATATTGGCTAGCAATAAGTTTGTTACCTTCATTGTAGGTGTGAGTTTGGTGCTTAATTCAATGTTAACTAATTTTTCTAGCAAAATACATGGTGACAATACATTGCCAGCAGTCCCAATTGCTTCAAGTGGTAAGACAGGTTTATCTTTTTTCCATTTTAGCTTTCACTTTTAAGTGTCAAGATGCATTATTGGATGAAAGAGAAAATACTAAAAAATCATTGGAATCTTTCTCAACTCTTTTTCTACATGTGTTGGCTTACTTAGAATTCCTCCTGGTTTATAAATGCAAAATGAAAACGTAATCCATTTGATTAAAACTAAAATTACTTTTCTCTGTATTTCTGTAGAAGAGTGGTGAGATGAGGCTTCATGAAGCACCGAACCATTCCAGCAACGTAGTTCAAGAAAACCTTACTTTCTTGATGTTTCATGTTAACAGTACAATAGCTAATGGCCAGAATTTTAAGAAAGCAAATACAAAAACATGATTGTATTTTTAATTCAGTAGAAATATGCATAAAATGCTGCCTCTCGGAGCATAGCTCAGGATCCCTGTTAGGACTCTCTGGTCAAAAAAACAGCTTTATAATTACAGTAATAAACATACTGCTCCTCCTGAACTCTGTCACAAATTGACAACATGAGGAAATAAACTTCTGCTCACAATTTTACATCTGTCCTGCACTGCACTTGTACTGTGCACACTACACACTGAAAGTGGGGAATGATTGGCACTGTGTACTGTGTACTGTGTACTAAGCCCAAGTCTGACATTGACTGATGGTTGGCTAATGCTACATTGGATCAATACACAATGAAAAGGTCCGAGC
The DNA here is from genome assembly GCA_016859345.1 of Istiophorus platypterus. Taxonomy (NCBI): domain Eukaryota; kingdom Metazoa; phylum Chordata; class Actinopteri; order Istiophoriformes; family Istiophoridae; genus Istiophorus; species Istiophorus platypterus. Next base: position 26,169,593 of record CM029124.1, read on the forward strand.
CTTTAGGTGTGCAAGGGTAAAGAGAAAAGAAAGTCCAATTAAAATGTTGTTTTGTGTGTAAATTTGGTAGCTAGTCAGTTAGGTAACAATAAAACTAATGCTAGATAATGATAAGTATATCATTCTGAACGGCAAGCAGTTTTTGGATACTTTTAAGTGAAAGGTCCAATACAGCAATGTAAAAATGGTCCATTCTAAGTAAAATTCCTGCATGAAAAATCCTACTTCAGGAAAGGAGCAAAATTTATTTTAAGTACTAAAGTAAAAGTACTGATTTGGTTCCTCTGACTGATATATTATATATGCCATTATTACGTGATTAATACTGAAGCATCAGTGTGTAAGCAGCTAGTTACTGTTGTAGCTGCTAGGAGTGGAGCTAGTTTGAACTACTTTATATACATTTTTATGTACAGGGACACCAAATCAATCAGAAGGGTCTTAAGATGATTCATGGGAAAGGAAAGAAGAAAGAAAAGTTCTGATACACAAATCTTGAAGTGTAGACTTTCAACTTTAATTCAAGAGGTTTAGCAAAAATATCACATTGACCATTTAAGTAATTTCAGCCTTTTTTTATACATAGCCCGTTCTTTTTAGAGGCCCAGAAGTAATTTGTCAACCACTGACAGTCAGGTTCATGGCTAGATGTGGCCTTTTCCTCTGTTATATAATTACAAATTTAGCAGATAAAAGGTCTGGAGTTGATTCGATTTGTTAAATTCGGTAGCTGTTCATAGGAACTTTTAATATGTGGTCCAAAGAGGTGTCGATGCAAATGAAGGAAGTCATGATGAGGCTGAAAGAACAAAACAAACCTATCAGACATATACCAGAAGATTTAGGAGTGGCCAAATCAACAATTTGTTACATTCTTAAGAAGAAGGCCTGCAAAAGGCCTGATTGACCATAGAAGATGACTAAAGTAGATGATCACCAAATTCTTTTCTTGTTAAAGAAACTCCCCTTCACAACATCTAACCAAGTCAAGGGGACTCTTGAGGAAGTAGGTATATCATTGTCAAAGTCAACAATAAAGAGATGCCTTCGTAATTGTAAATACAGAGGGTTGACCACAAGGTGCAAGGGATCCTTTTGAAAACCAAATTACTGTGTAGTTGCTATGTGTTATTGGAAGTCTGTGGAACTATAGTCCTGAAGAAGTTGACAAGGGGGTAAATACTCTGAAATGTTAAGGGTCAAGGCAGCATTCCTCACCCTCTTAGGAATGATTTGTACAGCCAGTTACACTTTTTTTCCTAAAAGGATTTGATTTTTTTTTTTTTTTTTACACCACACGATATGATTTGTATTGTCTGAGTCGGATATGGATTTAAGGAACTAGAAAGTGAATTGTGGATAAACATTAGTGTAAACTAAACATTTTCAGAGGGGATTTTACAGAAAGAACACACAAAGTTATTTTAGCAGCAGGTCAAAGAGTGGGTACACTGGTCCTGTACATGTATGTGTAAGCACATTATGGTACAGAGAGCACTAAATTTGTTTTAACACAGATTTAATGAACTTAAGAAGTCCACTGAAATTTCTGACACATGAAAGTTTGAGAGACAAGTCTGTTCCCAGAGAGATGGGAAAAATTTTGTTAACTCCCTCAGACTGTGGGGAGATGGAAGATGTCGCAATGCAGAACTCAAAATAGCTTTGCATGTGGACCAAAAGAAAATGCAATGGCTCAACTAAAAGAAAAAATATCAATTGGACAATGAGTCAGACAAGTCCCCTGGAGGGGGACAGACTTCAAGATAACTGTAATGACCATTAATCACAATCAAATGTGGATTAAAAGAACAATGTTAATCAACAGCTGATAAAATGAGATATAGGATCAATTTGGAAATCAATGAGAAATAAAAGATGGCTTTGCCTACATTCATTTGGAGTTCTGGATACTCTAGGCCAGAACCCAAAGTAGTTGGTGGTTGCAGTCAGTAAGTTTTAAAGTTAACTCCAAGTAGATCTTCGAAGAGGCGTTGCATGTTACCTAGACGACAGGTTCTACCAATGTCTCTCGGTTGTGTCAGTTTTTGAAAGTCTGCAAAAACTTTTCTTCTTCAGCACTGCCATTGATTTTTCAGTAGGTGGTCGGGGAGGAGTGCATTTGTACCTGACTGGTTGATAGTGGAATAAAAGCAATTATTCCTATTGTTGTAGCTTCTTATTATTGTAACTTCAGCTAGATAACTTTTAAAGGGATTGGTGTTGGCCAAATGACCTTCAAAAATCTCAAGCAGCAAAGCTGTGGTAATGACTAAGTTGTAAAAACATTCTAAGGCTCTTTCTGCTCTTCTCATCTACCTTTTTGTTGATTTGGTTTACAAAATAGATGAGCTAAAGGTCTTGCATATTGTCAAAACTTACTTAAGACCACAAAAACTACACAACAGAATCACATGAAGGACATAAGGTGCAAAATGGAAAAAATAGCAAGAAGCCAAAAGACCAAAAATTGCAAATAATAATAAATAATGATAAACAATAAATAAATATCTTCTGTTAAGTATTTATCATGGTTTTTCTCCCTTTTTTACAGCCGCTTGAGCTAGTTCATAAAAAATGCCTATTATGTCAACAGCACAATTTTGGAAAAACAGCATAGACAACAATGTCAACACATCCCCTTACATGGAAACCTTTGCAAATATACTTTCATATGCCAAAATGTACCATCCTCAGTCAGTCAGACTAATCAAAAGGAAAAGTGGCATCCTGAAGAAAAAATTGCCTTATCTTTACAGAAACAGGCCTAAAATTCATGACACTGTCACCTTTACCCTTAATGTCAATAAGATCAACTCCAGAAAACAAACTTACACCTAACAATATTATTACTGGTAGACTAATAACTATACAGTACCAAGTAATTCCATACTATGTATTAAAAAGATGGACCTCTATCCCATAAATGACTCATTACAGTCGATTTGTTCTGTTCTAACCTCTGATGTTCCACTAATCTATGGTTGGGTAAGAGCTGTCCAGTCCTCTCTCAAACTGGGCTACAACATCCAACCAGGAGACTGGGTCTTCATTAGAGAAACCTGCCTGAAAAACACACTAAAACAATGCTTGTCTAAACCATTCCACATCTTCCTAATCACCAAAACAATGGTCGAGTGTTAAGGTTGTCCCACGGGGATCCATGCCTCCACTGCAGGAAGACACCTCCACCATGCACAAGGGGTCAGCTGGAGGCTTATTCTCCATGGGAGTCCTCTCCCTTATCACCTTTGGAGCCACAGAATCTTGGATCCATCCTCATCTGCAGAGAAGCAATGCAGGTACCAGATTTGGTACCAGAAGTGGGAATCCCACATTTGCCTAAAATATAGACTTGATTACATATACCCAACAGGGGGAATTAAAGGGACCAGAACCAAGACCTTCCAGTATACAATAAAAGGAGGAGACCATAACCATCTAAAACTATCAACTAGTAAAAATAGTAGCTTACTCCTGTAAGCACACTGAAGGGGGTTAACCGTTCACCTTCAATGGTCTGTAACTGTCACTGCAAGTACCCTCTGTCACAATTACCCACTAAGTACCCTCTGTCACAGGGACTAATGAGTTGCCCCCCCCCCCCCCCGCACACACACACAAAATTGTGGAATGAAGTCTTATGAATATTTTAATATAAAACTGGCCAAATATGTGTTCTGGGTCATGTCATACCAATCATACCAGTGCTTTACATTGTCAACAGAAGTCTAATTTGTTGTAGAATACCATATACTCTCAGAGACACTATGGACATGACGATTCTTTGGTGCCTGTTCTGTTCTTTGATCTTTGATCTTGGAATACACATCCTTTGTTGTGCTGGTGCTTTTTATCAAGTGATTCAGATCTACATGTGAATTCAGTAGGATGGATTGATTGGGCAATGTTTGGAGCCAGTCTCCTCCCCCTGGAATGCTGACCCCATGATCCTGCCAGTCCTTTGTTATTGCCAACTCTTGGCCAGACCTCATGATCTCATCATCCTTTGTATACTGTCATTGCATACTGTCGACCCACACCCCGGTATCTGCATGCATTACTATAGAATACTATTGTTTTTACACGTTGCCCCCTTTACCTTTTGAAATACTGTTTCCCCCTACCCTTTTATCTTCAGTATAAAATGTTGTGTTCTGCCAATATTTGAAGTGACTTATCTTCCCAGACCCACTCCCTTTCTGTAAGTTGACCTACACACTAGTATAGCAATAAACAGATTGCTACAGCAAACTTTAGAACAGGACTTTGACTCATCTCTGTAACAGATGACAGTAATGAGGAGAGAGACACATTGGTTCAACTTCTCGGAACAGCATGTAAACTTGTGCAGGGATGTGGATGTTAGAGTGGTGGCCTTATCTGTTCAGAACCTTTCCTTGGACTAGGAATAGGTCCGACACTGTTTCCCTAGCCCCTTTTAAATCAGTATGTTAAATGTCACAAACCACAATCGTGCTGATGTGTACTTCCTCAGTAGCCATGTCACTGCATTCACAGCTGGAAGAATAAGGTTGTTTAAGAATTTGAATGTAGACACTGCTGATTGTCATTTTATTGTGGGTTTCCAGCACATACCTAGCTCAGAACCTGATTTTGGCATGTTTGACAGGCCACTCAAGGAGAGGCCAGGGCATTGTAGTTACTCTGGTAGGAATATTGCCTTTTTAAACAGAACAGGTCCTAGAAAGTTAGGCAATTGAACTGTCTTCAGCCAGAAAATATGTGCATGTGATCGTTCCAGAGTAGAACTGCCACAGGTTAAGCGGCCAATTGTCATTAAACTGAAAGGTCTTGTAGGAAACGTGGTAAGAACGGGGTTAGAGGGCAGTACTAGATATGAAAAAATTAGTGATAGGTAAGTATTTAGTGTACTTGATGGTTGGAAGGCGGAGGTGAGATGGCAAGCGAGGAACTTCGCAGGTAGAGTCAGTGCTGTGGACATGTTAGGAATGGAAAGCGCATACTCACACTCATACACATACTTGCTGGATGTCCAGAGGGTATGCTTTTAATTGAGTTCAAATTCAAAGAATGGCGCCTTTATGAGTGTGCTCCATTAGACATCTAATGTAGCCTTAATTTTGTAGCATAGATTTTCCATGTAAGCATTTGCACCTGCTGGCCCTTTAGTTTGAGAATGTTAGAAGAATATATTGGTAGAATGCATGGAAAAATGTTTGAATTGCTGAGCAGGCCTTTTCAAGTCTGAACTCAGCCATCTATTTAGCTATCTTGGTGTAGGTGGGTGCAGCTTCTCAGATAAGACCCTGAACAGAATAACTGGTTAGTTGAATCAACAACCCACTGATGCTCCTCTGGTCCTTTTAATAGTCATAATAGCTGGTAAGTCGTGTTTATTAGATGGTTCAGGTTATGATAGCATAGCTTTATGTTAACTCTTGTGAAAACCACAGGTAAATTAGTGCAGAAAGTAACATAACATAAAAATAAAACTGTTGCTGTTTTTAATTTCCCCTGCACTGACAAATATTGTTCATCTTTGAGAAATTGGGTAGGTGTGGAATATTAGACTACACAAAAATCTAATTGATTCGATGATGTTATGCATTCTAGCTTGACAAGAGGTGGAACACTGTTCCAAAGTTTAATATTGTATCAAAGTCAGTTAGAGATTCAAGTGGTAGTTTAACTAATACACAGCTTATGCTAGAGAAGAAGTACAAGCTGAAAGTTTAAAAGAGAAAAGCCTATTAGCTACAGCTATTAAGCCACCAGCTGACTGCCTCAAGTAATTTTACTGCTGAGAGGACCACACCACCTGGTAGGCAAGATGGCCATAAGGCATATAAATATCTGTAAGAATCTATCTAATTGTCCCAAAAACAGCAAAGAATATAGCAGATGCCATAGATGTAAAATTTTATGTCTTAGTCCAGATCTTGTGGCTCTAAATTGGAAGTGTGAGTACTACTGAAAAATGTAATGTGAAAGGTCAGACAGTGTTAAAGCTAAACTGGTCAAGCCTTTAACTGTGTGGACCTCAACAACCATGCCTACTCGATGAATGTTACAGGGCAACTAATTAAAAAGATGTCAAAAAACCCTCAAAATGAAATTATTGACATCTTAACAAATATAGCTTCCCAGTAGACTGAGATGATAGAAAATGTGCTTGATTCTGCCCAATGCCTGGGAAGCAGAGAAGAGGGGAGACCCAGACAGTTCATCAAACACATCATAGATGGATAGGAGTTTTTCCAGATTATTCATATCTATATTACTGGAAAATTGTCTAAATGTCATTATATTAGTTAAGGATTTGTGGAAAATTATCCTGATATTCTAAAATTAAGGTTTATTACTGATTATACTTAAATTCCCCTGGGCTTTAATTAATACCGCTTTCTTGAGACCTTAAAGTTGAAAAATGCGGTTTATGTCTGATTTTTATACATTTACTTATAGTTTGTTTTTTCCAAAAATGTATATTATACATTAGCATTCTTTGACCACTTGATATACTTTTTTGCTGTACCGCAACAGACCTATAAACACAAGTGCTGGTGAGTGACTGAGGGAGTTAGTGAGTGTGTAATAAAGTTACACCATTGGAAGCTGAATGCCATATGACTAACTGCTGAGCTTAAACCTTGCTTCTTCAAAATTAATTGGTGCAAACACTTTCTATTGTGTCATTCAGTTGGTGTTTACAGATAGTCTTGCCAATTTAGCACCTTTGTCACTAGATTTACTGACTTTTTCACCCCTTTCGTGACTCTTATTCATAAAAGCACTTTGTGACAAATTTAGCAAGTTTTTGGACAAATATATGCTGTTTTCTGTAGAAGTCAATCCCCAGTATTGCTCTGTGAACCTAAGGTTGGGCTTTCCCTCTGCAGGCACAACTCTGTACATGTCACATTCAACTGATCCCATTTCAGCTGAGCTTCTAAATTTTTTTCTGTGTGATCATTCTACAGGTAAATCACAGCACAATTGTGCAATCCTTTTTTTGTGGTTGATATATATTCTGAAAACTGAAGGCAGCTACAGCAGGGTCCAAAAGCCTGAGACCACTTCCCCATTCAGGAGAGTGTTACACACTACTGGTACACAGTTAAACAGAATATTTCCAGTAAATCTACCCAGTATTTTTTACAGGGTTCAAAGTGACACAATGGTGGCATTTCATCCACTCATTCTTATCAATTGGATGTGGTATGCCTCAATTTTATTTATATAGCGCCATGTCATAACAGACATTATCTCAGGGCACTTTTCATATAGAGTAGGTCTGGATCAGACTCTTAATAGTTATTATTTACAGAGATCCAACATTCCCCCAATGAGCAAGCATTTGGCAACAGCAGCAATGAAGACTCCCTTTTAACAAGTAGAAATGTTGAACAAATCAAGGCTCATGGTGGGCGGCTGTCTGCCTTGACCAGCTGGGTTGAGAGAGAAATAGAGGGGGAAAGAGAGTCAGAAAATGAGAGACAAATGGGGGGGGGGCAGGAGGGAGGAGAGAGAACATAGCACAATAAAGGGACAAGTAGCAAAGCTAATAGTTATACTAATGGGGTCAATAATATTACAAATAGGACCAAATGAAATGGTAACAGTAGTATTCACATTAATTAAAGTAGTGGGTATTGATCAGTCTCATGGGGCAGGAGGTGGTCTGCAGCCATGGATCCAGACTCTATAGCAAGAGGAGAGAGAGAGATGAGAATGCACCAAACTACAGTTGGTGATAAGCATTTTTAAGATATTAATGTGCACAGGAGGAGAGGAGGAGGCAGAGGAAACAGGAGCTCAGTGCATCATGGGAAGTCCCCCAGCAGTCTAGGCCTATAGCAGCATAGTGAGGGGATGGCTCGAGCTAATGCTGAGCCAGTTTTAACCATAAGCTATATCAAAGAGGAAGTTTTAAGCCTATTCTTAAACATGGAGAGGGTGTGTGCTAAGCTAACACAGAAGAGATATGATCTCTTTTTCTCATTCTTGTCAATACTGTCGCTGCAGCATTCTGATAATAATATAATATAGTATAATATAATACGTTTCTGAGGTGATGCGGGCCAAGCACAATAGATTCAGTTTTATCTGAGTTCAATACTAGGAAGTTGCTGGTCATCAAGATTTATATATCCTTAAGACATGCTTGAAGTTTAGCCAACTGATAGTTTCATCGGGATTCATTGATAAGTACAATTGGGTATATTCTGCATAACCATGGAAATTTATGGAGTAATTCCTAATAGTTTTGCCTAAGGGAACATATACATAACCTTGTGGAACTCCATGACTTTGAGTATTTAGAGGATTTATTGTTAACATGCACAAGTTAAAATCGATCTGATAAATAGGACTTGAACTAATGCTCCAGTCTCTGTAATAGGATCCGATGGTCAATAGTGTCAAATGCAGCACTAAGCTCTAACAGAAAAAGTATGGAGATAAGCCCTTTGTTGTGCCTCACACACAGACTGTAGACAAAGAAGGCCTACAGGCACACCCAAACCTGGAATCCAGCTAAGGTTACGTGTCAATAATCAAGGGACACAAAGAACTCAGCGGAACAACCCCCACCACGAGGTCCCAGTTGGATAACTGATCAAACTGGAATCCCCCAATGGGCGCAGCGCCTGCCGAACAGTGGGCTCCCCTAAAAAAATCCACGACTCCCATTGGGTTAAATCCATCACAGTCAACCCCAAATCGTGATGTCACCCAAAGTTATATTAACGCAGAAACTCCTGAATCTCATTGCTTCTGGCTTGGACCTTCGCCACGACCAGCGAACGCCTCGCCCATAGAAGTGCTAAACTTATTGCTTCTGGCTTGCACCTTCACCTTGACCAGAGAAGGCCTCACCAATGTAAGTGAAAACAAGTAAACTCCTAATATTACACCCGTCATACGTGGCGAGCACTTTTTTTCCTAGTTAGGAGTTTTCCTGTGTATATTGACTAACGACCAGGCCGACGGCTATCCCTCGCTGACCGAGCTGATCTCCACTCTTCTCCTGCGCATCGAAGAAACACAGTTTATCCCGGTTCGAGACCACGGATGCGAAACCTGGTAGCTAACGAGTCCTACCTGTTTCAAGAAGAAGACGAAGGAACATGGACCTCGCTTCTTTCCAAGTCGACGAACTAATTCTCCGCCGTGAGCCAGAATTACGTTGCCTCACCGAAGACTGGTCATGTTGCCGAGAAGACGCGTTAGCCTCTGATAGCCGCTAACCAGTGACTCTCCCGCAAAAGAACACCGAGGACGAACAAACCATCACACCACTGGATTTGCAAAGAGTAAGAGGCTTATAGCTCTGGGCAGATATTAGCAGTTAGAGTGCGTTAAGATGGTTGAATGTGTGTGACGATATTGGTTGTTGCTGTTATTTAATTCATTAGTGAAGATACTTGAATGAATTATAAGTTATCCGTCTGCAGTGGATAACTTCTGTCCTGCTCTGCATCACGATCGAGATCAGTTCTTCCTGTGTCGGTTAAAGGCCCAGACTTGCGACGCTCATCATCTGAGTCGAGTAGAGTCTGTGTGATACAGATAAATACTGTCTCTCAATCGCAATCGTCAGAACGTCTTTGTTCGACCTTTTCTACCTTGTTCTCCTTCTACTAACGCACACGTTCAGATTCGCACACCCGCACGCGGGAAAGTTCAAACCTCCCCCACCTAGTTTTCTTTGTTAAGTCTAGTGGTAATGGCGAACCTCCGTTACACTCCACATACTTCCTTCTGGCCGACCCTCGCGTGACGTGACTGTAACGAGACATGTCCGCCACCTTGGTCCGCCTCCCTTCAGGCGCGCACACACACAAACCCAACCACACATATACTCTCACACACACACGCACTTCAATACTTGTTTCACGATCTGTAGTTAGTAGTAAATAGTAATAGTGCATGATAAGACTTATTATTTGAAAGTGATGTTAATTGGAAGTGATATTACTGATGATAATAAATTTTGTAATTTTAAATGAGAAGTTGATTTGTGTTTTCTGTTCATGTGCTGTGATAACAAGCTAGTTGACGGAGCCAGTGCCGATATTTCCTAAATATCGGCAATTCTGAGCGAACATCCTTTTTGAGACTGCATCAAATATTTGGTTATTGGTCCAGGTTTTCCCGGTGGTGCCCCGTTATTGATGGTCTAAATTAATCGGATTCTATTATGTTTAATAATTACCAGTGATTATCTTCGATAATCAGTAATTATCGCTAATAGCCAGATCTTGCTCCTGCACTGCACAACGAATGGTGCCCCGTGTGAGGTTGCATCTGAATTATGGTTATTAGTCCGGGTTTTCCCGGTGGTGTCCCGTTATTAGTAATCCTGATTAAGCCGATCCATCCAAATCTTGATAATTATTAAAGATTATTTTGATAATCATTAACTATTGCCAATAACTAAATCCTGTATTAGGCTCCGAAGAACACCCTTGCAGCCCAATGCAGTTAGTAGGTCATCAGTAAACTTCACCAGTGTTAATACTTTATGTAGAGGTACTGGCCTTTTTGGCTATTGATCCACACTGTGTTGCTTTATGTGAGTACGCTCTTAACTGAGCAGTAGAAAAACAGCACCAGCAGCTGTGTGGGCAAGATGGTTTTCTTTAATGTCCCTATATAGTATAGCTACTGCTCTACCTTTTTCACCAGTGTATTGGTGTTGGTTGTTGATGTGAGGTCATCTATGAAGTGGCTTCCCAGAAATTTAAAACTGGAAAATCTTCTCTCTACATCAATGGAGATGTAGAGAGAAGTATTACTTCTTATGTTCACTTGGTTTAAAGTGCCAGGTTATTTTGCAAACACCACACTGCCAGTCTTCCAATCTTATCTCTGCAGGCGATTTCATCTCCATTTGAAATGAGCCCCACTACAGTTGTGAAAATTCAAAAATTTGTTTTTTGTATGTATTTATACAGATAGTAGAGAAGATGGCTCAGCACACAATCATGTGGGGCATGATTGTCTTTGATCCACAAGGGTTAGCTGAGACCCAGGTGGAGCAGTTTAGTGACCAATGTGTTGGTGACAATCCTATTGATTGCTGCACTGTAGTCAATAAATAGCATTCTTACAAACAGTATGTCCCCCACTGGTGTTGGTAGGTCAGTGCATTCTGGGGGGCAGTGGAGATGACATCTTTTGTAGACCTGTTTGCCCTTTTGTTGACCTGTTTGCCCTTTCAAAACACCTCACAATGATGGGTTGTTTTATTTCCTGCCACAGGCATTGTGGGTTGCTGTCAATGAAGTGACCCTTGTATCTCTTGCTTGTAGGTAGCTTTTATGCATTGTTTGATATTCTTTTGTCTGGCTACTTTTGGCTATGCAATTCCCAGTAACCAGATCTGAATGCTTTTTTTCAGTGCTTGAGAAGGATCTGGACCTCTTTTGTCACCCAGGGTTTCCAGATGTATTTGTTGATGACATTCACAGTTCAGGTTATAATGTAGCAGAGTTTTGTCGAGATGTACTGGTTAACCAAAGTCCTGGTTAAGTCCTGGTTAACCAAGGTTAACCTATTTATCAGTCCTGGTTAACCAAGGTCTCACTTTGTATTTTGGAAGTTATCCTATAGATGTGAAGTTGCTTCCTCGGGCATATCTTTATGGTTCTGATGGCGGCTTTTTCTTCTTCAGGGGTCAGTAGATGGGTTAATTAGTGTTTAGTGTTTATGTTGTGATTATATAGATTTATCATAAAATGTATCATATTACAGTAAACCGAGGCTGATTTGTGAACCTAGACTTCTTTTCAGTATGACCCACTGGTTCTCGCCTAAGCCATGGTTACATTCAGGATCTCTGGAAGGACGACATTGGCATGAATGGCCACATCTAAGTGTAGTTAACTTCATCTGGATTCATTGATAAATATAACTGGGTATTGTCTACATAACCATGGAAGTTTATGGAGTCCTGCCTAATAATAATACCTAAGGAAAGCATATATAAGGTTTAGTAGTATTGGCCCAAGCACAGAACCTTGTAGAATTCTGTATCTAACTTTTGCATGCATTGAGGTTTTATCGTTCATCTCTGAAATAGGACATGATAGTCAAGATCTAACAAGTACAGCCTCTTAACAAAGAAAGATTGTGAGATAGATCTACAGTTTTCCACATATTTACAAGCAGAACTTTACTACCAGAAGATATATATTACAAAAGTGTTATTGATGAAGTTCTACAAAGAGGAGTCCTTGTGGACAGGAGGAGCCACAATGACTGTTTTCGAGAAAAAAATGTATTCTTTATTCCTCACTGGGTTTTGTCATCTTTGGAGGGGTGACGATTTGTACAATTTATATTTTAATATAACCTTAGTACAAATTTAAGACAAATTTGACTAGGAGTTTAAACCGATCATCAAATTATTATTCTGACTGGGTCATAAGCCCATGAAGGGTCATAGGCAAGCCATGATGTTCTGTTCCCAGTGTTGATCAATTTTCAAACAACTATGAGCTTTAGACTGAGCAGCTTGTCTCCTCTGTGTCAAAGGCAAGACTCAAACTCAGGGCAGGTTAAGTTTGAAATGTGTTTACATATCAGAGAGTTTTAACAGAATAGGGTTAGGGTTAACATAGGCAGGCTAGAAGCAGGAAATATTTAGGAGTCATGCCCAAAAAAGCAGGTCACATGAACAACAGCTGGAACACTAAGGCAGCAAAGAACAATGGCAGATCGAAGTTTTCTGCAATGTGTAAATACAGTAATACAGAGGACATGACCTTAGTGTTCACAGTTGAAGCTATAGCCCTGCTTATATGTGTAAATAAAATCTTGAAAAGATAATGATCCATTTTGAGATAATGCAGAGATAATGCAAAAAAAATCTAAAAAAAAAAATTTTCATTTCAGCTCTCCAGCATTGGATTTGGACCCCATATAAGGTCAAGCCATTTGAGAGTCCAACAAAACTAAAAACTATGTGGCATTTAGCTCTGAATGTTATTCAGACAATCAACCATAATATCCGGTCCCTTAGAGCAAAACTGTTACCTGGTTTATGGATTGAAATCTGGACAGGTGATGAGGCAACACTGCCACTCAGTGGATTCAATGAGGATTGAGATTAAAATTTTGTTAGATATCTCTAAAATAATAATAGAAAATATTTAATTGGTACTGATAAACAGTATACAAATGGAAACAAGAAATGTGTTTTTTTGCATAAAATCCCCATGTTCTTCATTGAATTAGTCAGTGATAAAATTAAATAAGATGGAATGTATAGGCAGTATATACAATCTCTACAAAATAATTGCATATTAAATGACCACATCAGTTCAGAAAATTAAAGTATAAATAGTAAATCTATACTAATATAAGTATACTGAAACAGCCAATAGTGCTGGCTGAATTAAAATGGTGGATTTTATTATATGCATTTTAATTCAGTTAAATTTATGGAAATTTTGTTGGATGTCCTTTACTGTACCCAGTACTGCACATGTTTTTCTTGCAGCCAGTTCCCTTTTGGAGGAGTTACTAATGTTGGTACCAGACATGGTTGTAAGCAGCATTATGATTTACGAAAAAAAACCTCCGTATTTTGTTTTCGGTTTGCTTTGTGGGTTACAAAACCTCCCTTACAAGAACAAATTTCTACTAAACTCAGAAGTTTTTTCCGTCTTTTTTCCTTAAAAAAGCCTACCAGTAATTCATTCAATGAAGTATGAAACTAAACATAAGCACTTATTCAGTAACCAGAATACATTTACACAGTGAGTGTATTATTCTCACTGAAGTGGTGGTAGAGAGCTACTCAACCCTTTACAGGGCAAGGTTGTTTTTAGCTTGGATGTAGTGTGTGTGTGTGTGTGTGTGTGTGTGTGTGTGTGTGTGTGTGTGTGTGTGTGTGTACATGTGTGTGTGTGTCTTTGTGTCTGTGTGTCTGTGTAGGGATTAGGGGACAGGGACCTAGGAGACAGGGTTAGAGGGTTAGATAGGTGTGGTAATTTTCCCTCAAATAGCTATGAAGTAGAGTAGTTACTACAGCAATCTGGAGGGACCCAAACTGTCCAAGTGGCCCTTTAGTTGCTGGCTCAGCTGCCCTCCCACATATAGGCTCTCTTCCAGTTAATGGCAGGGTTCATAACTACATGACTAACCAATGAAATCATAGGACCATAACAGGGAGCTTGACACACTTTGTGCTTTTTAAAGCTTCACTTCGTTGAAAACAGACAGAATGTAAGTTCATTAGAATTTGTTTGTTTGAATTGAATATTTGTGTTACCTTTTTAAGCAGTCAGGTGTAAAGGTAGGCCTGAACACTTAACACGCACACACACACACACACACAAACACACACACACACACACAAACACACACACACACACAAACAAACACAAACACTCACACACATACTCATGCACAACCTCATGCTGCTGTTTACCGAATGAGGCAGACAGGGAGTAGCAAACAAATTTTGATGCGGTCTCAGACAAATGAATATGGTATATGCTGACAGCAACTTCCTGCTTGATGTTCATACTTGTCCGAGATGATAATGCATCATGGTTGAAATGCACAACTTCCAGGCTCCTTGAAACAATAAGTGAACATAGAGCTAACTTAGCTGCCTGAAAGTAAACAGAAAACACAACCACCAAACAAATATGTCTATAAAAAATGAACATCATGCATTGATATTTGCATGGGCATATTAAAATTCATACCAACATACAGCAGTATATTTTGCAAGCATAGTTTGGATCTTTACAATCTCAAGTATGTGGAGGTTATGTAATTGGCATTCAATACATGGGATGTTCACGAAAAAGACATGGAGCTTGAGCCCTATCACAATATTCATAATTGATGTTCTTTATTAAAACCATAACCAAGATTGGCCCTTAGCTTTAACCAAGTGTTTTAGTGGCCCTGATCTTAACCATACCTTAAATATTTTCCCACAATGTTTTCCCAACCTTTTCTGTGCATGTTATTCACCATAGACAGATAATGTTGGCATCGAACAATAAAAAAGAATATTGTAATACAATGTTAATTTGGGTTTTCCAGTATTTTGTAAGCATTGGCCATTTCCCTGCCAGGGACCCTACACCAGTAGGGTAACAGTTAAACCTATGTATTTGGACTAGATACTAGATGCGTGATGTGGCCACCTCCTGACAAAGCACCTCTAACCACTGAATCATTGCTACAGCTGATATGAGAAACAGTTGATGAGTGAGTCGCAGGCTGCTAGCAACTGCAATAGGGAGAAAGGCGCAAAAAGGACTATTTCTCCAAAGAACAAGTGTCATGTCTTTCAGTCTCATGACTACACTATATTGTACATGAGCTTGTGCTGACACAGGATGCATTTCAGCTACTTCTTTTAATTGTACATATCATCTGAACAGATAGTTTCCTAATTTATTTACAATGCAAATCCTCATGAGGCCTCACAAATATGCAATCATTATGAGTTGCAGCCCTCTTTGGAACTTAAGTCTCCAGCATGCAGTACATGTTGGAATGCTGGATTTAAATGTTTCTTACCTGTAAAGGAACTTTACATCCATTAAATTACTTACTAAATGCAGAAATCTCAACTTTGTATTGCTCATCCAAGAAGTTTTCAAGTGTGGTGTCTTCATGTGTCTTAGGCAGGAATAGCCATTGTTGCCCATTATGGCTGGAAGCTGGAAAACACTTACTGAACTAAGTTTAGTGTATTTTTCCTCTGTCAGCCCCAAAGGGCACCAACAAGACCCTTCAACACTCAAAAATAAACTTGAACAAGTCACCTACTTTCATTGAAAGTGTTTTAAAAACAATATATTTCAGTTTTAAAATAAACAAAACTTTTGTGAAATGTTGTTAACTTCCCCACCTCTGGGCAGCATGCAGACAGTTCTCTGAGCTTTTCAGTTGGAAGTATCCAAGACCATCCTTCAAGCTGCGAATGAGACATTCATAAATGGAGCTAACATATTTGCTGCATTTCTGTTGTTAAACCACAACCATTTCCTGATCTAAGTAATTTAGTTATTTTTCCTAATTTAGGAAAAAGAAGTCATATTTCTCATATGCTTTTGCAGGGTCATTTTGTATTCACATGGCCTTGTCTATGACATATCTGAGCTTGGAAATTCAGAAAGATATATCAGATAAATTAAGATACAGCCAGGTTAGCCTGTTTGACCAGAGCTGGTGTGAATGGAACAAATAGCTACAGTAATTCAGAAACACCCCCCATGCCAGGAATTTACCAACAGAGTATCATCTGTGAATGCACTGCAGAAAGACTACAACAGTTGTCTTCACAAATTGTTGAATATCAGCACAAAACTCTGTCAGCACTAAAAAGTCAGTATCGGCTTTGAAAAGACTGTACACTGTTTGAACCATCTGCCTCTATTCAACCTTCCTCCTGCTCATTATGATACATTCCTTTGTGTACTCTAATATTACTGCTGGATCCATTTATTGTGAAGGTCAAAAAATAAAATGTGATTTTCAAAATAGTTTTATTATTTTGTTCAAATAGACCTACCTTTTCCTCACAGCTTCAGGAAAGCACTGAAAAATCCTCAAAACCTTTTCATAATAATTTAACATGTTGTGTTGTGTCCTTGTTGTTGGATATTCATTTCTTGCTTTTGCCCAAACTTTGCAAACAGTATGAATGTGAATTCCTTACCTTTCTGTTCATGCTGTATTGTTCTTGACAACAACACAATGTACCCAGTGTCAAGGGGTTAAATTTGTTTTGCAAGCATTCCCCAGGGGAGCTATTTTTCTCTTGCCATCTACCTCCATATGTCACTAATTCATGACCTGTCTATAAATGCTTTGTTCATAACAATGCATAACAATGCAACCCCCAAAGATACTGTCTTAAAGATCAGAAAAAGAAATGCTGTCATTGCAAATTTTCTCAGACAAACACACAAAATCACTGGAATTAGCCTGCTATTTTGTCATTAGCTTTCACTTTCAATGAGCCAATAATGAAAAGAGAAATGAGTCAGAGACAAAGACAGATGTCTTTAGGGGATTTCAAGAGACCCCCCCCCACACACCTCTTAACCCACACATTCAGTTTGCTTTTTTATTAATATTATTAATGTAGTCAAGCTTGAAGCTTTGAAGCTGAGTTTTTTTCTTCTGATAGCATTGTGTGAGCACTGATGGCTTAGCTCAAGGAAAGTCAAAGTAATTTCAAATGCACTTTGTTAGCACTGTGATGAAATTGGCAGCTCGCCTTTTTAAAGCCATGTATTTACAAGCCTGATTACCGGGTGTGTGTTCAAATAAATGAAGCCAAACAATGACACACAATCATGACTTCATAAGCCAATGAAAGGCCATGGACAGATTAATAAGTGCTTTGCAGACATGCACACAGACACACACATGCACACACAGATGTACAGGCAACAGCCTTTAGAATTACAGATATATGTGACACATTAGACAAGATTTTTTGTCTGGGACTATTTGGTATCCAAATGAGCAGGAGAAAGCAGTGATCTCACCATGTAATTCACTGTTGATTTGTGTATGCACAAATGGAGCCTGATGACTTTTGACATTAATGAGGATAATATTTATTCTCTCTTCTTGTCCCAACAGACCATGGCAGTGAAGAAGTTATCTTTCAAGAGAAATACAAGAGAAATTAAAGGTTGGATATATGAAGTGTCCGTTATATTTCTGCTCTTATTTAGACTGTTAAAGTGACATTAATTATACTAAAGTAATCTGCAACGATAAATAACTTTGTTTTCAAGGATAGTTTTAGCTGAATTTATTTGAATTTATGTTATTTATCATTCTACTACAAAGAATGATAAATAATGAATGTAGATCATAACTTTCACCTAATATTGCACTACCTAATCTCTTACCAGTCAAACATAGACAACAGAAGAGACTGACTAGGGTATAAAAGGCAGGTTAATACTGAAGAACAGATTATGCCACTAACATAATTTAATTTATCACGGTTACAGTAAAAATTTTATCAAAAAAAACCTTGTGCACATACTGCATCCCATGACCCGTAAGTCATAAATTGGTATCATGATGGAATAGACACTGCTCCTCACAAATTTTCCTGTGCCCTGTGCTGCACTTGTACTATGCACACCACAGATTGAAAGTGAGGGATGATTGTTATTGTTTGATGCACAATTTTGTATCATTCAGCCCAAGTCGAGGAGGTAACACTGACTGGTTGATGGCAAATGCTAGACTGGGTCAGCAGGACAAATAATTCTATTGTTAGTAATGCAAATTATTTCACAATGAAAGGGTCCAAGCGTTTATGTGCACAAGGACAAAACAGGAACAGGAAAGGACAAAGATACCTACAGCATGATGTTGCCCCCACCAAAATTCATCACTGGGATGGTATTGGGCAGATGACGAGTGGTGCCTGGTTTCCTCAAGATATGAATCTTAGAACTGAGACCAAACAGTTCAATATTGGCTATAGACTAGAGAATCTCGGTTCCTTCAGGGGATTTTTTGCAAACTTTCACTGAGAAGAGGCTTCGATCTGGCCATTCTGCCACAAAAGCCCAGATGAGTGAAATGATGCACTAATGGTTGTCCTTCTGGAAGTTTCTTCTATTTCCACACAGGATTTCTCAAGCTGAAGCCAAAATGATCATCAGGATCCTGGTCACCTCTATTATCAGGGCCCTTATCCCCAGTTCCTCAATTTGGGAGTTCTGGTTGTTCCAGACTTCTTCCATTGAAAAATATGAAGGCCACTGTTCTGCTGGAAAGCTTCCATACAGGAAAATTTTTGCCTGTACACAATACTGTGTTTTGAGCTCTCTGACTGCTGTGGGCCTTTCCACATTATGCCCAATCAAATTAATTTGGCAAAACTGGACTCCAATCAAGGTGTAGAAAAATCTCAAAGATGATCAAAAGAAATAGAAGGCACCTGAGCTAAATTACAAGTGTCATAGCAAAGGGAGTGAATTCTTAAAAACTGTGATGTTTAATTTTTTCCCTTTTAATAAATTTACAAAAAAATGAATTTCTCTTTTTCTTTGTCATAATGGGGTATTGAGTGTGGGTTGATGAAGGCAAAAATGAAATGAAAACCATTTTAGCATGAGGCTGCAACATAACAAAAGTTGAAAAAAGTGAAGGGTCTAAATACTTTCTTAATTCACTGTATATGTTTTGCTCAGA
Source organism: Istiophorus platypterus (assembly GCA_016859345.1). Taxonomy (NCBI): domain Eukaryota; kingdom Metazoa; phylum Chordata; class Actinopteri; order Istiophoriformes; family Istiophoridae; genus Istiophorus; species Istiophorus platypterus. The sequence continues at coordinate 26,188,787 of CM029124.1, forward strand.
GTTTTAATAAAAGTAATCTCTTGGGATTTGTGAGCTCCAGAGTGCTCGAAAGTGCTCCAGAGTGCTGCTCAATAAACTTTCTGATATTATTTCTCAAAAGCCATTGGAATAATATTAATAATAGAATTAGTGTGATTGCAAATCTTTATTGAAAGACCCTGAGTGATATATGGCAGTTATGGCTGGTTAAGCCTGACATGGAAGCACACACTGGACTGCGTTCTCCACCACTTTCTCTGTTCCGCAGAAGAGGACACTGTGGAGAAGGAAATCGAGACATACACTGAGTTAAACACAAAAGAACAGAATCTAGATCATTTTTTTAAGTATCAATTTTAATCTATAGAATGCTGTCTAAACAATAGTATCAGTACTGAAGAGTAAATCTTAGTATGCACTGATTGTTTGAAATCTGTGCGGGCTGACAAGCCAAAATGTGTTCACACAAAGAATTCCAAAAATTATATATAGAGCTGAGATTCTATAGTTTATCAAGTTTAGTTCCAGGACAAACAGAATCTTTCCCCCTATCACTACATTTCATTGCATTGCTGTTGATAAATATGAAAAAAAAGGGGGTGACAAAGCATCATACCATAAAGAGAAATCCTCAGGACACACCCCTGCATACCATCTCATCACAGCCTCACCATCATCGCCACTAGATGGCACTAATGACAGTCCAATGCTGCCCTCTAGTGACTAAAGCTAATCCATGTCATGTACTCAAGCAATTGTAGTACAGGTTAAAACAGACACACAGAATTATTTCTACCCACACACACACAAACACAAACACACACAGACATCAGTAATATCACGAACTGCCTGTTTCATTGTTTATGAATGACTTTTTGGCTAACTAAATGGATATACATTGTTTATGCATAGCCTGTAAAAAATACTGTATAAAACACATTAAAACATAACATATGAAAAAACATTTACTCATTTTATGTACCACTTGAATAGTTTAGACACATTTAGATTAATAACGTCAAAAAAAGAAAAATATTTTAAAAGGGAAAAAGTTTTGGTGGGGACTGTGGGATCCAAACTACAAAATTGTTCATGAAAATACAGCCCCTCCCCCATCCTGCGATTCTCCATGTAACCACTAGGAGGTGTATTGCGAACATCAGCTTGATCATTTGGAAGCAAATGATATATAAAATACAAATAAACATAATTGGGAAAGTCGGAAGTTAGGAAGGCATACAGAAATTATTGTGGAAAGTTGGGAAGTGAGAAATTAACATCATTCACTTATTTGATTAATTATATGATAATAAAAAAAATAATGAAGTAATAATTTTTTTGAGAATTTTCTTTAAACCTTGAACAGTAAAAATTGCTGGATGATTTAATTATCATTAGTATTATATATGTGTTTAGCCCCACTCTTTGTCCTTGATCACTTTAAATCTGAACTGTGCTATTTTAATTTGTGCTTATTAAACAATAATAATTGAGATTTCCACTTAGAGTAGAAGTGCACTTTTAACAATCTGTATATATTTTACTCAATTAAAGTGAAATAAATCTTTTTTTATGAAAAAAAGTAATTCGTAAAACTTGGAATAAACAACATTTTACCAAAAATATGAATATGGAATATTTTTCAAAGATGAATACATCCAATGAAAATTAACTAATGGTCATGTAAAATAATAACAAAAAGCCATATAATATGTAGTGCACTTTCTGCATAACTAAATTCATTGCCTCATCACTGCTCAAATACCCAGTGGATATTTGTAGTATTTTACCACTTTTGACTTAAATAGCTATACCTTATATACTCCTTTCTATACACCGTAAGTTTCACTTCACACAGTGATTTGAGGGAGGAGATCAGTGTCTGCTGTAGCTCTTTAATTTTCTAATCAGAAAATTTTGTATTTCATAGAAATATTCAATTTTGGTTGAAAACAAAAAGGCATTTACTATTTATGGTTAAGCACCATTATCATTTAGCACCACTGACATTATATACAGCCTATATCACTAAACTGCCTGTTCCCAAGTTGTTTTTGAAAAAATGGCTGATGATTAAAAAATATAAAATGATACTAGCCTGATTTTCAGTCTTTGTATTATCTCACACTGAGTTGTGCCACGTGCCACCTGGCATTAATCTTTACAGAAAAGACAAACTTACATCTTCTTGTCTTTTCCTCTCTGCACTTCCACTTTAGATGCTCCATACTTGGGTCTCATGGGGTTAAGGATGTGATTGTTCCACCGAAACTTCACCTCCATCACATCACCCACGTCCACCTGAGTGTCAATCAGCGCCTCATATGTCCTTCCAGGCACCAGTGTGCCCCTAGAGGAATGTCACAACAGATCATGCCCAAAACACATTTCAAGGAATTTAGGGAACATATTAATCTTTTGTAAAAACTCTTCCAATGAATGACTATGGCCTTCCAATTTTAGCTCCATTGCTGTAAACAGAGGTGGGGGATAAATACATACAATCATGCATACACTCTGCACTTTTATTACTATACATACATACTTTTTTGTAACAAACTAGTTGTTTTTTTCCTGTGTTGTCATGCATTCTAGCAGACCAAATGTGAGAAATATTTCAATGTCAAGTCATGCATTTTTTTTCATCTGTTTGTGTATGACTCTCTTTGCCAACCAAGCCTGAGCACTTGAACAACTCTACCTTCTCTTGTCTGATCAGGTAAATCCTTGCTGCCTTAATCACAGATATGGTCAGTAGCAGATCCTAACTGATGAGGTAACTTATTGTCAGCTCAGCCACTGGTTTACATTCTATCTCCTCTGCTAAAGTAGCTCTGCCAAGAGCAGAGGCACTGGGTATTAAGAATTTAAGCTCAACTAATAGCTACTAAATGGTCCCTCAAAAAAAATCTAAGACAGTGTAGAACAGTGTAGGAAGAAAAGTACATTATATGGCACATTTGCTTGATCTATTCCACCCATGCCTCCTTCTTTTTAACCAAATGTGGATTGTCTGGTAGTGGATGGTAATCCCAAACTCCAGGCTTCAAAATGTCTGTTTTTCAACAGTTCATGACAAAAGGAGGTATTTAACACATTCTGAACGGAGTGAAAGTCTTTTTACTCAAGGACCGAGTTATGGTAACCCTAAGATGGCACTGGCCACAAACTATGTGAGAAGGAGCAGCTAATTGACAAAGGGCTCTGATGGCTTACTTCTTAGTTTACATTAAACAGAATAATTTGAAGTATTCTGAAGTTTGATTTTGTTGTTAAAATCAACTTTGGACATCACAGATATTTGACAGTATGAAAAAAAACCCTCTTCAACCACTGTACCCCAATCAGTAATGTCACTTGGACTAAAACCCTTGGTGTGTTCCACAGAGCAATGCATAATGTTCTTACACATGAAGCTTGTACTCCTTGGTGCTGTCATTGTTTCCTGCGAGTGCCACATATATGTAACCTAGGTTGGGCCAGCTGGGACCATCGAGGGTTACTGTCACTCTGAAGCTGTAACCTAATAATGGAAAGAAATAGTAAGCAGTCACATTATTTAAAAATAGCACTATTCATTGTGCCGTAACATTTAATGCATCATTTCCCATGGATAGAGTTTATCAAAGAACACAGGGAAGAGATATTTTCGCTTTGACTGACTGTTACCTACATATGTTGTAGGTTGTTGTAGTGAAAACCTTGAAACTGTACAACACATTGCTGGCAAAAAAATGTGCAATCATTTCTTTTCTACTTTTTTAAAGTTTGCTATGTATGATATGTGCATGGTATATACTGCTTCCAGGAAACAAACTTGCACCTCAAAAGCTAATGGAAGCATTACAACTTTCAACAGTATCGTAAACTCACTTGAAAATCATGCAACATAATTTTTTCCCCTTCAATCTTACTGAGGTTAGAGGTTAGCTTATCATGTAAGCATACCCTGCACTCTCATGGTCTAAAAATGTGCAATATCAAATACATAAAAATCTTGAAAACTTGGTCCAGACAAAGGCAAAATAACACCTAAATTTTCCAGCATTTTCCAGACTTTGTTTTCATGGGATGACAGTTCATTTTTGACTCTAGGCAAATTCAGATGAAAACTTTTTATGTATCTAGTCACATTGTTATTTTTTCCAGGACAGGGTACTTACGGCCAAAGGGCTTTGAACTGCCTGTGTTGAGGAAGTACTTTGTCTTTAAAATGCCATCAGTCACAGTGAACCTGTCAGCATAGTGGCCCATCAGAGGGCATTTGTTGTTTGCACATGGAAAACACTTTCCCTATGAAGACAAAGACATGGCGAGGTGTGAGGATTGAGTTCACTGTGGGATGGAGTGTAAAAGTCTTTTCCTGTCAATGAACGGGCAAGGAAAAGTGAATCCCTAGAAGACCTTCCCCCCTTTAGTTCTTTAAAATGTTATAGATTGCCACCTTGTAACTATGAAGGCAGAGACTGGCACTGGTTATGTGGTAAGTAACTGTGTGGGAACAGGCTGCCTTTGTGGCTGTCAGCTATGGCTGCAGGAATAACACCAGAGCGCGTTTACGAGGTGAACGACAAGGAGGTGCTCTCATCTCTCAACAAGGACATAGTCATATGAGGTCATGCTTGGCACTCTTTGGCCTCCTTTGATCGGGACATGTGTCCAAAGCATGGATAAACTGTCATTAACACCAACAGCTGCAGATACAAGCCCTCTCCATGGAAGATATGAGGGAAGCCCATTTACATCCAATTTTGCTGAACTGACTTCTAAAACCAGAGGAATGGTTCACAGCCATATCGGTGTCATACAACAGCAACAGGTGGCAATCCCATACACATGCTGAGATGTTGGAGATGTGGGCCTCTTCTCCAGCACTTCTCTTTTCTGAGCTCATCTGATAGTCCTGAGTCACTTTTTAAAATGAGTACATAAGTAACTCCCAGATCCTTCATCTGTTGCCCCTACCACGACAAGGTTTTCAGGGACAATTAAAACTGCAAAAGTCACTGTAAAAGACATTTTATGCAAAAATCCAAAAACTTTTCATACAGACTGTGACAGTAAAGCAGAGGTTCCATTCTGCATTAACTGGACCCATCGTTAATTTCATTAGTTGGGTTGATAGCGGCAGTAGCTCTGTAACTAGCCCTGCCTAGAGCTACTGTGTCACAATACTTCCAGGACCAAATACTGTATTTCACAATGATATTGAAATGAATTTCTCTGCATCACTTTGTGATTGAAATTTACCAAGCAGGCTGCATTTGCTCAAATGCTGTAAAATTTTGAGGTACCCTCAACGCTGCATTCAGAAGGAAATATTTGACTTTTTAATTCACTGTATTTATCTGGCATTTAGCCTGCTATATTTAAAAAAAAATAGAGATTACATAAATTAGCTCCACCTAAAGCAGTGACAACGAAGATTATTTAATAATTTTTAAAAATCCACTGTATGCTGTATACAATAATTTCAAAAAATTAAAAGTGCCATTCTACATTACTTTTACCTTTGAGAATTACTAATACTTTTCTCATAATACTAATGCACTTAACAGAGGTAAACATTTGAATGCAGAATGCGTTTTGGTAGTACAAGTCAAGTAAAGGATTTGAATACTTCCTCCCCCAGTGACAACACCAGGCAAAATGTAAAGGAAAATCACTAATGGACACAATCATAATGTTAAGACACTGATTATTCAGCACTGGTTATTAATTGCAGTATCTCTTTTCTTGTTTACTGAGGATGGTCTTTTGTTCTTCAACAATAAGTTTTACAATAAACTTATATTAGCTAAAGGATGTAGGTAAAGAACCACTGATGCTACAGTGTATTCCTTAGAATTTTATTTCCATTTAGAATTTTTATAACCTCGATGAGTTATCAAAACAAGACTCTGAACACAACACTTTTAACTTTGTGGAGACAACAGCCTGCAAGAAGGCACAGACACAAACGGCCAACACAAGCTTAAAACTACTTCAATACAATTGGCTAATGTGGACCTACATAACCCCTGTCAAACTTTATAGATACAACAAAGAGATTCCAGATACATGTTTTAAATGCAATGAAGCGAAAGTTACATTTATACAATGTATTTGGGAATGTGACGAGATTAGGAAATTATGGAGGGAGGTAATGGATAAAATTATGATTTTGTCTACAAACATTCCATTTGAACCCATTATGAATCTTTTACACTTATATCCAACAGACCTGAACTTGAGAGCTAGAGAATACTCAATCATCAATTTTGCCATATTGCACACAAAACATCTAATAGCTGTGAATTGGAAAAGAGATGTGGTGCCTACAATAGGAGTGTATGGCACAGTGCATGTCAATGGAGAGAATAACATATATTTTAAAGAATAAATTGGGGGCATACGAAGGGATATGTGTCAGATACATTGTTATGCTGTTTGTTTTTGCCTTTGCTGGGGCGCCGTTGGTTTGAGTTGTGCTATTTTATGTTAATATAGCAATATGACTTTTGTAATTTTGTGCTTTGAATATGAGAGAGAGAGAACGGGTATGTTTGTGAGGGGTGGGTGGGGGTAAAATGCTTGTATTATTACAGTGTCATACACACAGTGATAATGTTGACATTTGTACCTTTCCCTGAACTGTAATGAAAAATACATAAAAACACTTAAAAAAAAAAAACAACTTTGTGGAATGTGCAATTTTCTGATGTCCATTAATGTAAATTATGAAAAAAAAAACATTTGTACTGCTGTCACTTGGGCATAGTGAAGTTTACCACTCTTCGTTGAAACAAAGACTTACAGTGGCAAAACTGTCCTCGTCAGAGCAAGGAAATCCTACAAAGCCTTGGGGTTTAACCATGCTCTCACTGTAGTACTGGTAGGCTCGGACATGGTTGCAGGCATCAAACTTCATGGTACCTGGCAAAAGGTTGATTCAAGTGATGAGAGGAAAGAGGAGAAGTGAGAGGAATAAGGTGTTAAAAGAAGTTGAAGTAAGGAGGAATGCTTAGTAGAGTCTTGAATGCTATATCGAACTGATGATCTTCTGACTGGGGTCAGTGGGAGGTTGTCAACTGAGGGGGAGAATTATGATTAAAACTACCATGGAATTGCCTCACTATGATTTTGAGTAGTACTGATTTGCACAGAAAATAGGTTTAGGAAGAAGCTACAGTTTTGTCAGTTAGCAACAGTGAAACATTAAGGAGTCTCACTGCTTAAGGAGTAAACAATAAGGAGAATTGTTGAATGTGAAAATGTGAACGTGAGAATAAGAATGTGAGACAGAGAGATAGAGAAGCAGTTCTGTTTAGAGACAGACATAGAGAGAGGTCATGGCTCCTGGTTGTTTTCTCTTCCAGTACAGGGAAAACATCAGGCGCTCCAAGAACTCCAGCTATGCCACCCTGGCTCCCACTCTCCCTCTCTTATCTATAGGATCAAAAGTGACATATTCAGCTGTGCCAACAGCCCCATCCCCCACACCTGACCCAGGCATGGCACCAATGCTGCCACTTGAGCCTTGTTACTCAACAGCACATTTCAAAAGATGGCCGTCGTCATTCATTTTAGAGAATGTTTGCTCAGATGGGATCAGCAGGAATAACTGCCTGGGGTTTCTTTACAATTTTTCCATTGGGACAACTCCAATATTCCACAGGGTCTCTGCATTGTAAGTAGCATGGTTGAGAAATAGGATGCATGACTCATTGTGTTATGTATAGGAAGAGTGGCCGTGATGAAGACTGTAGACTTGAGAACACTGGAAATGAATGCATAGAGCATATTAAAGCAGTATTATTAGAGTTTACATCATGTGCTACATTTTACTTTCATGGCACTTAGCAGACTTAGAGCAATTAGAAAACAAATATTGATAAATTTGATTTTATTGTGAATGATTATTGTATTGATCCTGATGTTTTCTATTACTTTTGATGTACTGGATGGTACATTGCCCACTGACATTGAACAATGACCGATTTTCTGAAATACTAGATATCTGGTGACATTGGAATTGTTAGTCCTTCTGTAGCCAGATAGGAAAAATAATGCAATTCAATTCACATTAACACCACGAGATGACAGTATTACCTTTGATTACCCCTGTGAGCCATGGGATATTGGGGACCACAGACAGAGACTCATGGATGTATTATAAGGTAAGGTAAGTTCATCTGATGCCTAAGCCTAAACACACATGGCACTCAGGATGCTATCATAAGTCTACCAAAGTCAAGCCCTTTTCACATCACATACCATCCACATCTGTGACTATTTCACATCCTAGTCATATTCCACTAATCAATGTGAAGGTCAAAAAGCTGCTCTTAGCTGCAGTTTTTCAGTTCAAATGTAGACCACATGGTAAAATGATAAAATGATAAAGTTATTCTAGCTGAAGCTTTTTCAAGTTTTACTGAACTAGCATTAGCAAGCAGAAACAACAATTTAAAGAAATCCAAAATAGCTGACATGACTAAGTGTGAAGTCTTTAATTGGTTAACAGAAAGAGTGTGACTATAACAAAATCATCAACATGATCATTGAATTTCTACTCTGAGAAAAATTTCCCACCTTCCCAGATAGCATCCAGGTCAGTGGGACTGCCTCTGTTAGCGGAGCAGCCTGGCATCAGTCCTCCTCCATTGGGATAAAAGTCAATGTGGCCCACAGATTGTGACATTCCCAGGCCTAAGAAGATTGATACAGAAATCACTAGATATAGAGACACATAAGATTTTTTCAAATTTGACCAAACTTTGATTAAGACGATCACACTTCAGATAAGTTATTTTCAACTCTATTGGGCTGTTAGACAGGTTAATTGAAAGTGGCGGAATTTTTTTTTTTTTTTTAATTTTATTTCATGCCAGGGAAAAGTTGTTTTATAGGAGCAGATATATACGTGGATCAGAGAAAAGAAGAAAACAAATTAACAAGCTAGTTAAGAAAGTTCATTACGTATAACCATGTCCTGAAATAGACACGGATCAAACCACATTTTAATATATTAGTAACTCATGGCTATATATACATAACCTATGTTTATCATATGTACTCACATGCTCATATGTACTCATGTATACGTACAAATACTTGTCTGTACAAATAGATACTAATGCATATGTATGTATACATTTTATGCATGCATACACATACCCTACATATATAGGTATACTAATATATATTTATACATAAACAGATCAATAGTAATGTTCTAAATTTGCACATTAATCTGATTCAAAGTTTGACAATATGGAATTAGACAATTGTTCTAAATGTAGTATTATTTCAAAGGTTTGCAGCCATACTTTCTCAATTATCTTGTTAAAAATCTTCCAGTTTGTGGCTATAACTCTTTTTGAACTCATAAATCCAACTGAGAAATCTCTTTCCTGAAGGGGAGATCTATTTTATTAATATAAATAGAATTAGTGTAGCTTTCTTCCAAAATTTTTGCAGTTTTGAGAATTTTCATCTCATATGCAAAAAGAGTAATTTTCCTTACTACAGTGCCAGCACATTTCATTATATACAATTTCATAAGTTTAAGTTTTCTTAAGGTGAATATGTCCTGTAAATAAATTTTGAATTTACTGTTTAGTTTGGTGTTGTGTTCAATATTACATATATTTTCTGCCAGATTGATTTCCATGTATCAAGATCTGAGTTCTAAACTCTAGATGTTTCTCCCAGGCATTCTCCAAGGAGATGATAACAGTATTCTGCAAACCGTTTATAATACCTATACATTTTTCTACCTACAACCATTTTCTCTTTCATTATTCATATTTGTATCCATATCCATATCTGTATATGTTTTGGTATTCATATTCGTAATTATTTTCACTATTAGTTATTTCCAGGAGTTTTATACATTATCCAAGAAATCAACCATTCCTGATGACAGCATTCAATTGGAGGGGCTAACAACCATCCATATGGGATAGGAGCTGGTGTGTGGTCTGAATGACAATAAAGATAATCTGAATCTGAAACTGTGCAAGTTGTTATCTGATCTGGAGATATTGCCTTACGTCTTCACTTGTCAGAATAAAATTACTTTTAAATTTCACTAAGGACATTAAAAAACTTTCTGATAAGTAGTGGTTCAGTGAGGAAATCCCCTTTCTTTCCCATTTTTCATTTTCTAATACATGTGGAAATATTTTTTTAGAGCACAGAATGTTATTTTTTTAATCTTTTTATTTGAGAACTGTCACATTCTAAAACTACTACTTAACTTATGGGTACAGTAAATTACCAATTTGCACTAGACACTGAGCCAATACTTATTAATTTTGATCAATGGGGGTATGTACCAAGTTTGGAATTAAAAGGAAGTCCATCGGTATGAATGACATCCACAAAGACAGCATCGCTGGTGTCCAAACGTACAGAGACATTAGTGTCCTGAAAGTAAGGTTCAGTGGGGTCCAGTCCTACACAGAGAAAAAATGGTATTAAATCTCAGAAGATCAATGAAAGGCCCTCACGTGTATACGTGTATATGTTTTACTGTTGCCAAGTTCTACCAACTCAGCTGTCTCTGCAGTCCAATTAACAAGAGTGACTGCAATAAAACGGGGAGCATTCTTTCCCGAGGTTAAAGATGCTGTAGATTCTCCTGTTTTCTGAAATAAAATGTTGGTGTCAGATAGTGATGCCTCTCTGCCCCATTAAAAATGATAACTTAAAAGAGTAAAATCTGATCTTCCTCGAACCAGAAAATAATTACAGTGCTGCAATAAGTGCAGTAATAAATGCAGTACTGCAATAAGTGAGATAGGATTGACACACCACAGTTAAAAACATTATTTACAGAAATACTTGCGTGATTATACTTTATATTTTTGATAGAAACATGAGCCAGCCCTGTTGAAAACTGGTAGTATTTTGAGTAATTGTGTTTTGGTGATGCAGTATCAAACGCTGTTTTTTAAACACAATATTCTCTTGTAATTATTTGACAATGACCTTTTGATCTTATAAAAATAGATAATACTCTTTTCAGCACTTATCCTCCTAAAGGTTTAAAGGCATCTGTAATAGACTAGAGTAAGTTAATGTTTTCCTTCTTTTGTTTGTTTTCTTTACTGCAGATTAACATTTGGTCTTACCAATATGCTGGGCCAACGTCAGGTAGTGTGTAGCTAACCATCACGGACAATCAATAGTATTTAATATTTGACATGAGTTCAAATACATTTTTAAAAATGTAATCATAATAATAAATATTGTTTCATAATAATAAATATAGTTGTTGAACAACAAACCTGGCTAATAAGTGCTAAGTTAGATATCAACAGAATAACAAGTAAATAATATGCTACAATGGTCACATTTTATCTCTTTAATGTTATTGTAAATTAGCAACACCAGAATGAATTACTATTAATGTCAATCTGCACATCAGTGAACTAACACTGTGGATAGAAAGGAAATCTAGGTCATTTATACATGTCAACTAAGGTATTAAACAACCCAGAAACTTGCAGCCATTGCTTTCAAGGAATTGGGAAAAATTTAACACAGTGGAGAAGCTTTAATAATGTAAATGTCTTTGCTTCATTGGATTTGTTTACTTGCATTCTCTATCCTCAAAACACAACATATCTCTTACAATGTTTCAAAATAAGTCAGTCATAAGTTCTGTGCCAACCAATGTGATACCATGTGTGTATATCTGAATAGTATATTTCAGCATGAATTAAGATCAGTTACCACAAGCTATGCACAATAGTTGTCTTTTATGAATGACTTAAATCAGCGGCACAATATCAAACAGACCATTATCAAGTTTGGGTATTGCAGCAGGTTTACCTGTGATGCGTGCAAGGCCAGTGATCCTGCTGCCAACTCCTCCTGCAATGTGAGCTCCAAGGCTGTGTCCGATAATATGGAACTTATCAGCCTTCTGTTTGTAGTTGCCCTGATCATGAAACATGTATGTTATAGTAAATGTTAATGTAGAGTGCTTTCATCAATCTACTGTGTCATATGGGCTATTGAGAAATAGCCCATATGACAAAGTGAAAAAAGAATTTTGTTTTGCAAATTTATTAAAAAGGAAAAACTGAAATATCAAACTGATATAAATATTCAGACCCTTTACTTAGTTGAAGCACCTTTGTTAGTGATTTGGCAGAGACTAAATTCTTCAGATCAAAGAATCTTGTTTCTCACAGTCTCAGACCTTTAAGTGAATTTTTTCAAACTCTAAGCAGGCCTTTATGTGTCTTTCATGGAGAAGAGGCTTACATCTGCCATAAAACACAGATCCATGGAGGCTTTTATGTGTCTTTCACTGAGGAGAGGCTTACATCTGCCATACATCAGCCATAAAATACAGATCCATAGAGTGCTACATTGATTGTTCTTCTTAAAGTTTCTTCCATCTCCACACAGGATCTCTGGAGCTCATCCAGCGTAACCACAAGGTTCTTGGTAACCTCTCTTATCAGGGTCCTTCTCCCCGGATTCTCCTGAGCTCTGGGAAGAATTCTGGTTGTTCAAAACCTTTTTCATTTAAGAATTACGGAGACCTCTGTGCTTCTGAAAACTTCAATGCAGCAGAATTTTTTGTAGCCTTCCCCAGATCTATGCCTCAACATAATCCTGTCTTGGAGCTCTGCAGACAATTGCCTCAACCTCATGGCTGGGTTTTATGTTCTGATATGCATTGTCAGTGTGTGAGACCTTTTATAGACAAGTGTGAGCCTTTCTACATCATATTCAATCAGCTGGATTTACTGCAGGTTGATTTCAATCAAGGTTTAGTAACATCTCAAAGATGATCAAGAGAAATTGTAAGAACCTGAACTAGATTTCATGTGTCATGGCAAAGGGTCCAAATACTTTTGTCAATGTGATATTTCAGTTTTTAAATTTTTGATAAATTTGCAAAAAATTCTAAAATTCTGTTTTCACTTTGCCATTATGGGGTTTGAGTGTAGAGTGATGAGGGAAAAAATGACAAAAACTTTTAGCATTAGGCTGCAGCATAAAAAATTGTGAAAAAGTGATGAGGTCTTAATACTTATTTACCACCCTATCATACATTCAACATACAACATGTCCTTTAACATTGTGTGCAGATAGTTGTAATGTTCTGCCCCTCTTTGTGACTTCTTGTCCAGACTCTGTTATTATTTACTATTTTATTTTGAAATGCCATACCTTGTGTTAATGTTGGTTCTTTTCTTCCTGCCCTTGTGTGTTTCCTTTCTTTGTGATTGCCTCCCACACCAAAATTCATTTCACCTGTTCCCAATCACCCATGCCTTCCTTCTGTATTAGTCTGTGCTCCCCTCACTCTTTGTCATTTTCTCTGTTTTCCTTTATGCCTGCAATCTGCATGGAGTACTCTTGTCTGTTCCTGCCTTTTTGCCAGCCTGTGACTCATTAGTTTATAAGACTATAAAATTGTTTTTATGCAAGTATCTTCACTGCATCTACCTGTCTTGGTGTGTGTCTCCATCCGGGACCTCCCTGACAGAATGAATTGACACATTATGGAAACAGAAGGCACTTCTGTAAATTTAAACATTATGAACTGTCATACACTCTTATGCTCTTCTATTGTGAGTGGTTTTAAGAAAATTTTTTGGGACTGCAACTGGCTCCAGAACTTTGTGGTCACCCCTGATTCCCTGCCAGTCTTCCAGTCTGTTATAGTCAGCATATCTCCCAGCTGAGGAGCCATCAGCCAGTTCCCAGGTTTGCTAACCCAGACTAGTCATGCATTGAGGGTCTTGGCCAATGTCCTGTCAGGAACAGACAGGACATTGGTTGACTGTCCAGCAACCCAGAGCCTCCACAGTCTGGTCTGGTCATCCTTCTGCCGATCCCCTGGAGTTGCTGCATCCATCTCTTTTGCTATTCACCTTATCTGCATTCAGAGAGAACCTGCTTTTACCATCAGCCACCTGCTTGACCTTCAGAATGTTGTCACTTTTGTCCCTGCTCTACCTGACGCCCTCAAGAGTGGTCCTGCCATCATCTATGCCTTTGTCTCCACCCTAGGAAGTAGTGTTGCCTCTACAACTAAACACCAAAGTGGCCCTGCCTTCATCTTTGCTCAGCCTCCAAGCTGTCTTCCTAAGTAGCTCCACCTGTGTAGCAGGCATGCAAGCCCACTGCCCAGGTTTTTCTTGCTCTCCTCTTCAGTCAAAAGGCTGATTCCACCTCTGTCCTGGTTCATTCACCCAAGATCTCCTGCTCATTGGTCCCTCAGCCCTGTTCCTCTGGAATAGCCACCTCCACTCTTCAACTTAGTCTTGCTGAGGTTGAGCAGGAGGTTTTTGTCCTGACACCACTATGTCAGAGCCCTCACCTCTGCTCTGTAGGTACACTTTTCTCCATCTGTGATGTGGCAATGATGGTAGTGTCAGCAACTTGATGACAGTGTTAGAGCTGTGTGTGTCCATGCAGCTGTGGGTGAACAGGGAGAACTGCATGGGGCTTAGCACACAACCCTGGCAGACACCAATGTTACGTGTCTGTGTATAGGAGGTAGCATGGCATTGCTGATCCACACTGCCTGTGGTCTGTCCATCAGGAAGTCTGGGATCCAGCTGCACAGATGGGAACTGATGTACATGTCCTGATGTACAGAGCTTCATGTTGAGTCTGGGGAGCACAAGGGAGTTAAAAGCTGAGCTATAGTTAGTGAACAGCATCTAGATGTAAGTGTTTTTCTGGTCCAGATGGGGAAAGGACCATGTGCAGTGCAAATCCTATCAAATTATATGTGGACCTGTTTGTGTAGTGTCTAGTGTGGTGAGCAAGCGAGGATGTAATGTAAGTTTCAACTGTTCTTCAAGACACTTCCTGACAATGGAGCTGAGTGCAAGGTGGTAGTCATTTAGGCAACTAACAATTGGTTTCCTGGGGACTGGGATGATGATGGTCTTCTTAAAACGTGGGAACAACAGACTTAAGAAGGGAAAGGTTGAAGATGTCTGTGAAAACATCTTCCATTTTGTAAGTGCATGCTTTTAGGGCAAAGCCCAGGATATTGTCCAGTTCAGGAGCTCTGTGTGTATTTAACTTTTTAAGGATTTACACAACTCTGCCAGAGATGTTTGAAGTGAGCAGCTGTGTTGCTCTAACAGATATTCTGGTTCAGTGTGGTTCTCAAAGTGAGCATAGAGGGAGGTCAGATCCTCTGAAAAAATAGCAAGTACCTCCCCCATGCTGCAGCCCTTTCCCATGTAGTCTGTGATGGTCCTTAGTCAGATCCACATGTGCCTGATTTTGGAGCATTTGTCATATAGCTCCATCTTTTCCCAGTATTGTCTGTTTATTTTGACGTCCTGAGCTCGTATTTGGCTTCTCTGTGCTTGTCTAGATCTCTGGAGACAAAGGCTACTGTCCAAACACTGCACTGAGAGCAAACCTCTCCATTAACAGGTTAGGATAAGTCCAAGTGGTCAACTGAAAAAAGATGTTGATACAATTTATGTATCCCTTTAGATACTAATTGTAATCCTTGATGTTGTTAACAGCAATCTTGAAAATATCCCACTCTGGGTGTGAAAATGGTGACATCCATCCAGCTTTGCCACAGGCTGCCAATGTGTTAGTCTCTCTCTTTAGGTTGGCAGCAGCAGGACCTGTGGTGTGATCTGATTTGGGGGCGGGCTTTGTAGGTATATCTCTAAAGGGTCCAGGATGTTTTCACCATGCTTTTGAAAATTTACACGTCAACGGTAGTTCTTCTGGTTGGTTTTGTTAGTCGGTCACAATGAAAGCAGCCTCTGGGTTTAAAGTTTCTTGCCAGTTGATAACCCTGAATAGTTCATCAAGCACCTGTGTGGTGTCAGTGTTGGGTAATATAAACAGCAGTGTACAATGCTGCTGTGAACACTGGAAAGATAAAAAGGTGTGCATTTGATCATGAGGTGTCCAAGATCAGGAGGGCACCTTGTTGATATTGTTTGTACATCCACATACTCTGGCTCTTGACCCAGGTTGACCATGAAAAAAACATCACCTTCCATGCCCTTACCCAACTCCTCAGATAGAATTGTAGAGTCAGGGACCAAGGGATCCAGCCAGATCTCCATAAAAATAAAGACATAACAGTTCTTAATGATCCAATGAAAGGCCAGTCATTTATCATCCAGAGGTTGAACATTACCTAAGAGAATACTAGGAAGTGGGAATGATTTTGTCTGTCCCTCATCCTGACCAGGACATCTGCTCTTTTGCCCTTTCCCATGCCCAGGTAACCAGGGTTAAATCCAATCAAAGGAAAGTCAATCGATGTAGTTCCAGATGACCATCTTTTTTTATGCCTCCACACTGGTGAAACCACGGCAAAAAGCATTAAGTTTTTGGGTTGTCCATCCTCCCATTCTTGTGAATATGATATCTCAGAAAGGCCTTTGGGGAATTTTTTCAAATTTGACACAAATGTTTACTTGGACTCAAGGAGGAAATGATTATATTTTTGTGCTCATAGGTCTGAACTCACAAATCACAATATTTTTTCCATTAGTAATAAGCTAGTACTGGTAAAATATACTTTAATACTTTTTATTAAATTCTGATGAGTCTGGACTGAAAAGTAAACTGCAATTTGATTGACAGGTGGAGACATGAAATTCAAGTTTAAAGTTTCTTGAGTGTACTCCAACTTCATGGGGTAAAATTACAATACTAAATTGTTGTAACACATCTTTTCTAAAATATCACTTCCTTAGAGTAGGATTACTATTTTTTTTCCTCATTCACTCCACAGCTCATTTAGAGAGACAACATTGCTCTCTCTCTTTCTCCTCTCTCTTCTGCTCTCACCCCAACCAGTCAAGGCAGACAGCCCACCACCAACAGCCGGGTTCAGTTTAAGATTCCTACCTGTTAAAAGGGAGTTTTTTTCACTGGCACCATGTTCTAGATGTAACTATAAAGAGTATGTTCTAGACCTGCTATATATGGAAAGTGACCTACGATAACTTCTGTTATGATTTGGTGGTATATAAATAAAATTGAATTGAATAGTTATTTTGTAGTTGTGACCAACATATAATAGAACAGTGTCACTAAGTTGATTAAGTTCTGTATTTACCATGAGGAATGTGATCATGGATGCCACCTGAGCAGCTACAACCCTGGCATTATTGGCAGCCTGAGCATACTTAGTGATCACACCATTCTTCCATTCCACAGCAATGCAGTTCACATTCTCCCACATCAGCATAACCTAGAGAGAGCAGCACAGATTTGATGAAATGGAATTAAAGGTCCCATAAACTGCTGCAGCGTCTTTTGAGCCCCTTTTGGGGCTAATAATATGGACTTCTGTTTTATTCTTATTTACTCTGAGAAACTTTTGGGCATCAAGCCCCTTGTTGAGTCCATAGGACTCTATGCTACCTCTGGTAGTACCAAGACTGTAATGGTTAGGCTGTGTCTTCCCCTCTTCTCCCTAGTTCTCCTGTGTTCCGTTCACCGGTGATTCTTGGTTGTCCCCAGTTTGTCTCTGTCCTTATCTGAGTGTGTGTTTATGTGTGTGTATGTGTGTGTATGTGTGCCAGATGTTGCATTCCGTTTTTTCCTGCCACCAATTAACCTGCACACCTGAGACCAGTCAACTAATCACCACCTGCAGTATGGATCATCTCTCTATTCTTCACCAGATCATTCAGTCTGCCTAGTGGTTTTACCACAAGGCCAGTTCAGGATTCTGAGTTTGTATTTCTCCTCATGTTTGATTGTCTCATGCTTAACTCTTTGCTTTCCTGTGCTCCACCTGCCCTTCCTAAAATCCTAAGATATCAGCTCCACCTGCCCTGCTTAACCATTGTTTCTAGCTCCATCCCAAAACCCTCCCATTCACAAAAAACCTGTTTTTGAACGGTTGAACACTTTTTTGAGTTCTATGTTTGGGTCCAGATTTGGATTAAACCAAACAAAAACATGTGGATAGTTTTGGTTTTTTTAGACCAAGTCTCTTATTTTTCTGTAGTCAATGTTGTCTGAGCAATGACCCTTGGGCAGCTATTTAAGGCTAACAAGACCAGGCTTCTGTCTAAATGAGTGGGGAGAGAACCAAAATATCACTTTAAATGGTCACTGGGGCATGAAATAAATTCCTGTATGGTATCATCAGTAAAATCTGATAAACACTTTAGTTAAGTGACTTTGCCCAGGGATAAGGATTAAAACACTTTTTCCCTACAGATTATACGTTTATCAATAATGCATAAGGTTTCGCTTGCATCAGTGCAACACGATTGGCTTGATACGTTTCTCGTTTGATGTTATTAAGCAGACAAATGGCTTTTGGGGGGGGGGGCATGATGTGATTCATACGGCTACCATCTTTGGCTTAATGGACTTTTATTTTCAACTGACGCTCTAAGGCTTTAAGAATTTAATTCATTGTTATTCATTGATTTCATATGTTAAAACCAAAAGCAATGGGGGGGCATAGACTTGTTGCCAGACTTTAATGACCGACCTACCAAACAGGATGGCGTTGAATTGATTTCTTCTCTGGGATCAGTTCACGGATGCAATTACCTATCTTTATGTCTCCGAGCAGATTAATTTGGCCCCGAATTCCAGAGCTGATCTCAGAGTTGGAATTTTAAACAACTGTATTATGTTTATTTTTTTATGTCTTGATCAAACTGTCTTTGTTGTTTTCTTCCCATCTAGTATTTCCTCAAATAACTTACATGGAGGAGTTTTTCAATGTGTGTCTTCCTACCTTACACATCTCCTGTGGCCAGTCCTCATCCCCTTTTTCCAAATAACCAGGAATGATGAATCGAGTCTTTCTCATCCCATTGTAATTTGAGGCATGGATGGTTTGATCTGTCTTGATCTCCTGACGTTTTCAATGGAATGATGAATAAGATGAGGGACGATGCTTATAGAATTGAGAGCTTAAAGAATAGGTTCACATTTATTCACATTTGTCTTAATACATTGCTCACATGCCCATATATACTATAGATTAAAAGCATAAGTAAGTGATGACAGACAAGACTCAAGTCCTTGTTATGAGCAAAAAAGAATTCTCAAATTCAGCTGAAGATAATATGATGGGATATCTTCCAAATTTGTGTTCTATTTTAGAACATATTCACTCTTTGTGTCACTGTCCCACTGCCAAAGCTCAGTAAGGAAAAACTGTCCGTTGAAGCATGAAGGAATTTGGCAATAATTAACAAAATAAAATTAACCAGAGTACATAAATAAATAAAGCATCCTCCCTACCTGGTAGTAACGGTTTTTCTGGGTGAAAAGGAGGAAGCGTGTGCTGATCTCCTTGGGGTTCCAGGGTAGGATGGAGATTGGTCTCTGGGCAGTGCCCCCCCAGGGAGGCAGGTCATCAAAGCAACCCAGCTCATCAAAGCAGACCTCAGCCGCTATGGACATCAAGAACACAGCAATATGCTAATATGAACCCTCACATGCAGCTTCGATATCATATACTGGCAATTCATGTAATATTTTGTCCTGTGAAGTTCTGAAGTTTTCTAGGCTGAAATTTCCTTTACAGACTTTAAAGAGACAAAATGACAGCTGAACCTTAAATAAAGGTTGTGAAAAAGCCTATCTTGATGATACAAGACCAACAAATCCCCAAGGTTTGTACTTCCAAGGTAACACTGTAAACCAGTCAAAAAACAAGTTGTTCAATTTAACTTGTCGAAATTTGATTTGGATACCTTTTCAAAAGAGGGTATAATATAATTTAAAGGTTTTTTTTACATTTTATTCATCATTGTATTAAATAAAAAATATATATATCATCAGATCATCAGATACAATGGAGGTAATACAAGTTGATTAATTGCATATTGATATTTGAAAAATTGACCTTCCTGACTTGGTTATCTATAAGTACATGTACATGCACACATATCCTGGTTTTGAGTCTTACCTAGGTCTTTTTTCTGTTGGACTGACTAAAACTTAATTTGTTTTTCTTTTGGAGTACCCCAGCTGGCCTTGTCATCTTTATAAAAAGCAGAATAACAGCATATCAAGGTTTCTGAATGCATGTAGTGATGTTTACATCACATACTTGGATGTGCATAAGGATACAGTGGAAAGATCTATAATCTATAATAACATTTGGATCAGTTTCCAAAAAGTACTTGAATATAAATGTTCACTTTAACTAAAGGCTGTTCCAAGACTTGCTAGAATAGAAGTATTGATTTGTTCTTCGAACATATGGTCAGTACCAAATATGTCAGGCTATTTGCATTTGATTGAATTGTGCAGCCATAGAGAACACAGATTCTTAAGTCTGAATGTTTCACACATTGCTAAACTCATATTATTTCAATGAAGAGCTAGAACAAGCTGATATACAGCCTATTATACTTTCAAATGGGATGGAGTAAAATGATTTTAACAGTTACAGCTGATTAATTGCAAACAAAAGAGGAAACCTGTATGCTATGTGCTTTCAAATGCAGAAAATAAATAGCAGTCTAAAATCAAAAATGAAAAAAATACTAACTTACCATACTACCTTAGATATATTGTTCAATTACTTTACTATTTCAGTAAAGTCAACTTACCATATGATGTTCCTGTGTGGATACAGAACAGAACCAAACACCAAGTCTGTAGCATCTGTTGGAAAAGTTGCATGAGAAGTTTGGTTGTAAAGAAATTTAAACAAAGATATGAATAGAATCATGCTGTCTACGTACCTCGAGGCCAGACAAGAGGGTGAGTGCACTAATGCTGCACTTCCTTAAATATCAGCCAGGTGCCTTTTTGCCCACATAGGAGTGGGAAACCCACAGGTGACAGACACAGTGACATGTCAGGTCAGAAAAAGGTCAGTTATTAGTTACGTGTGTGCTTCACACAATCTTAAACCCTTCACCTGTACTTCAGAATAGACAGATGTGTTTATCAGGAGAAAAACTTGTTTCCCTTGTAGATTTATTCAGTCAACAGATTTTTCTTAAAAACAGGTCTACTCTGTATCAGCAGATGGAGGGAATAATTTACAGTAGTATATAATACAGCACACAGTCAGCCTCAGGGTGAGTCTGTAGCTTATATCATTATCCATAACTACTCAGTAACTTGTCAGAGCAGCATGAATATAGTCACCAAAACAAAGCAGGTGCATGTTAGAGTATGATATTTTTAGACTGTAGCAGCAGTAATGTAATTGATAAAGTCTAAAATTCAGCTTCAGCTTAGCTTTACAGTCTTTAGCTACATTTGACTGGGATTCTTTTCAAATGCACATACAGTCACAATTTCTGTACCGACTGGACTATGGTATCAGTGCTATTGATCCACCTATATTAAAAACTTTCGAGATTTCTAAAAACATTTTTTTTTTTTAATTTAACTCACTAACTTTTTGAAAAAGTTTTTAATAGTATCATTTAAAAAAAACAGCAGTGGAAGATTCCCCCCATTCCCAAAACCGATGCATTACCAACTACTCAAAACCATACACAACCAAACAAAATACAGTAACCACTTCAAGGCACAAAATGACACAAAACCCTCACAAGTCAACAAAAGGAAAAGTGGGGAAAAAGATCTGGGTGGAGCAGGGTACATAAAGAAATCTGCTGTTTAGTTATAGACAGTTGTTCCTTCTCTAAATATTAAATAATCAGTGTATCTGTGATTGGAAACTAACACTGAATGCTTAGTCAGTTTTTCGTTCTTTTTTTCTTATTTTCTTATTTTCTTTGTTCAGATATTGGCTGATTTATTCATTCAAAAGCTTGTTTTATTGATTGAAATGAAAAGATTTATAGAACATGATGTTTATTCTCAGCAGTTTTATTAGGCTTTACTTACGCTGGGGGCCATTCTTTGCCAGAGGATGCAACGACAGTTTTGAGGTGTGGACCTGGGTTAATCCCATGTGAAAACAACCCTGTGTGTGCTATGCTCTCCTGGGCTCCTGGATAAATACCAGTCAATTAGAGGTGTCTGGAACAGAAACCCCAACAAAAGCTGCTGCTGGCAGCCTTGTGAGTGTGTGTGTGTGTGAGCGTGTGATTAAAAAAATAAGAAGAATGACTCATACACTATGATATAGGACATTTAATTTCTGGAATTTATGACACATTCAGCAAGGCAGACAAACGTTATGTAAACAAAAATGTAATTAAACATCAGAGGATGTGTCTGTTGGTATCCTGTTAAAGATCTGATGTTGGCTGTTTTCATCTATCTTGTGATTTACTGCCGTCTTGTGGCCACAGTAAGCTATTGTCTCTGGAAGCTCGGTTGAGTATCAGCCATTGCATCTATCATTTCTGCAATTTTTGTGGGCATGGGCATTGTCTTGTCCCTTTGACAAAGGCTTGGGCCTTGTCAATGTGTGTGGGGGGGGGGGCAATTTTTTGGGACTTTTGCACACATGCATTGAGGATAATCCTTGAATCTTTGACTGGTGATCAATTTATAGCAAGCTATAGACAAGTGTCAAGCTGACCCTGATTTAGCTTCTACTGTTTGGAGTACAGTTATATTGCCTGTATTACTATACCTATGTCCAGATGCATGTTGAAACTGTATTATTCATTATAAAATCACTTCCACAATCTTTTCTTCACATGCATTAAGAGGTGCCAGCAGCAAGACAGACTGATTTTATACATTTTCTTACTACTTTTTAGGTATGATATTAATTTTTTTTCCTTTATGGTAATCAAGGTGCAAGGTTCTTTGTGCATGATCTGCAGGAAGTTTGGGAAGTTTGAAAAAACTGTATTGAGGCAGGAAAATACAGGATTCTGTATCATCCCTGTAGAGCAACAATGTCAGTTAATGCTAAATATTTTGAGGATTACCTCAGAAGCGATTTTTTTTTTTTGAATTTCTCCTCTATACAGTACATTTGATATGTTTACTGTCAGGCCAAAGGAATAATCCTTATACATGTTCAGCCAGGATAGAGTTCAGAAGGTGAAAGACATCCAGGCAGAGTGCATTATGATGCAGGAAAGATCTTCAGCACAGGAATGATGATGAGTTGGTTCTTTAGCTCTGCTTGTCTGTCTGTAAAAGTCATTGCATGTTACTGCACAGTAGTATCAGATTGGTTCAAGTAACTTAATTAACAACCTGCTCACCTTCTTTCCACCATTTGAACTGATTTTAAACTGGATAAAAGTGGGCACTGTACAAGTTTCTTCACACAAGACTGTGATCCTGGAATCTTCAGTGTTAAAGCCTTTTTTTGTTTGGTTAGGTTTGTATTTATACAATTATCGCTTAGATAAGCTGTTAACCAATCAATTTTACCTTTTTATTTGAACGTCTTTCCCTCTGGTATTAACGTGTCATAACTGACTCAGGTTAGTGGGAGTTATGTCCTGTGCAGTTGGCTTATTGCAGCTGGTAGTTTTTTTGGTTTGGGTTATTAACAATATTCTAAATATATTTACATACAACATACAACATATCACACATTTAAATTCTGTTCCTGGTTTTTACTCAGTCACCCAGCTTTTAGTGAGTTGGAGACATGCATTCAGTGTCTGATATTGAGAAATATTTTCAAAAATTAAATAAATAAAGCGATCATCGAGTTTCTTGGCTTTTGTTACAGTAAATATACTAAATATCAGCCTCTCAGTTTGTAATCCTTTGTGTATGTATTAGCCATCAAATCAAAAATATGTGGGACTCTATATAAACTTGTTTTTTTACTTTTTCAATTTATTAGAATTTTCAAATTAGCTGAGCTACCCATAATCTCTCTATTTACTCATTAGTAACTGCAGATGGATTGCTGGTACACTGCACTACAACTCTAAATGTGTAATAATCTGCCCAACAAGAACATAATTTCTTCATATTTGTGTAACATTTGTTAAAAACTACAGTGAGCAGCTCTTTTAGGATATTGATGAGCATTTTTAAAAAAAATGAAACTATATTTTTGTGAGTCACTTTTAAAAATTTACTTCAGTAGGAGCCAGTGGACATTGGACTGAAAGCCACAGATGAGAATTTTCATTGGGGTTGCTTACAATAAATAATACAGAATAATACTTTTCTTATGCTTTAACCTGTATGGCTTTTATGATAATATGACGAATTTAAAAAGGATTAACATTAAAGTGCCTTAAAGTTAGGCAAATAATGCACAAGGAAAAAGAAAGGGAATTCATATGTTTTAGTTGTTTTTCAGTTGACTAAAATCTACAAAAAAAATATGAAATTCAAAAACATTACAATTCAAATATGTTCCCCAGTGATTGTAGGAGTTGGTTTTCACATGTCAAAGAAGAAACCAGGTAGAATCTAGGCTGTCGCCACAGTGAATATCTGCCTATATACCTGTAGTACAGACTCACAATTAAAGTTTCAATCTGCGTGCATTGCATGTATGTCAGACTCCATTATTAAGACGGTGGGGGAGTCCTAAGGCAAACAGGAAATTACATGCAAGACAGCACAAGCTGGAGGAGCCAGGGACTAGGACAAAAAAGCTCAGTAGGTTTGATCTGCACTGCAGTGGCTTACTGTAGGAATGTTAATCCTCCTAATGTATTACAGTTGGAGGAAGAGCAGGACCTAAGGTTGAACCAGGCATTCAGGGCAAAAAGTGTGTGTGTGTGTGTGTGTGTGTGTGTGTATGGGGGGGGTTCTGGGGGGGGGGTGATAAGATGAAAGGAGAGAAGGAAAAATATATAAAGGGGCAGAAATGGACATGAGGAGGAGAAAAATGGAGACAAAGCATATAAGTCTACAATAGAAACAACACTGGCACATGGACAATACATTTTCCCAGCAGCACTAAGCTTATGAACCTTTTGAAAGACTTCAGGTCTGAATGAATTCTTCACCAGGTTCACCTGGTGTGTGTTTGTGTGTCTGGCCCACACACCATCAGGAAAATGAGGCAGACTATACACATCGATGGGTGTCTCCATTATGACTCTACATTAACTTCAACTGATCAAAATTCGAATTAGTTTAAAATCAACTGTATTCCAGGGTCAGTTCACTCAAATTACAACAAGTATTTTCTTGCCCGCCTCATACAAATAGTTGTCACCATCCCACTACAATGGAGCTGAAGGGAATTAAGTTTGTGGTTCTCACAGCACTGAAAAGCAACATTTAAAGAAATAGATCATAATTTTTAGAAATACTTTTATTTATTTTTTCTTCAATCGGAATCAGAATTTTAAAAGAAAAAACTTTACTGATACCTGCAGGAAAACTGCTTTGTTACAACTGCTCAACACACAGTTAGGAAAGAAGATATAAATAAGTAAAAATTACTATAGAATAATATCAATAAAAACATTCCATGAAGAAGAACTGGAATGTAAGTAACAGAATGGATGACATCATACGCAGTTGCCAGGTAACCAAAGGTGGGATGCAAACAATCATGAGAACTCAATGGATATCAAGTATGGATGTACCCTGATGGCTCACAGCTCAGAAAAGACACACCACTGTTCCATTCTTATTGATTTAAAATGTATTTTTAGTTGTACTGAAAGTAGTAGTAGAGGCAGCAACAGTTTTCTCTATGAACTGGAACATGGTCAAATTTTCTGACATTTGGTATACAACATCTACATACAATAGTTTTACTCTTGTTTAGAAGCTTCAGATCAGTAATATCACTGTTGACATCAGTCTTCATAAATCCTTTTTGTTTACAACATATCTTCTGTAATGTTAAGATTAAAAAAAGGCTTTGAACTGGATCAAACCCAAAACGAGGTGTGTGTCCTAATTCCAAACAAGTATGCTATCACTGGCTGTCAACTGCAGGGAATGGTTGACTGTTTAGCTGCTCACACCTTCTGTGAGGTGAGGGGTATTGTGTAAATTACATTACATTATATAGCTGTAATACTGGGTCGATATAAAGACCCACTGTTCTACCAGCTTCTATTAACTCGGCATAATCTCTCTTTGAAGTGTTCCACCATCAGTATTTTCTCTTTTCTACCAACACTTAACATTGATTTGTTTTAACAACAATCCCTAATGTTAATCAGGTAGTTATTCCCTCAACAATTATAAGTAAGTCATTCCATGAACAAGGTTTTGTCAACTTAACCAAGTAGTCTTTCAAACCCAAACCAAGGATTTTACCTGATTCAACCAAATAATTTTTTTCGCTAAACTCAGCCAAACCTAACACTAAGATAGCAGATCAGAAAACACTAATATAAATCTGTTTGTAACAGTGATTTGTAAGACTTTTAGTAGCCAAACTAAAGACAAACTGTGCTCCCATCCTGCTGTTGTTACAGCTATCTCTTGACTAGCCATGGCCACTCAATTTGTTGAAGGTTGCTAAATCAGAAATACAACAATATGATGAAATTTTTAAGGATTAAGTATCTCTGTTTAGACACATAAATTGACCTACATAACATCACCTACTATTGAGAAAGATTATGTATCAAAGCAGAATTTATAGTAATTTACATATTATGAATATCGATATGACCTTGAATCGGCTTTTCTTAAGGTGTGGTCACATTAGCCTTCCATCAAAAAAACTGCCAAGCACCTGCTAGTGATCATAAACTGTTAATAGCTGCCTGTAGTAGAGTTTGGTATTGTACATAAAAAAGTATTAACATTCCCCAGAATACAAAGAACACTGATCTGAATTCCAAACTCAGTGCTTTACTGTTTCTATTTACAGGGAAACAACAAACAAAAGCAGAGATGGAAAGAACAATCACTTGACGAATGTAGCTATATACAATCTAGAGGTACTTGCACTTGAGTTGAATGGTCCAATACAATATATCATATAGCATAGGCTGTTGGAGCATGGAGGTGGCCTAGTAGTCCTCAAAAAGGTATTTAAATGCTCTCTAATGTCCTTAGGCATTTTGTCCTCCTTGGACTATCTCAGCTTTGTAGTCACAAGTAAAACTCTTCATCTCCTAAACAAAATGTCAATTGCAAGAACTTTGTGATGATTTTACTTTGAATCTATTGTACCTGATTTTTAATCTTTTTAATAATATGTCCATTTCATTAATTTTCATCATATGTCTATTTTACTCTTTTCAATCCTAAGTTTTATTTATCATGATCTTTCAGTACAGAAGTGCAAAAAAGACAAGTTTGTTTATCTTATTGTCACATCTATGAAACTTTTTCCTTAATCAGTGCTCATAATTAACTTCTGAGTTTTATCCCACTTTAAACAGGTTGAGCAAACAGCTCATAAAAGTATCCCTAAGAGACATTTTGTTTAGTTAATAACTTTGAAGAGCTGGTATCAGC
Source organism: Istiophorus platypterus (assembly GCA_016859345.1). Taxonomy (NCBI): domain Eukaryota; kingdom Metazoa; phylum Chordata; class Actinopteri; order Istiophoriformes; family Istiophoridae; genus Istiophorus; species Istiophorus platypterus. Next base: position 26,216,009 of record CM029124.1, read on the forward strand.
CAGTTCTATTCTTTATAATCTCCTGCTAGGAAAAGGAGTCTGTTGAATTACTCTGTCACTCTGTAATTTCAACAGTAATTACTATGAAGATGTTTTCTGCTTGAGTCCTAATTATATTGATCACATTCTTTGCTTTCACATTGTCTACATACTCCAAGACAATAATTTACCATATCAGTGAGGAATAATGAAATTCAAATAGACTGTACTTCCTCAAACTAAAACCAGCACTTTTTGCAACTAGAGGATTTATGGGCATAGATCAGCACAGATGAGCCATTGAACTGACCCCTTATGGATATGAAACACCCAGTAGTTTTTGATAATACTCACACTGTTGGTAGTAGATTTAACAAGAACAATCCTACATAATTAGTTTTTGAGATAAATTGCTTATGCATCCATGTGATTATTGCAGTTACAATAATCACATGGAGCAACATGGAATATTGCATGGAATAATCACAGAGCTATTATTGCAGTTACAATAATCACATGGATGCATAAGCAATTTATCTCAAAAACTAATTATGTAGGATTGTTCTTGTTAAATCTACTACCAACAGTGTGAGTATTATCAAAAACTACTGGGTGTGATTATTGTAACTGCAATAATCACATGGATGCTGATGAAAACTTTATGCGTTCACAATATGTTGGTCAAAGCTGCTTTGTCACGGCATCATGATTTCTCTCCCCTTTTTTAAAAAACAAATGGAAAATATGGACCATCACATTTATTTGTAATGCTAATTTAATGTTTCTGACTAAAATACGAGAAAAGTGTGTTGCAGGGATGTTGGTGCATTGAAATATCTGAAACATTACATACCATGTTTCAAATATCATCTTAAATCTCCATGTGTGTCAGTGGAGATGTATATCAGCGGCTTGAAACAGATGCAAATGTTAACTGTCTCAACACTAATCTGCTGTTAATGTAATAGTGATATTGGTCCCCAGGAAGTTGCAGTGAGAGGTTACGGACAGATCCAGTTGCACAGAACTAAGTCGGTTATGAGTTTTTGACTTGGTCCTGATGTGACAACGACTATCAAGTTCAAAGACAGAAATAAAAATTGTGGCATTTTATTCTAATGTTGGAGCCATGCATGGACTTTAAAAGTGTCTGGAGCAAAATTAACTACAAGGGAAACATCCAGACTTTCTGGTGGTTCAGTTAGGTCTATATATTGTATTTTAGATGCAGTGTCTTGACTATGAATATGGCCAGAAAATGTTGTTGCTTGGTATCTATCATTCGACCATAATTTCTGTCTTTTTGCAGTGATCAGTCAATGGAAGCAAACATATCAGAAAAATATCAGAAAAGCTAGCCTGGCTCTGTCAATATTGGGAAAATACACCAACCAACAAACCCAAAAATAACTTGATTTTTTTTTAATTCATTCAGAAACGGAAATGGAAAAACAGCAATATTCAGTTTTTGGAGAGTTACATGGTTCTGCTGCCAGAAGCATTGACAAGTACACAAAATATGTACTTACCTGCTGCTGAAAATACTCCCAAACAAATACACTATTTCCCCCTGTTTTGATAAAAACAACAGTGGCCAGATGTTTAGGGAAATTACTTGGCCTTTAAAAAATTAACTATGTATTTTGAAACTATTGATTTTTGAACTATATATATTTTCTAAAGATTTACACTTTCAGTAGGAACAAATGAGCAGGAGTCTGAGCACTTAAGACTGGTAAGAGAAGTCAGAAATTGTGGAGTGCACATTGTTGGCTTTGGTCCTTTCAAAGAGATTTGTTATTGCCAATCTCAAACAAAAATAGAAGATGCTTGAAATATAAGATCAATTTAAAATCAATTAAAACTTCTGTAATTTTTTTTCTTGGGCACAGATATAAAACTGTGGATAAATTAAAACATTATGCAATTAATTATTTTTTTTACTCATTTATGATTGTTAAATGTAATGACATCATGCTACATCATTTGAATAAAGAAATAGACACTAATTACCAAATTAAAACAATTGCGGAGGAATTGGTGTCCAAAATAATCTATGTTCCCTCAAATACTTCCACCATTAATTCCTCCATTCATTCACCTCTCTGTCTCTTCTCTTCTCTTCTCTTCTGTACTCTCTGAGGTAATTGTTAGAACATCCAAGGGTTTTGTATTTTTTTTCCAGACCACGGTCTGTTATCTCTCCTTGCTTGCTGTAGTTTTGTAGTGTGAGTAAACATAAGGGACTGGCACACATCTCCCCTCCAGTGTAATATTGATTCTTTAGCTTGGTGTGGTGCTTAAAAGCACATACTGTGACGGCTTCACCTCACTCCACAAAATAGGTTTGTGTCAGGGCCACCAGGAGAATAGTTGCTGTCAGATCAGGAAATTGATTTGGAAAGCTCTTCACTGCCTGTTTTAGAGTTTGAAAGAATCTCTCTCCTGAAGAGGCTGATTTGATATTATAACTCAGTGTCTCTCTGTGTCTAATGAAGTCATGATACATTTAATCTATAGCCTGAAAACATTTGAACTAGAATTTCTTGGATAATGATCAAGAGTCATATATCAACTTGCTAAAAAGGGATTGACTTTGCCTTTTTTAATCATTCTCCTTTCTGGTGAGTCACATCTTGAATATTACATGGCTCAGTCCCACACAGATATATTTTGTTCAGACTCCGCACAAGCCTGCATTAATATTATTCAGGTGAAACCATTTTACTTTCAGGCTGCAAACTTGGCCAAGAGTTTTATAATCCTGATGAGTTTTTTCACAGATTATGTTAATCACAATAGCAGAGAATAGTGGTGTGTTCTGCAACATAGTTAAAACTGACATACACAGGTTCTTACCTGTGACTTCTTCACATCTCTTTATTTTATGTGCGATTTTGGTCATATTTCCTCTCCATCTTCTTTTCCCCCTGCAGCCGCCCCTCAGGCAAGTCTATCAGTTTCACCGTGGCTACTTACATAGGTCCTCTACTTAAGTCCTCTCTTACCTCCTCTCCCCACCACTTGATTTGGACTTCCAGATTCACACAAATCTGATACACATTTAAAACTCGATTTCCATGGTTCTCATTGAGCAGCTATTTTTTCTTTTTGTTGATTATATAAATAACCCTCACTCAAAGATCTTTGTCTGAGGCTCAGCACTTGCTGTCTTTACCAACAGTTAAAATTGGGGAATTATTTTAGGATGTCAAACAAGCACTCACATCATAGGTCAGTGGTTAAACCATCAAATTACTAAAAATCAAAAAAAAAAACAAAAAAAAAACAGAATCCAGAATTCTTTACTGGCCATGGTATAAACTGTATTAGTAGCAGAAGACGGGGTCCCTCTGAGAACTGCCATGTTGGTAAGTGAAATAGGAAATCTTTGTTTTATGAGTCTGTAAAATAATGATAGTTTCATAGAAAGTCTCCTGGAGAGAACCTTGTCATACTTAAGTCTCTATTTTTCCTGAAAGTAGCACATATGTTTAATAAACACAAATGTTTATGAAAACAAATGTTGTTGTATTTTCTACTATGCCTTTCAGTATAATATGGGACCTATTATTTTGACAAAACAATCTTTACCTAAGTAAACTCCCTTCACTAATAGACAACTCCCTTCACTAAAAAAATAATAAAAAAGAAAAAAGAAAAAACTAATAAGTGGACCTTAAGTTAAGATTATGATTCTATATTCCATGCAGATAATATAAATGGAACTTAAGATTCTCAAGTTTAATAGTCAGACTCTGGAAAAAAGAAGCTCTAATTCAAATTGTCAAACTGCTGATTATCAGGTCAAAAATGAATATTATCATCTCAACTATTGTCACATATCTACTATATTAAAACTTAAAAAAAAATTTTATGGGGAGTAATTATACTAGTATAAGCAAGATTATTTGTTATGGAAATTGTTTGTTAGCATTAACAGCAATATGTCAGTGTTGTTTAAATGTCAAGACATTTCCACCCTTATGACAGGATATTTAGGGGAAGCTATAGTATACGATTGAAAATTCGCCTGTAGAATTTGATTTTCTTTTTTTTAAAACTACCGTGGAAATTTTAGGGCAATAAACAGTTGCAGGGCTGATGGGGATTGATAAACTACTAAACCCTAATTTGTGGAACACCACACTCCTTGAAGCCCTTATGTAATCCGGGCACTGCTTCAGCTTCAGCCCCTGTGAATTCCTGCTGTGTTACTGGATAGCCTGCAGTTACCACTTAGAGTGTAGGTCAAACATATCATTGAGCAGCTATTGGGAACATCTATATCTCTCTCCCTCTAATCTACTTCTCTCATTCAGCATTGCGTAACTGTTGCCATGGAAGTGAGTCAGTGTTTCTATGGTGAGGTGCTCAATGTTGTGAGAACATCATGTTTTGGCCTATGTCATACCAACTCATGTCATAGGCTATAGATTAGAGATATAAAAGGACATGAGCTGTTCTACAAGGTCTCACTCCCTATTCATCTCGTACTGACAGTTGGTCAGAACCCCTTGTCATCACTCTTTAAGGTACGCCATTAGCATTATTTTTTAGCGTGCAGGGTACACAACATAATTATCAGACTTTTTAATTGTTATGTTTAGACTCTCACATCATTCGGTTAAGGTTAGGGAAAGATTGCAGTGTGGTTTAATACAGAAAAAGTTCACTTTGGCTTCAAAACCATAATATGGTTTCGCCCCATATATGTCAGCAGGCAATGGGCTGCAGTCTGCTTGACTCATCCATCAACTTTCAACACAGCAGAGAACTTTGGAAGTCTATTGGACTACCCTGCACATTGAAAAGCAATGCTAAAGGGGCCCTGACAAAGTGTCTGTATGTGATGAATTGGGAGTAAGACTATATTCAAATTGTTCCGTTCCGTTAAATGTATAAGTCCATTTGTAGTTCATAAAAACAGATCATTTAATTGGTTCTTTAATGAGACAAAGCAGGCTACACCAGGAAAAAAGCTTGATTTTTTTTTTCTTATAACAACTGCACTCTTACATACAATTCTTTTACAGTCATGGACTCCCTTTGTATAACACCACACAAATCTATATACTTAATGGCTTTTTAGTTTTACTTGAAAAATCTTGCTGAAATTTTGGAATATGTGTGTGTAAATTGTTGTTTGTTTGGGGTTTTTTTTGTTTTTTTTAACCACTTTAGGATGTGTTCACATTGCCCTCTTCTCATCCATCCAAGCTTAACTGTAACCTATGACCTTACAAAGGGTGAAGAATTCACAACAAAGTTTAAAGCTCCTAAAGGATGCGCTCATAGTACATCAACTTAGGGCGTTGCTTTTGAGGACCACGCTTTTCTCATCTTTAAAGTACTACATTTTCATATATTTTTTACCACATACAAAACAGAAAAAGTCCATTATATACATCCTCCATGTCTCCCCACATTGTAACCACAGGTCCCTTTTCCTGCAATAGTAGCAAAGATCACATTTGATGTTTCTGGGCTAAGATGTTGACAACCAGTCCAGTTGAAGCATCCATGTTTTATTTACCCTTAGTTTCTAAGTTTACTCTATTCATGCAGTTCAAAAGAAGGAAAAAAAAATTTTTGCGATAATAATCTTTAGATATCCTTTGAAACAGTTGGTCAGTTTAGTGACAGTCTCACAAAAGAGAGAGAATTCCTTTGAAGTTTGGTGGTCCATCTTGGTATGTCTATTTGTTGCATCAGTTTTGTATTCTCACTGTGTACCGCCAGAACATGATCTGTCAGTCTGCAGCACATCTGGTAGCTTAGAGATGAAACTGAAGAGTTGGGAAATTGGGTAATAATGGACTTACAGCTGGTCAATTGGGTCAGGGGTCATTCGGAGCTTCTTCTTCATACTGGCCGGTCCACAGCATATTGGCAAGGACTCAGGTTGGACACAGGGTTCTGCACTGCCGGGTACGCGAAGTTGGTGTGTTGTTTGGCCTTGAGCCGCAGGCTGGCGAGGCTGGAGTTGCAGGTGTCTCTGTACATGTAGGGGCTGGCTGTGGTGGCGTAGGGGCAAGTGGCTGCAGTCACTGCTACAGAGTTGAGTGCCGTGGGGCTGTTGAGGTTGTTGAGGTTGCCCAGGTTGTTGAGCCCAGTTGCAGGAACTCCAGCCACTGCTGAGGGCACCATGCTAGAGGCCATGTTCATGGGGGGGATGGAGCTGGGGGGGGAGAACATGGGCTGGGATGACAGTGGGCTTACATTCATTGAGTTAAAGAAGGGGAAGCTCTTAGCAGAGAGCGGGCTGTTTGCTAGGCTTTTTGTGGCCCAGTTATTATAGGAGTAGCCTGTGTACATGTCATCATAAGGCTGCATTAGTCCATTGAACTGGGCACCAAAACCATTTTTGCATAACTCTGCCTGCTGGTTCCTCTCCCGCTTTCTCCATTTGGCACGTCGGTTCTTGAACCATACCTAGGGAAGCCAAATGGAGAAAAAACACTTTGAGTGTAAATTCTAGTTGTAGCTTCCCTTACAGGCCCTAAAATCTTGGTTTCATATCTCAAGCTTCTCTCAATAACATGAGTTATGCATGATTACATAAGCAAAAGCAACGGTTAAATTTTTTGAGAAAAAGCGAAAACACTGATGTGAAATAACCATAAATGTGATGGATTATTTATATATATTTATACATTTTCTTTTATACACTTAGGACCCACTTACCCATATAAAGAAGCTGTATTGTGAAATTGCGTTTTCAGGGCCTTAAAAGCTTTTACTGAGTCACAAAATATTCTTCCAACTTTTCCAAAAAAACTGTAGAATTTTATTTTTGATCTTCATTAGAATTTAAACAAGAAGCATAAACCACAAGTAGCGATAAGCATGATCCAAGCAAATGGTTTGACATTAAAACCTGTATATGGCTAGAGGCAACATGCATGTGAACACAGTTCACGACAAAAAGATGCGCACACCAAAGTTGCTTAGCTGGATTGGAACTAGTTACATTGCTGTTACAGGGCATGTGTCTAGATCAGTAGACCATCAAGACAGGGCAGCTTACAATACACAATCGACTTAGATAATGTAGGGGTGTAATTAAGTAATGGAGTAGAACTTTGAATATTTACCAAAATTTCAATTTTACAATAAAAAGCTCACAGAAAAGTCACACAACTGTGATCAACAAAGAAAAGTTCTTTGACATTTGCATGAAGAGTGAGCACACATTTGTTTGTGTAATATTACACTAAAACATTTATTGCAACCACATCCTAAATTTTAACCAGAATTCCAAACATTTCCCCTTAAAATTCTAAAAAATCTGTGACTCAGTTTTGGTAGCATGTGAACAAATATTTTGGGAGTTAAAAGATTATGCAATCTTTGAAAAAAGTAGAGTGAGGGACTTCATATTTGACCATAGGCTGCGGTGAAGCAAAGTTTCACATATTGCAAGACATGTTTCAAAAAGAATTAAGTCTCTATGTACTGGTGATTTTTAATAATTTATAGTTTGCGCTAGTGCTAGAGTGATCCAGCTTTATAAACTTGCTTGGTACTCCCAAACCCCTCCATCAATCAAACTTAAATTTCACATGCTTAAAGAAGCCCCTAGAGACATAAGACTATGCAGCAAAGCTCAGAGCTAGTTTTCAAACATCTACACCAAATTTAGTTACAATATATGAAACCATAATTGATTTATCAAATTCTAAGTTAAATTGGCTTTATTGACCTAATTTTTAAAATTATATCTATATAAAACATTTAAAATTATATCAATATATACAATAACCATACTTACTGTACTTATAAATACATAACAATATAGTTAGAAGTAATACCTTTTGTTCAGCTCAGTCCAGACTTTACATGTGTGAAATTTGTTGAAGATTAAATCAAATGATGGACTTTTGGACATTGTTCAAAATGGCAGAAAATTGTGCCATCATGGAACATTTCACATCATTTCTATCAGCTCTGACAACTGTAGCTATCAAAGTAACTGTTGAGATCTGGGAATACGACAGCTCTAAAACATGGGTAAAACATGTATTTGGTGGAAATTAAGTTTAGTTTTTAGAATTAGTTTTGTTCTGTTTTTTCACTTTTTTTTAAGTTACACATAGCACAACCTTAGACTCAGTGGCATTAATATTTAGGGGGTTTTTATTATTCAGAGTAGTTATGAAATACAAAAAAGGGTAAATATAAAAATTCAGCAGTTTTACTGGTCATAGTTCTGATTCAACACATTCCTATGAACGGGTGGCCAAAACTACAAAAGTAAGACCCAAATTGTACAAAAAATACAGTTAAGTTTAACTTTAATTTTTAAAATGAAATTCACATATCTAAAGCTCTGATGTTTAATATGCATAAGTTATCTCCAGTGCATCTTTCAAGGTAGAAAGGGTTAAATTGCAGTTGTGGAGACTGATGCAAACACACCATTAAAAGCTGCTGGGAAGTCATTGAAAAAAACGGTAAGATTATTCTGAAAGTGGGCAACTGAGAGGGAAATGAAACAGTGAAGTAAAAAATCTGAGTGTCTTCACTGACCTGCATGCAGTAAATAATTTTGCCCACTTTTCAACTATGAAACAGATGCTTACAGAGCTCCACTTATACTGTAGATTAATATTGTTTCTGCACACAAAGAAAAAATGGAGTGATGAAGAAGTTATTTTCCAGTTACTTTTTCCTTAAGAAATGAGAAAGAGTCTGGAGTAATTAAAGTTTAATTCTATAACACAATATCCAACCCCCTCTGAAATAATTTCAATAATATTGTGGTCATGTGTATTCATTATTTTTGACACAATGATCCCTGAAAGTAAATTGAAGTGTATCATCAAAGAGTCATATTAAGCAAGGGTTATCAAAACAAATCATTGAATTTTTTTAATCGTAAGATCACAAAATAATGTCAGGGAAGGGCAATCTTCACATTTCTCATTTTATGGTCCTATATTTGGAGGATATGAAGTGCATTAAAGCTTTAACAGAAAATCTAAATTGAGGGTTTTTAGAAATTAGAAATATACCTCTGCATGTGAAATTCTGGACAAAATCGTGCTCTAATTAAAAATTCCCTTGTGGATACTAAAAAAGATACAGTATCTAACAGAAGCCTCTTGGCCATCTGTTAACACAAGTATATTTGTTTTACATTAAAATAATTTGGTATCAAAATTTTTATCTCATCAATGCTCATATGATTTTTACAGGCATTTCCTGTGTTGATACTCAGACTTTTCTCGACTCCCTTGAATTACATGCTGTGTCCAATCCTCTGTTATTATAGCAACAGAATGCTGTTGATCATTAATATGAGTGTAAAGTGCATGACTCTGAGTTTTCCATCCAACTCAGTGACAGCAGGGTAAATCCCACGCTGGAGGACAGAAGCTACCCAGTTTTTTAGCACGAGGGTTTATAGAAAAGGCTCAACTTCAAGGTTATTTACTGGCTTGTCTGCAGCCACATTTATATTTTCTTTGAAATGGTCAAATGATTGCAAAAAAAGAAGATTGTTGAAGCCAAATATATTTTTTTAAATAAATTTTAATTTCATTAACTATGCATAAGTATAATGAAATATGGGAAATTTAAAAGGGAGAGTAATCATTCATTTCTGAAAAAGGATTGTAGGAGTTGTATTGATTCATTGTTTATGGAATATGGGAGCATAGTCACTCCTCTTTGGACAACCTGCAACAAGCTAATTGAGGGAAACATTGAAAAAGTTGGTATATAAGAGCTCTGAGCTGCTATGGAGTCTCTGTTCTTTGGTTTGTAGCCACACAGTTTTTGACCATTGATTTATGGAAAATTTAAGTTGTTTTTTTTATCTTACATTTTCAAACTTCAGTATTTGACTCTTCTACACACGTCATCTAGTAGGAATCATCATTTTTTATGGAAAAGCCAAGACTAAATAAGAAGGAAAATAAATACAACTAAAATCAGGATATCATGGGACTGACACTCACCGGGCACTTACCTAAGGAAGGAGGCCAAGATATCTCTTTTAGAGATCACAATACTTTCTCTTAAAAAGCACTACAAATACATTCAAGGTAAATTTTAAATCAAATTTAAATAAATGTAAATAAACCCAGGCAATCATTTCAAAGATTAGGCTAGTTTTCTTAGTGATATCAGCACACTGTAGGGATATATCTGTATGCTATACAGCACTTGATGTTATTTGATGTTAAGGCCATGATGCTTAATCTCAGTCCAGTCTCTGCTGGAATAATGTCTACTTCAGTTGTTTAGTGCATGTTCAGGACGTAGTTTGACATTTATCTGGAGTAACAAATGGTTAAGGTTGAATGTGGATGTAACATATTCAACTTGTTGGAGTACCTTAAACCTATATGATTCCACTTTTGGCCACTTGTGCAAGAAGCTGTAAACAGAACATCTGACATACTTGTTTGCAAACTATTACCAAATCTGCAGCCTCCTTAAATCATTGGAAGTTGTCGAATTAACCACCAAATCGAATGTAAGTATTTGTTCTTTTAGCTCTGGTTTGGTTTCCACAATTTCTGTACAAGTGCCACCCTTGCTCCACTATATTCTCGAGCTAAATGCTCTCATTTGAGATCAAATTTAGTATAGACTAACCACACCTGGTGTTATTTTGCCCTTTGTCAAAGAATTTTATGTACACCTTCTTCTTCTTTTTCTTTCGGCTTTTCCCTTTAGGGGTCGCCACAGCGAATCAGTGTCCTCCATCTAACCCTGTCTTCTGCGTCCTCTTCACTCACACCAATTACCTTCATGTCCTCTTTCACTACAGCCATAAACCTCCTCTTTGGTCTTCCTCTAGACCTCCTGCCTGGCAGTTCAAAACTCAGTAGACTCGCATGTTTGATTTGGCAAAAGTTTTACGTCGGATGTCCTTCCTGACACAACCCTCTGTATTTATCTGGGCTTGGGACCGGCACAATAAGACACTGGCTTGTGTCCCCTTGCGGCTACATTTATGTACACCTAAATAACCAAACAGTTTTGGTCTACTATCACTCCCTTAAATCTATACTCAAAATAATTTTGTACAAAGTAATGAAGATTATTTTGTATTTTATTCCATTTATCAGCTTTGGCTCCAGGGATGGCGATGCCATTTGGTTGACTCTCAATCTTCTTCTGGCTCCAGCATCAGGCAAAATTTAACTTTCTCCAGTATTTTGATTAAACCAAATACTTGCAAAACCAAAGCCATTCCCATTTGCCTGTACTTTGCCCTTATAATGCTAATTAATAAATGTTAGCATGCTGTCACACTAAACTAAAATGGTGACTGTGGTTAGTATTACCTGTTAAACATCAACATGTTAACATTGTAAATGTAAGCATGTTAGCATGCTGACGTTAGGACATAGCTTTAAGCTTAGTCGATATTGTGTAGTTGTATACCAGAACACTTATAGCCTATGACCTTTTTTGTGTCAAACTCTGAATGTCCCATTTCATGATATTGTTAGAAATGTATCAGTCAAGTGAATTTGATTCTATTTATATACCCTCTTTACGGTCTGTACAGCATATGATTCCCCCTCATCCTGAGACCCTTAGTATAGTCAGTATTTACTGTCAGGCTGCAACTTTGATGATTAACAATGGCTCTCTGACAAATCACATGAATCAAGCTGACAGGTGAAGTATTCTAGGCATCTAGGAATTTCTACATGCAAGGAATGAACCGCCACTGATAGACATCAGGAACAATACATTGTGTAGTCTGCTGTCCTTTCAAAATAACAACCAAGAGTGTGCGCTATGTGACCTTTCATCCAGCCAACGTTAATTTGATCCATTACTTGTCAGGCAGGCCAGTGACTGTATTGTCATGCATCAGAATGTGTGTCCTCCTGCTCCATATAGCTACACTGACCAAACCACTGGGTGTGGGCACATTCTCCTGCACCTTTGACATTTAAGTTTAGTTTATGAACTGATGCTTTGATAGAAGGGACTAAAACATCTTACCAAGTACATGAAACAATACTTTTATTTTTTCGCATTTTTTTAACCATTGAGTAATCATATTATGCTACAGTTACCTCTTTGGAAACTGATCTATATAATCTCACCGAGGCCTACATTTTACCAGTAATTAGCTTTAGGAATTAGAATGGCATGTGTAAAATTTTATGGAACTGAATAGATTGTCACTGGATAATTTGTGACAATAATATTACATTGGTTTCCATATGATGGCCATGGCCTTTCCAGAATTTTATTAATTTTTGTTATCAACAGCTTTAATCCAACATAACGAAAAACCCCTGTCATCTTTAAAGCACTGAGTAACAGATAAATGCATTTCAAATGCTTATTTGAATCTAAACACTGTTTTGTAATTTTCCCAGGCAGGATTTTAAAACTCTGGAAATGAAAACTACTTTATCTTTCAACACAACAGCTGTGGAAAAAAAAGCAGAAATACTGTAAATACCGTATGTTACAAAGTACACTACCAGACATGTGAGCTTGCATGAACCTGACCGGCCAAAACAGCTTCTTGCTGGATTACGTAGTGTTGTGTTCTGGCAAGATATTTCAGCTGAAGCACACCTGCTCCACATATGGACTGATTCTAATCAAATGAATGAGAGTGCTGCATTTTTTTATGCAGTGCAAAAGTTGATGTGAACACAGCTTTACCAGTAATAAGCCTAAAAATATAAAGTCTGAAGGTGGAACCAAAGGTAAGGCAATGGGAACACTGAGACTGGGAACTTGAATGTTCTTTGTCCTGTACAAATAATTCACCTATACACTAGAGAAAAGCTTGATGTGTCTAAAATTAAAGATTTTATCCAGTGAGGAAACCATTCTCCTAAACTTCATTTGGAATCATAATTTTGGCACTACAAATATGCATTCCAAATGTCATGGAAATCTGGCCAAAATTAAACCAGAGTGTTGTACAGATTGATGTATAACAGACTGAAATTTCCATCCCTCTTAGATTATTTGTGTTTAACCATGTTCTGTCTTTTTCACTCTAACCAAATACTACACCTCACTAGTAAGCACACCTTCAACCAGTTGGAAGAACTTCATCCTGAAATAGATGCTATAATAAAAACATAATTAGGGTTGAATGTTCTAGAAAAAACATGGTAGAGTATGTGTACCCACCCTGACCCGTGCCTCAGTGAGGTTGGTCCACACTGCAATCTCCTCTCTGGTGCTCATGTCAGGGTAGCGATTCCTCTGGAAGGTAGCCTCCAGCTCCTGGAGCTGCTGGCTGGTGAAGTGGGTCCTCTGCCTCCGTTGCTTCTTCTTCAGAGAACTGTCCTCAGCGCTGGACTCATCCAGCTGGTTGTGGTGGGATTTCTCTGTGTCTGACATGCAGAAAGACATGCAGACATGCAGAAAGAACAATTAGTAGTACTTATTTCATAAGGACACTGGGAGGTGCTACTTTGGTAGGAGTGAAAAGGCTGAATAACAGGATACGCCAGTGAGAACAAAACAAAAACCTTCAGACAAGTGGACATTTAGTAATTAGTACTGTTAGTCAGATATCTATATCCATCTCCCTGAAGAAACACGAAATTGGGACTATAACAGTGTCCACAAAACCAGTATTTTCTTTTTTTTTACCACAATAATAGTTAAAGGGTATAGAAAGTTATTAAGTTGTAGAGTAACACTTTTACAATGATATCTTTGTTTAGGGACTACAGTATGTAGTGGTGGCACAAAAAAAAAATGCCTGGCCAGAGTCTGCATGCCATAAACTAGAGGTGGGTTCATTTCTGGATCTGTATACACCAGACAGAATGTCTCTCCAGTCTACCTCCTTCCAGTTCTCCCTGAACACCTGTCTCCTCTCCAAGTCTGACATATTAAAGATTAAGGTTTTGATTGGCTCCATAAGGAACAGTTCACAGCAGGATTTGATGTGGCCTTGTGGTCAACCCAAAAACATTCTCCTCTCTGATGGGGAGGAAGACACAGAAAAAATTGTATTCTCTAACTGGATCAGCAGGGCCATCCTTCTCATCGTTTTAATTTTCCTCACTAGTTCTCACATAATCTGGATCATATTCTATGTTGTCTTCCATTTCGCACATTTCCTCTTCTGATGCATCTTCACTGACAGTTTCATCTTGTCCTCTCTCTCTCCTCTCAACAGTGTCATGATCATTAATCTAATCAAGAGCCTAACACAGAGCCATTCATGGCCATTGTGGTGCCAGAATGAAATGTGAGCGATACCCAAGGAAATTTTACACAACAGAGCTGCGAGAAAGTTGCTCTATCCTTGAAACAAGTTGTGATTGTTTCTGATAATGTCAATATTCCCATAACTATAATATTTTGTTTGGACGGTTTGGTTGGCAGGGGGTTGAGGTTTTTTGTATGAATTACCACTCAGCGATAACTTTATTAAGAACCCAATACTAATACTGGATCATTTCTCCCTTTGCTCTTAAAACAGCTTCAGTTCTTCTTATCATAGAGGTTGGAAACTTTAATTTGAGATTCTAGCCCCTATTGACACAATTGTATCACATTTTTCTGTATATTTTTCAGCTGCACATTCATGCTGCCAATCTCCTGTTTTACCACATCCAAAACTGTTCTACCGGATCCCGATCTAGTGACTGGGGAAGCCACTGAAGTTCACATCATCTACACCTCCAGGAACTACGCACTACATGAAAACAAGGAGATTGAGAGATGAAAACTACTCAGGAATTTCATAAAACTGCTTACAAGGAACCGATACGCAACCAAAAGAGGGCTTTTTGAAAAAAAAAAATCTGTTCTATCTTTATTTGTTTAGATTTGGGTTTTTTTTATTTAGCTTGACTATTTTTTTTATTTTTATTTTATTTTACTTCATTTTGATTTATTTTACTTTAAGTTTATTGAATTTCTGTCTTGTTTTGTCCATTTGCTGTATATTTCTTTTTATTTTTTCCATTCAGTTAATTGTGTCTTCCTAAACTACTGTCTTGTAAGTGAGATTATTGTTTATTCTTCAAGACAAACATTTGTTTCTGTACAGCATTGTGAATATTTATGTGAAAAAATATGTTATGTAAATAGGAGGTGAATATGTTAAATGTACCACAAATTTTTTTGATAATAAAAGGGAAAAAAAACTCATTGTGTTGTTCATGAAACCAGTTTGAGATTACTTTTTCTTTGTGACACAGAGCATTATCCTCCTAGAAGTAGCCATTGGAAGATGGTAAAATTTGGCCATGAAAGGATAAATATTAGCCCACCACCATCAGCCTGGACTGTGTAGTCACAAGGCAGGTTGGGATGTGAACGTTGACTGAAGCTCCTGGCCTGTGTCTGCAGGATTTAATGCATTGCAATTCTGCCACACAATTGGCTGAATCAATAAGCCTTATGCCAGTCAGATGAAATGAGCTACATTTTCAGAAAGAATATTTCTAAATTTTGTATATTTGACTAGAACACAACCAAAGGGTTATGCAGTTTGGAAATGAATTTGAGTTAATTAAGTGGTAACCAAATTAAAAGTTTTATCCCTTTTTCCTATAGTGCATTCACAAATTATTTAGACCCCTTTAACTTTTTCAAATTTTGTAATAATGCAGCCTTATGCTAAAATTGTTTAAATAAATTTTGTCCCTCATCAGTCTACACTCAGTACTCATTAATGACAAAGACAAAACAGAATTTTAGAGATTTTTGCAAATTTATTAAAAAGGAATAACTGAAATATCACATTGACATAAATATTCAGACTCTTTGCTGTAACACTTGAAATTTAGCACAGTCTCCTCCCATTTGTCTTGATCATCTTTGAGACATTTCTAAACCTTGACTGGTGTCCACCTGCAGTAAATTCAATTGATTGGACATGATTTGAAAAGATACACACCTGTCTATTAAAAGTCTCACAGAGAACAATGCATATCTTAGCATAAACCAAGCCATGAGGTCAAAGGAACTGCCTGCACAGCTTAGAGACAGGATTGTGTTGAGGCACAGATCTGGGAAAAGCTACGAAAAATTCTGCTGCATTTAAGGTTCCCAAGGAGACAGTGACCTCCATAATTCTTCAATGGAAGAAGTTGGTAACAAACAGGTATCTTCCTTCAGCTGGCCAGCCAAACTAAGCAAGCACCTTAGTAAGAGTGGTGACCAAGAACGTAATGGTCACGCTGGCTGACCTCCAGAGATCCTGTGTGGAGATTGGAGAAACATCCAGAAGGATAAACATCACTCCAATACTCCACCGATCAATAATTTATGACATAGTAGATGAAACCAAGATTGAACTATTTGGCCTTAATTCTAAGCATCATGTCTGGAGGAAACCACCACTCCACACCACCACTCATCCACTCGCCCGATACTACCCCAGTCATGAAGTTTGGTGGAAGCAGGGGGCTTTGTTCAGCAGTGGAGACAGGGAGACTGGTCAGGGTTAAGAGTAAACTGAATGGAGCAAAGTACAAAGATATCCTTAATGAAAACCTGATCCAGAAAACTCAGGACCTCTGACTTTGCCAAATTTTCGGCTTCCAACCATACAGTGACCCTAAGTTCACACTCAAGACAATGCAGGAGTGGCTTAGGGACAACTCTGTTAATGTTCTTGAGTGGCTGAGCCAGAGCCCTGACTTGAACCGAACCAAACATCTCTAGTGAGAACTGAAAATGGCTGTCCACTCACAGTCCATCACGAACCTGAAGGAGCTTGAGAGGTTGAAGAGAAGAATGGCAGAAAATCCCCAAATCCAGATGTGCAAAATATGTTTTGTCAAACACAAGAAGACGCAAGGCTATAATTGCTGCCAAAGGTACTTCAACTAAGTGCTGAGTGAAGGGTCAGTTTTTCCTTTTGCAAAATATTCTACAATTCAGTTTTTATTTTCTCATTATGAGGTACTGAGTATAGTTTGTTGAGGGAAAATAAATTTAGTATATGGCTGCAACATAAACTGAAAAAACTTAGGGAGTCTGAAAATTTTCAGGATAATTGTATAATTAGTACCAGATTTCACAGTACTTCCAAGGAGCTAAGAAATTAGAGTCATATATCAGGTCCATTCAAGGAAATTATGAGGATACTATTGGACCTTTAAAATGAATTGTTACCAGTGGTATGTGATGAAACTTTTTAATGTGCTGTCCATTTATAAGGTTTAGATAGAATTTAGATATAAACCACCTAAAAGCACAGCTATTCTGGAGAACATTTGAGCTCTGCTCTTGCCCCTGTAGGGTCTAATTGGTTAAGTTCTGCATGGAGTAGCAGAACTGTCAACACTTAAAAAGCTAATACAATCTGTATTTGTTAAACAGCACATTACTCTGACACCTTTGACCCCGGATCAACACTATCCAATCCCTGCCAAAACTGACAATACAATATTTTCAGATCAAACATCATCTGAAATCCTTCTATCCTATAGACTGGAAATGACAAGCATGAGAATGATATTACCAAGAGAATGATTCAATATACTGCTTTAAGTTCAAAGATATGCAGGAGCAGCAGGTGATTGCATTTTATGCACAGCACAGTCATTTTAAGGGACCAAACATTCATGTTATGTATGCCAGGGCTCCTCTCTGCCAGATTTGACTCCCACAATTTGAGGACCTCACAGAGAGAAGTGAAATTAGTTTGCCAGCTAAGCCTTTGGATCAAGCTTTTGTGACTGGGGCAGGTTGGGCTCTGTTTGGTGAGGGCTTAACTCTCTGGGAGCAGTTCAAAATGATCAGCAGGGTTTAAAAAGAGTCTCCATAGGGCCACCAGAAAACCACTGAGGACCAGGCAGAGTCTGTTTTCTGGCAGTAAACTGACACTGGGTAAGCTGTCACTTAATGCCAATGTCTATAACACAATACAGAGGAAAGGGCAGCCCTTTTTAGAGCAGCGCACTGACCAACAATAGGAGCAAACACTCTAATAATGCATTGACATGGCAGTGTTGTTCCAGGTCAGCTTCTCAGAGCATTTTTAATCTAGAGAACAACTACAAGAGGCTTAATGAATTCACTTTTCAACATCTGGAAAAATAGCAAAATGCAGAATAAAAGAGCAAAAATTACTGCATAAGGAGTGTCAAATATATATTTTGTCCATGTTGGAGCTTTCAAGGGTAAAATCAATGTCAATTTTTATAGGAGCTTAACCCCTTTTTTCAAAGAGAAAGCTTATCATAAAGGGACACAATCAGGTCATTTAGTCATGAGTGCGAGGTGGTTCACTTGTCCATTTCTGTGGCATGGTTGACATCTTAGTGTGGTATGGTGTGGCAGTCATATTATACTACTGTATAACAAAAACCAAATTCAAGGTTGTACTTTGTCTTCATTATAAAGGAGAACAAAAGCTAACAATAAACTGTAAAAAAATATTCATCATAATCTTTAAAAAATCCCATTATGGGATTAGAAAAATATACTGAAGAAAAAATATTCATATATGGATTTTCCTTCATGAAAGAATGTAATTTTGCATTCTTTTTCCTAAAGTGACGTGATTATTTTCAGGAATCTTCTGTGTTTAAAATAACTGATCAAGAAGGGTCATAGTCAGGATTGTACAAATGCTTTGGTCAGGAGGACCCAAAATGGCCCCCTCATCACTCTCAGAGAACTGACCAGAAACCAAAACAAAGGTCTGTAAAGGCTATTATTATTTGGATTTTTCAAATTTATTTGTGCCATTAAATCTACAAATACATTGTAAAATTGTAATTCTTATTTCTCACACTGCCAACAACAAAATATTCTGAACTTTACAACTATGAATGATTTTGCCAGCCTAAAAGCTGTCATATTTAAACACATTAATTCTTGGAATACTGAACTGAGTTTATAAAATATCCATGATTTGTTTTAAGATATTTTAATGATATTATTAATATATGATCATATTTGATTGCAAGGCTGTGTTTTATTGAAAGGTACAATAATTTACAATTTACAACAATAATAATATCAATATTTGAGGCTTTTATTGTGAAAATGTAAATTTTATAAATCGAATATTTTAATTGGATTTAGATTTCTATGCAAATAAAAAAGTCATGATAGAGCAGTTTAAAATAATTACACACAATTAGCTACACAAGCCCACCTTAAGAGGAATGGTGCAGCAGGAGTTTACTGAGAGCATTTTTACTCCAGAGAATTTTTACTCCTCAATTCTTTCCAAAATATCTTGTGTTTGACAATTTGTTAGGAATGGATTTCTATGACAGTTTGGAAAATAGACTGAGTAACGCGTACATAAACACACACACACCACCAGACAGATATTCATAGACACATAGATGGGTGGGTTAAAATGTTGTATGGAGAAGTTGGAGAGAGACAGAGTTCAGAAAACCCAACCAGGTGAATATTTGTAATATATATCACTTTTTCATATTATACAATCGTATGAACTAAAATGTTCGGTTTTGTGATGTGTTCAGACCCGGAGGAATAATGTTTACGAGCAGTAATTACAAGAATTACAGTTGGGGGAAAAATGATTCTCATATAGAATATTCATCAACAATTCGGCAACGAACAGTCGGCATTTTAGTGATTAGAAATTCGGTAGTGAGACAACTTAGCCGCCTCAATGACAGTTAAGAAAATAAATTCCCTGATGAAGGCCGTGATATGCGTTTTAAAGTCCAAGAAAAGCTGGAAATAGACCTTGATTTGTTTTATTTTGTTAAAACAGAATTTTTGTACGTATAAGTTTAAGGAGAAAGTTAGGAACAATGAACCTTAAAACTCCCTGAATTCGACTGATTTTGTATTTTTATGATATAGAGATACTTATCATATTATTGATCATCATATACAGTTAATTAAAATTATCGATAGGTCAAAAATAGACCGTTAACTCGATCATTAAGGAAAGAGAATCAAAGCCGCCACGCTTGGTTTGGTTCAGATCGACACAGAGCATTAGACACAGGTTTTGCTCTGGCAACTAATTTTCATATTCAAAGTCAAATGAGTTCTGTGTTGTTCCAGCCCATCAGCTCAGCTGAGCCCGAGAAGGTCGAAGTGTAGAAAACGCGTCAGAGAAAGATTCTGTAGATTTGTGGGTTTTGTTGTCGCATTTGTTTCTCTCAAAGTCGTAAACAAGCTGAAGTCTGAACAGTCAGTAGTGTGTTTACATTGTGTGAACGGGTACGATGACAATTAGTTGTGGGAATGACTCATCTGTAGCAGGAACACCGTGGAAAATACATCAAGCAGAAGTTGGTTTGTTAGTTTCTCATCAGTTATTAAAGCTATTTTACTAATTATCATTAGTAGTTGTAGTAATGGTAGTATTAGTGGTGGTAGTAGTATCAAGACAAGGTAACATCCCTCCAGACAGACAAAGAGATGCATGCACATTGCCCACGTTGCTGGTGCTCACTGACCGCTGTTGTCCTGGCCTTTACATCCCGGGTCGTGCTGCGGGGTCCCGGAATCGGAGAGCGACAGCGCCGGGCTGCGGGCTTCACTGTCCGTCAGCAGGTTAAAATCCATAACCAGGCTCTGGAGACAAGCACACAGAGACACACACACACGTTAGACTTCATCCTATGACCAAAGTCATCATCGCCGTTTAACGTTCTAAACGCAGCCGATGTAGGATGAATTTAATTCGTGCTGGTATCAAAGTTATAAAATTGCATCACCTCAAGTCACCGCCTCACAACTACAGTCCTTTTCAAATTGTGTTATAAATAATATAATATTATATAGGCAATATAAAGAGTCGTGTTGTGTGTCCAATAATATTTTAGTTGGAAAATAGATTGGATCTATTCATCATTTCTGTAATATTTCCAGAAGTAATTAAGGAAGTCAGGACGTGTTCGCTATGAATCCGCTCTGTCTTTGTTCCTTCTGATTTACACGATTATTCCTAGATATTCCTGTAATATTCAGAGCTGTACATCTGTAGTCAGCTTCATGGTTGTTCTGTAATGACCTAAGGTTTTTTTGTTTTGTGATGTTTTGTTTTTTACAGTAGGCTACTAATAACATGATCATTTCCCAACACAGCGCGGGTGATATTTTCCTCCACGCCGTTTTACAGGATTATCTTATTTCCATCGACTGAATGTGTCACTTCTCATAAGCTTGTTTGTTCCCTGATACTGTTACAATCTCCATTTAATTAACTTACTAAAGTATCCATCTTCCGCAATCCAGAGGAAAGTTGAGATACTGATGAACCTCATGTCACGCAAAGGTGCCCCCCCCCCGGGTTTCATTCCTAAGGCTGTCCTGATTTTGATTGAAACTTTTGAAACCTGCAGACTTAAGAGAATAACTGCAAATAATAATCAGGTAAAAAAAAATGTCTTGTCACTCCTTACTGTATACACTCTAATTTAAAAAAACTCAAAATTCTCCTAAAAAGAAAAAGATAATACCCTTTTTAGTAAAAATACAACAACAACAAAATCTATCATGAAGTCTTAATAACACAAAATGTGATTTTATGTAGTCAGTATATTAATAATATTGTAATTTACATAGCACATCTAGCTCATTTGTTGTATTAAATTGTAATTACCAGTTTCATCATGATATGTTCATTTCTTGATTGATGTAAATATATTCAGGTCTTTGGTTGATGAACACCTCACCTCACTGAGTCCCTCTGAAAAATACACACTCTTTTCCTTTAGATTTGGATTTATAGTTTGGGGAAATGTTCAATTTGTTAAAATCGATAAGGACTCTGTCTGATGTGGGTTTGTGTGAATTTGTTTAATTAGTTGGTGTCCTCTGTTTCTATTTTCTCTTTGATCTTTCCATTCACCACTGAATGTGGTTGTAATCTCTATGGGAGGCTGACATAAGAAGAACCAGACCTTCCCTTAACTGACTATTTTTGGCTACATGAGAGCAATGGAGTTGTTGATTTAAATTATACAGGGACATTTCCCAGCCAATTGTAGCTGCTGAAGTAGAACTGTTGTTCAGTGGAGCCAAAAAATAGCATATTTTTTTTATTTATCTGAGTGCAGTTAAGACCTTAAATTATCAGGGGACATATTTATTCCTTTCAAGTTGAGAGAGTTTTGCGATGATTTTTACAAAATACAGATTTTTACAAAGCTTATAAAGTCAAAGAGAAGCATTATATTTGTCTTGCACTTTATATGTGTTTGGTCAAATAACTCATGGTGACAGCAAGGAATGTAGCTTATGAAAACAAAGGTTAAAAGTTTTTTTCCCCAAAAGCAATTATTGCCTCATAATGTCATACCTGTGATGTGATGTCAAGTCACATTTACAAGTTATTCAGCTGGCAAAATATTGGACATAAGAGATAAGGAGAGCAAAGACACGCATTTAAAAACAAATGTAAGAAACATGTATTTACATAGAGAAATAAAAGGGATAAAGTGAAGGCTTGACTCACCGACTCTCAGAATGATTTCACTGTAAACCCTCCTTTGCTATTTACCTCACATGTCCTAAGTAAAGTAAAACCCAAATTTTAGAGGTTTAGAAGAAAGTCTTAAGGCTGCAGCAGACAACAATGAATCCATGTCATCAAAGATTTAAAAGAGCAATAAAACCTCAACCATAAAAAACATACATGATTTGAGGTTTAACTGTCCCTGTTGACTGTTTGGACATTGCCAATCCCTCTGTGTCTATTCAGCATTGTGGTTACAAGCTTTATACTTAGAAGCAGTGTATTTGTCACTCCCCCTCACCTCTCTTTGCCCCTGGAGAGTGAGCTTTCTTGTTGTGTTTTGCTGTGGTCTTTTTGCCATCATGCTAGTCAACTGTGTACCAGTCACATGTGGCCTCTGCTGGGGTTAAATCTGAAATCCCAGTTGGTGGGGGTGGGTTGTTTGATGGTATGGCACAACAACACGTTGTACAATTTGCTTAAACTCTTGAACCAGAATTGCTTTCATCATAAATGCTTTATTAGCCAACAAGGCTGGAGCCTCACTCTGAAAGTTCTTAAAACATTTAAACAAGGGGACTAATTCTCATGATGAATGAAATGTTTTTAGCCAGTTACATAGTATCATTTTACTCATTTAGAATTCAGGTAGGATACATACCTTCTTTTTTAATTTTTTCGAATATATTTTAATTTAATTTTAATTAATTAATTAATTTATTTATTAATTTTGTCGAAATGCAAATGCAAGATTTTTAGTCATCTTGAAAACATACAAAGTGTACCTGGCGGTTGAATGGATGAATGAATATGAAAAGTCCAAGTTTTAGAGGACCAGAAAAGCCAAGGGCAACTTAACACTTGCAGTAATTGTCTCAAATGTATCACCCACTTATGTCATTGCAGTTAGTCCTTAGAATCTCCCTTTTTTACATCTTCTGACACTCAATTAACATTGTGTCTGTCGGTCTGAGAAAGCAGCATAATGCTGCACCAAAGCCAACGTGCATATTCTAATTAAAGGTTTAGCACCTTATTAGTAAAATATATCTATGACACCTGATAGGGGAACTAATATTCTCTTCCATCAATTACACCTGCAATCTTATCTTGGTCAGACAAACAAAATCTCCAATCTTTGAATGCTGGAGACTTTAAAAAACGACTTTCATCTGTTATTTGTTTAGCATCAAAGAGAATGATCGAAGCATTTCACAAAAGATTAGAAGACATGAAATCAGCCTTCAGCTGACAGCAAAATATCCCCTGGAAAAAAGATGCAAGACTGAGGAGAAGGTCAAGTGTCCCATTAGAGAGACCACAGCAAGCAGACTTCCTCTGTGTTGTGGCTTTGGATTAATAAACTTCTGGAATGGATTTGTGGGTTAAAGATGACTTGTGGGTCAGAAACATCGATTGTCCCCTTGTTCATAACCACCCAAATATTGTTTCTTTATTTTCTTTTGTTTAGTAGAATGACTGAGTAACAGCAAATGATGTATGTCTCTGTTTGGATTTGATAAGGGTACAACGAAAACATGACCTACTATTCCAATTTAAGTTCATAAGATGGCTTTTCTGGAAGTATTGAATTGTGTGTCTGACAAGAATCCTTGATCTTAAATTTAAATCATTTTGTGTTCGAGTTTTTCAAATGGCCTCGATATAAATTTCAACCAGCCTCATCTGATAGAGCTGTAGCACTATGATAAAATGTTACAGGAAAATTATGAATCTGGAAAACCAACCATTGTGCTGTCACATTTGCTGCAGGATTATTTGACTTTTTCAAAATAAAGATAAAACTGGTTTATGTTCTTTTGAATGAGTCAAAACGGAGGCTCCCCTTTGTTGAATGAAACACAACTCAGGACAAACATACATCACAAAGAAGCACCAATAGGTGTATACAACATACCTGCAGCTTATACTTTATATTTTGAATCCTTTAGAATGAAAGGGAGAATCTTCCATTTTTGTTTAAAGCAGTGTTACCTTTGCTGTAGGTAAATGTTGAGCCATTTTAAAGTCAAAGACACTCCACAAATGGCTCACAGTGGCTGGTCAGGGTACTTGCCCAACAGAGCAACAGCTGCCCTTTGCGAGTGCAGAGCCCTGGTCTAGTCTATCAGCAGTCTATCAGCAAGGTCCAGTATTTTGGTCAGAAATATGAATGTGAGCCAGTTCAGGGACTATATCCACTGTGGCGGTGATGGATGGACAGACGATCTGGTGTCAATGTGGTGCTGAGAGGTTAGTTGGCTTGACAGAGAGGAGAGTGCGGTTGATGCAAGCCAGTCATTTTGCCTGGAACAAGGTGTCAGTGACCACCCCCCTCCTCCCTACCCCCCAACCCCAAAACCATTCTAGCCTGTGTCTTCCAGCTACAGCTCATCAGGGGATCCACATGATTATATTTCCAAAATCAAGAACGTTCCATCCCCTCCCTCTGAGCTCAACATGAACAACAAGCTACCACTGAGATAACTAGCAAACTGAGACATCGGACTGGTCACTGAGCCTCTCTGCTGCTTAAATGGTTGATGTGCTGATGTTCCTAATTCTTCCCATTGTGGGGTAACTTCTGAGTGAACTTGAGGGGAATTCACGGATTTACCTGAGATGCAGCTATCAAAGTGGATATCATCGGACCCAGGCTATTTCCTGGAGTACACATGGCATTGAAGCAGTCGCCTCCATGTCCCCATCCACCTGATCTGCTGTCCCGCTGCCTCTAGGCTGAGATAAAGCCTGAGACATTGTAGGGATGCGACTCTGTGTTTACGCCTCCTGTTCATGAATGAACGCAAATCAACAGCAAGAACAGAGTCTCAGGTTTGCATATGCAGTCGCCCGTTGACAGCGATCTCATTAAAATATATATTTGGTCATAATGATAATAAATAATAATAATAATGGGGGCAAAAATCCTCTCATTTTTCGGGAGATTGCCGCGTCCATCTGGCGGCGTGCGGTAGACTGCTTGCATTTCCATGGACTGCAGCATTATCTCAGGAATTATTCATAAACGCTTGGAGAATTAATTCCAGGGATTAAGAGTTGATTAAGATGTGTGTCACTTTGCTGTCTGAGAACTTATTAAGGACCTCCTCGAGGAGGCGGCAGATGGAATTTCAGTCCAATGTTTGTAGATGTTAATTTCAGCCATTTGCATATGATTGAGGCAGAAAGGCCGAGTCCTGCAGCAGAGTGAGGGAGAGCCGAGAAATAATAAGAGTCCACAGCAGTGATTAACACTGTGCCTCCACATCAAGAATTTATTACGGCTGATCAGAAATATATTTCACAAATCTGACTAAGTCTACACCTGTAAACAAAAAAATCTAATTTATTGGAAATGTTTAAATGACAGAAATGAACTCGGAGAAATCTGTCTTATTTATTTCACATACTGAAGTTTCGACGATACGATTCTCGATTTATTGACTGTCGCACCTTTAAGTTTAATCGGTGATGTTTTAGCAAATTGAATTTAACGACGTTTTAAAGGACTTTCCCATCGACATTTAATTGATTTAAAGGAGCTTTATATATATTTAGTGATGACATGAAAAAGTCACAGCTCCCGCGTTGAATGTATGCATATGTAGATTTTTGTCTGCATTTCTAATCGCCTTGTTATTATAAGATTTAATGGAATTGTGTCAGTTAAGGCCAAATGAAAGGAATCTCTCCCGTATGACGACAAACTAACGTGATTAAACAGTTTATATTGTAAATGTTTTCTTGTGATGTATTTTACAGTTGTGGCCTCTCGGCTCCGCAGGCCGTGGCCTCCAGACCTGCCTCTCTGAAAACCACTAAAAGAATTATTTATATTGAACCCTTAGGCCAAATGAGAACCTTGATGACACAAATCTTGTTTTCATGCGCCCTGACCTGGGAACAGATGCAAGAGAGACGACTAACTGAGGGCCTACTGGAAGAAAATTATTTAGGTGGTGCTGAAAGTAAATCTGAGTTGGCTTTGACTTATTTTAATCAAAGAAAATTTATAATGATTAATAGTTCAGTTAAAGGAATCAAAACGCTTGAACCTTAAATACGGATGAGGCCCTTAATATGGCAAAATATATAAAATATGAAGGTTAAAGATAAACCTCCTGGGTTATGCCTCTATTCATTCCCTTTTGTATTTGTATTGAACTAACAGAAAGGGCTCCCCATTCTATAATATATTAGCCTCAATCTAAAAAGGGGCCTGAGCGATAAAAAAAATATATATATATTTTTTAAAATGATATTTAGCTAAAAATATATACAAGCTATTAAAGATTCCATCAAAGCCCGTGAGCTGCTCGTATAAGGCTTACATTTATATTATTATAATCATATTATTATTATTATTATTATTATTATTATTATTATTATTATTATTATTATTATTATTGTTATTGTTATTGTTAATGTTGTTGTTGTCCTCATCGTCGTCAAACTGTTTTTCAAGAAAGAACAATTCTCGCAAATATGATGACCTTAAAAACCTGAATTATCTCATCATAATGTGTGTAATTTGGATGCAGATATTACAGGCATAAATGAGACTGATATTGTTTGTGTTTGTGTGTGTGCGTGGGTGTGTGTGTGTGTGTGTGTGTGTATGTGTGTGTGTGTGTGTGTGTGTGTGTGTGTGTGTGTGTGTGCGTGTGTGTGTGTGTGTGTCGTACAGTTCTGTTTTTCTGTGGTCTCATGTGGCCCCAACGCCACCTGTCACCTATCAATTTCCTCCACATCCCCAAATATTTTTGACCCCCCAGATATTTTCATAGCCTCCGTTTAGTCCTAGAGTTTTTTAGTAAACATACCGAGCTATAAACGTCATTATTCAGTGTAATGCTACGGAAGAGAAGTCCCTTTTTATGGGCGTGGAAGCTGCTTCACGCAGCTCATGAACGGTCTCTGCTCTCTCCAACCCACAGGCCTCGCACACGCGTAGAACCAGAACATTTGGAGCGAATCGAATGAAGCCTTTACCCATCGACTGAAGAAAACGTTGTAGCAACATGTTGTTGTAATTCGTAATTACAGTGTCTAAATGGAAAATGAAACACATATTTTAAAAAACCTATCACATACTTCGTCTGATGTTTCATCTCTCATCAGCATCATTATCTGCTAATCTAGAGACACACGGTCAAAAATAAACTCCTACTCCTCTGATTTTCCCTTTTCTTTGCGTTTCAAGGCACATTTAGAGCCCAAAAACCTGGTCTTGATATTTAAACTTGTGCATGAAGAATCCAGCTCCGCTGGTTTTATGGAAAAATGCAAATTTCACCTTAAAAGAGAATTAATAAAGCCCGTCCTTTACACCTCGGCAAGATTGTGTCAACTTTTACGCACAAATAAAAAATAATGCTGAATGGATTCCAGATGCACAAGGACCAACTGAGAGATAAGACAGCGACAGAAAGAAAAGTGCGGTTATTTGCACTTACATTGAATCCCGGTCTGGTTAAATTAATCCGTGGAAAATGCTAAAGGCTTTGCTGCAGGCTATTGGGTTTCCTGGCCTCAGGTTTGCTAGTGACATGGACAAAAAGTTCCCCTGTGCGTCAAAAGTCAAAAAAAGGGTCAGTCAGTCAGTTTCCTTCTTCTTCTTTTTCTTCTTTCCTCTGTGTTGTCAGACATGAAGGCTCTGCAGGACTGAGGCTTGATCACCACACAGAGTATAGCGAGGGAGGGGGGGTGGACTTCATGCTAAATATTGTGTGTGACAGGTCCACTTTAGAAAGGACGGCCCCCTACTCACCCGTCTCTTTCTGTCTCTCTCTCTGTTCACACATTCGGCACAGACACACTCATACACATACTCTCTGCATCTTTTCCTCCCTGCATGTAGCCTCCTCAGTGCAGCTTTATATTTAACCTGCACTGTTGTCATCTAGAATTGCAAAGATGTAGGGGCTTGATATATGGTAGCTTATGTTTCCAAATTTTATTGCTGAATTTTTTATTATATAATGTTTTTGTGCTTTGAAGTTCAAGCAAAATTTGAGCAAAAACCCATTTTTAAGGAAAATTAGAACCCTCAAGGATCAGTATGAACCAAATTTTCTTTAATCAATCAGACATTTTTTGGTATACAGTTAGTGATAGCATATAAATACAAAAACGTGTATATTTAAATGAATAGTGAGCAACTCTAACCCGAGAGGGCCAAGTTTATAAGTAACTACACAACACAGTTGTTCATTGTATTTTAACGTTTGTAATTTTTTCTATTACTGTGTGATCTGTTGATAGCTGCATCTCAGCCCACACTGATGAAGGTCTGTGAAAAAAAAACATGAGTTGGGCTGCATTTATTCCGTAAACTCTAGTAAGTGATTAACTGAGAGATGGATGTTTAGATACAGGTTTGTGCAACATTGATTTGAGGGCAGTATCTTGATAAAAGTCACTTATCTCTGGTGTCTAGCCCCCCCCCACACACACACACACCTCCAGGGTGTGCAGAGAATCCTTGATGGAAGGTTTCAGGAAGCATCAAATGTTTGATTAGGAAAAAGGTGAGGAACATATTCAAATTCAACGCACTTCGATTAGCAGCATGAAATAGTCCTAAATAAAACTGTTAATTTATTTAAAATGTGTTGATGAAAATTATAGTGTATTTATGTGTTTGTATGTATTTGATGGTGAATTTAGGATCATGTCCCAAACTGAATAGTAGGGATTGGGGGTTAGTCAGTGGCAGGCTAAAAAGGGCTACCACTTAACATTATGTGCTGCTGCTGTTAGGACCTCCTGCCACCTGTGGTCCACAGTGTGTAATTTGTTTGTAATGTTTACTAAATGTTAATTATGGGTGAAAATACACATGGTTGGTCTGGACCTCATCTCTGCCTCAAGCCTTAAGCTGATACTGGTTATCTTAAGAAGAAAGAAATAGATATCCTGTCCATGCTGTTGAAGATTAAGAGATAAAATCAATTAAAGAGGTGCTTTAAAGGTGCTCTCAGAAAGCAAGCAGTTGCTGCCTATGCCACATTTTTTCCAGTGTGAGGCTGCTGTCTCTTGTGAATAAATGACAACATGACAATGATCCAAAACACACTGTAAAGAAAGCACACCAGTATTTTTAAAGAAGAAAATGTGAAAACTCTGATCTGGGTAATTGTGTGCCCTGACTTGAATCCATTGGAAAACATTCTGAGTATTTTAAAGTGGAAGTTTGAAGAACAAAACCCCCAGCAACAAAGCCGGGGGTTTTGTTCTTCAATCTTCATCTCTGCAGAATAGCACAACATCTCTCAACAGATCTGTTTGACACAAATGAAGGGTTTACTTTTGCAGTTGGTTCTTAAATGTTGATCTTCCATTAT
Organism: Istiophorus platypterus; assembly: GCA_016859345.1. Lineage (NCBI taxonomy): Eukaryota > Metazoa > Chordata > Actinopteri > Istiophoriformes > Istiophoridae > Istiophorus > Istiophorus platypterus. Next base: position 26,245,718 of record CM029124.1, read on the forward strand.
AGTTCAATTAGTCAAATATTTCTGTTTTTCAAATAAATGTGTCAATTTTCATGGGCCTTGGCTAAAAATAATAAGTAATGTATTAGATTAACAGGATTTGTAATCGCTTAACATTTTAGCAATATTTAACAAACTCAGTTTCTTGTATAGTGTATTAAACAAGAGAAATGGTTCTAGAACAACATCAGCTTCAATGTCTGATTATCTGGTTGGAAGTAATAAACATTGTAATAAACACTTCTTCTTCCATCCTCTTCAAAAACACACCAATAGCCAGATAAACAACATATTCAGAAAGATGAAAAGAACAAGGAAGCAAATAGAATAGATGTTGGATATGGGGCGACACGAGCATTGCGTACACAGTCATGGACACATTAATTGCTGCAGACTATGCACAATTAGATGTGGAGTATTGTTTGCCTCATGGACTATGCTGAAAGCTTAAGATGTTAAACTACTGAAATTTGATAGCTTAAAGTTCCAAATTTGACTGTTTTATTACTGAAATTTTTCACGTTAGAGTTCAAGCTAAACCCAACAAGGCCATTTTTAACATGGGCTTCTATGTGTTGTTCTTTCATGCATTTACAAACCATTTATTTTGTCTTTTAATTTAGTAGAAGACTTACTTAAAGGGCCCTTTTATAAAATAGGGCCACAGTATAATGTAGATTCCTCTTTTTGTGATATTGTACTTCAGTGGTGCAAATTTCCAAACAAATTTGAAAATGATTAGTGCTGGGATGTTAGGGTGGGGTTTTTTTTCCATCAGTAAATACTAGGTGCAGACCTCTAGATGCATCAAGTATTTCACCACCTGCATTGAATTTAGAGCAAGCTAAACTATGTCACACAGTACTCAAGTGAGTTTGTATAACTTTTTTAAAAGTTTTTTAAAAATTTCAGACTCCAGTTTGATTTTTGGATCCATAGGCCCTGAACTAGTTCAGCCTCCATGACTTTTACTTCCTTGAACTGATCACTGCAGTTTAGTCTGATGAAGGTTGTGATAAATACAATATTTCTTAATACTTATAATTTTCAAAAGTTAAAACTACTTAAATATTGTTTGTAATTTTTGCTACATTAAGTCACAAAGCTGTTGTGAAGCTGAATTTTCATGGAACTATTTCTAAATGTCGAATCTAAAATAAAATACATGTATTACAAGTCCACCTCAAGTTCATGAAAAACTTCATTAGAGTTGCCAGTTGGATACAATGTAAGAGTAAGATGCTTGGTTTTTGTGGACAATGATGCTTCTTTGCTCATGTTTCAGAAGACTGATATAATCAGAACATTCCCAGAAAAAAAGGCAGCCATTCTACTGTTGTGGGATTTCTCTCTTAATGACAGATTGTTAGCTGTATCAGTGCTCCGTGAGAAGGAATGACCTCAGAAGAGGTGGCATATAACATATACCCTTTACACTAGACTGTAGCCTTTAAGACAGAAAGGCTTAGGGGGACAATGGAGGGTATTTCTCTACCCTCTTCCCTGATTTCTGACTGTACCTCTAAATTGAGAGAAATTGACAGATCTTTCATCTAATGTTACTGTCAGGTTAACATTTGTGTGTTGTTGTTTTTTTTTTTTTTTAGTGTTGTTGTTGTTGTTGTTACCAGACACAACAGGCTGGTATTTTTTCACCCTTTGAGTCTGTGTGTGTGTGTAACTATGGCAAAATGTGGTCGTGGAGACACCTACTGCATTGAGAACTACCACTGAGATGGTTTTGAGTATTTTGGCAGATGTTTATGTCTGTCTGACTCTATGTCTGTCTGTGGGTAGATTTTGTTGCTGCAATCTTGTCTTTGCAAGATATAGTCACAAACCTTTACAGGTGTGTAGTTGAGATCAAAAATAAGGCCAGTATTAAAGATGGGTGTGATCTGAGCAAGGGTACCAGAAGTAGGGGGGCTGAAATGGAAGTGGCCTCACCCCCCCTCGCTTAATGCTCCTGGCCTACTTTTATTTTAAATCACGGATCACTGTACGTATCCCAGTTTAAATAATTTCCATCCACTTTAAGACATCAAGTAAAACTACAGACCATCTTGTAATGCGATCATATCAGCTGCAACACCTGTCAGTAATGTAGTAATGACTACTGAGTAGTCATATAATAATGTAGTAATAACCACTGAGTACTCATGCAATAATGTAGTAATGATTTACGAATACTCATGTAGTAATGTAGTAATGACTAAGAAGCTCTCATATAATAAGGTAGTAATGACTACTTAATACTCATGGTCAAAACACCCATGAAATTCGGTACAGACTATCATGTTCTCCTCAGGAGGGTCTGTCAGGAAAAAAATTTCCTTTTGTCCAGTATTTATGACCAAAATATCTATGTATAGTATTAATAAGCAAATGTTAGCATGCCAACACACTTAAAAGTGGACTAAGCAATTCTGTAGAAAGACTGTTTATATTTGAACTCAGCAGCAAAACAAATACACTCCTCCTTTAGTGCTCTTTCAGAAGCTCTGCCCCCCTAGATTCATGGATGTGAATTGTCCAGGCAACGACACAATTCCGAATCAAGAGTTTCTTATTTGAAGTACAAGTGGATATTCTTTCTCATAGCTGAAAAAACCAAAACATTGTAATTCATAACATTATCAAAAAAACGACATGCACACAAACACAACATCCAAAACACCACAGAGTAAAAACCAGCTAAATTTTAGTTGTTTAAATTGTTGATACAAATCTACAGTGACAGAGGAGGAGGAATGGAGGAACAAAGGTAACGTTATCTGGCATAGCATTTTGAATTATGTTTCAATTCAAATAATTCCACTGTGCTGACAAACTTGTGTGTTTAGGTCTTGGTGGCTATAAAGCTCTTTCACACATTGTATGGACAAATACCAAGATAAAGAGCAACCAATGAGGCACCAAGTAAAATAACTAATGTTGGCTAGGTTGTGGGTTAGCAAAGTATGGCTACAGTTGCTGTTGCTAAGCTTACATGCAGAGAGGATGAGATGTTATTATGGAGCCAGAACACCAGCTGCAGACACCTGTGTATCGGTCTTCATGCCTTTGAACTCTCTGAGTTCTCTATACCATAGTTGGACTCCCCATCGGGACTACTGGGAATAATCCCGGTGTTCCATCAAGTGGGCAACTGCATCAGATGGCTGTTAAAAAGATCCAGTAAGTTTCACTGACCCCATCAGTCTCCTTACCAGCCCACTCTGTGGGTCTGTCATTCGGGGTGCAGGCTGCTCACCGATTTCACCTAAGTACAGCCTCAAAGAGCCACTAGCACTGGCTGTAGACTTTGATTTCAAATTTCAATCAAGTAAAAATGTTTTTTGTGGGTTTTTAAAAAATGCTTAACATTAAAAACTACACACATTTCCTAATTTTGTTATTATTTTTCCAAAATGGAAAAAATTCATTTGGGTCTTTTATTATATGGGCAGTGGAAGTTTGAAATGTAGCGAAAGACAAAATGTCCTGCAGCTACACTGATTCAAAGACCACAATGAATCAAAATTATTTGAACAGTGTTAACACATTCTTAACACAGCTGTATATTTTAGATATGATGCTGGTGTATGTAATGCCAACATTTGTCATCTTTCATTGACCTTTGCTGGTGATGCTGGAGTTCTGAAGCTTGCAAAATCAACCACCAGAGCAGATTAGGTATGAAAATGACCAAAACTTGAATGAAGGTGTATTTGTTTTTGTTTAACAGCTGGCATGTGAAATAAAGCTCACTCTGCATGCCAGTACTGATGATATGATTTTCACCATTCAACTGTTCAGATTATACTAATCACCACAGATGAGGACAGAGATGATGTGAAGAAAGGGACAACCTATTACATTTTAGTGTTTAACAGTGGGCTCTGTAGTGGTGCTATAAGAGATTGACGGTCCAACCACCCAAAGAATTTGCCTTCCTTTGGCCTTGCTCTCAACAGAGAAAGTATTTAAGTATACATTGGCAAGATGAGGACCCCAACTACAGTACATATATTGCATGAAACCCTCATAAAAATCCTGTTTGATTCCCAATATATACCAGTTGTAGTTGTAATTTGTCAAGAATCAGTAGGGAGGATTCAGTTGTACTTGCCTTTTTTACTTCTTTAAAGTTATTTGCTTTCTTTCCAAGAGTAGGATGAGAACACCAGTATAACTTTAATGTCTGTGTATATACTTGATTTCAATGTAAGGATAACAATGTATGCAATTTGGTTAACTGTTTTTTGTTAACCTTTATATTTTATATTCATAAATCAAAATTTCTAAATTTAAGTCCATTTTTTAATTTGTCTATAATTTAAAGTGAAAATTACTTTTAGCCTCTCAAGCATGAAACAAATAAATGCTTTTCAGTGATTAAGATCTACCTAAAAAAAAACTTTCGGGGGAAGTCTGCCACAAATTTTATATATACATATATATATATATATATATATATACATATATATTTTTTTAAACTATTTTTGATATTATTCTATTCTGTTTTCTTCTTAAAAGAATTTAAATGAAACATTATATAACACAGGCGTCATTTCATTGGATCAAAAAACTCTTACATGGAGCCTGAGAAAGTGCTGTAAATGTGTAAATTTGGTGTTTTTCTTTCAAGGATTTTGGGTAAGTGAGATGATCAAATTAAAGGAATCTTGTTGCTCTTATTCTCTTGTTCTTACCATTAATGATGTACAGACTTGTGTCGATGACAATATCATATATAAATATTTTCAGTTTAAATCCAGCTGTTTTATATTTAGCTGACACATGTAGTTGATATGGTGGATAAAATGCAAATATCTAATACAAAGTCATGGTTATTTTACAATGATTTCTTAGAAGGTTACTGTGTATTTGATTAATAAAGCTGTGACATCAGGCAGTTATAGTTAAATCAATCTATGACAACATGTGTTTGTCCTGTTTTCCACACAATACATTTTCTATTCTAATTGTGAGAACATTGCAGATTTATATGCAGTGTTCTTTATATGCATGGCAAACATATAAAGAAAAGTGTTGTTGTTGCCTCAGTGGTTGCAGACATATCTGCTTCTGTGGAAAATGACGTGTGTATATTTGCGGATGAAATGTTGCAATTACAAATCCCACAGGTGATTAAACACTTTGCAGAGAACAAACAGAGGTCTGACACAAGTAGATTCTACATGATTTAAACACAAAGCAGATCTCTCAATGTAGCTGTTGAGCAAATAGCAGCTTCTGATTGCATAGAGATAAGAGATTATAGGATTGTAGCTGTGCAATCTTTGCATGGACCCCTCCGACCAATATAAAGAAAACACACATACTTTTATTGTTTTACAAATGATTGTTGGGTCTTTCGATTAGATTAGTACATTTTCTAAAATCCTTTGGCAACAGAATAGAAAATACTATGGAACCAATATATAGTACATGTAACCAATATAATCATATAATAATGCAAATACCTTAGCATGTACCGCTACCCCAGCATGTAAGCATATACATTGTACATAGATAAAAACATATTCTGTAACTATTATTCCACCCAACTATAATAAACAAGAGGGGGAGCCTAGAATAAATCAATAGTGAGAGAAATAAGGTTCTCTAATACATTCACAGTTAAAGAAAACATGATATGCTTAGTAAACTCACTAAGGTCATTGTACTCCACAAGATTATTGCTAGTTACTTACAACAAAAATACAACCTAAAAGGTTCTTTGCAATACTAAGAAAGAAAATCTATGATCATCTTTCATACCTCACTGATAAAGTAGGTTGATCAAAACAATGCAGGACCAAGGGGCCTCAAACAATTAAAATCAGAGGATTCTTACATTTTAAACAGTTGAGGGGCAAGCCACACATTGTTGTCAGGTTTTCTGGTATCATGAAGCTGGCTGGTAGATTGTCATGGTTACCTATGCTGTACACCTAACTTGTTCCAGGGTAGGCAAACCTATGATGATCAGATTAAAACTTATCAGCAGTCCTATCTCTCGCCAGTCATACCACCATAAGCACAGAGATAACATTTCTACAGGAGTGACACAGACAAAAAAAATACTGATCTTACAATAAAATCAGAAATAACAATAATATTTTTATAAACCAGTAGTATGACTTTGTGTTTCAGGCTTTCCATGTTTCCACTCCAGTTACAAAACAGAGCACCTAACAAATGGAGGGACAGTTTATGACACTAGAAATATAATGCTTATTATAGCCACATTTTAGTAGGACTTCTGACAGTATCAGATAGGGAAGATCAGTCACACAGTATATTACAGCCCATATACCTGGTTCTTACTTTGTAAGGTAAAATTCTCATTGAAGTTTCAATTATTAACAAACATTATTGCATTGAGTAGAAAATACAACATAAAAACAGGGTGCTGAGATTTTAAAGATGTGTCATCAGCAGGTAGGCTACACCCACACTCCAGGGATTTATTAATATCTCTTTATTGTTTAAAAAGTAAAAGAAATGGCCTTATACCTTGAAAATTTGCTCATAGGAGAATCATACATCTAGCTGTGAACCAGCTCATAATGTGTATCCTGGGCTAGAAAACAAATCTGCCTTTCTCAACTTTAAAGCTATGAAGGCTTCGATTTTCATCAGGGTAGGAAGAACTATAACATAATAAAGTAATGTAATGACATAACATCTATGGTAGATGAAGTTGGCTAATTGGTAATATTTAATGAGGAACCTATTGATTATTATTTTTAATCTTTCAGTTACAAAGTAAGAGCCAGGTATCCAGGCTTTGAACATGTTCTCCCCATTTTGCTCTTTAATTGTACAGCAAAATTTGTTTTCCAGGACCTTACACTTTGGGTACCCAGCATTTAAAAAAATTATATATATATATATATATATATATATATATATATATATATATATATATATATATATATATATATATATATATATATATATAAAATATATATAATATAATTCATTTCTCCAGTGCTTTAAAATTCCATATTTGTATACCTTTGTTTCTGAAAGTCTTGTTTTCTCTTACTATACATACATTTTAGTATCAGTAGGAACCAATAAGTGTTTCATTAGTCCCTGATTTCATTCATTGAAATGACACCACTACAGTTCAGATTAAATTCATAAATTCATAAATTCATTTTGAATTGATTAAATTGTGGAAGAATTAGTTACATCACTGTCTTATTGAATAAATAAATTTTGTGAAGTGAAAAATTATAGGCTGAAATGTAAGCACATTTAGTGCTCATAAAGCTGTTTAAAGTGGTAAAAATAAAAAATCATATAGTTATCATTATTACAAATATTAAAAAAGTGTTATCCTATACAGCTATAAATGAATTGTCAGTAGCAGATGTTTCAACTAAGAACAGATACCACTTAGATTATCACTTTGAGCACAGATAAGAAAGAAAATGAAAGTCTGCTCTCTAATTTATCTGCATTTTTTGTTTTAACAGGACATCAGCCTGATGTCTAAGGAGAGCTTTTACTAGTGTTTGCTATCTGGTGGGCACAGACTGAATAAAGTAAAGAAATAAAGAAAGAAACTGAATAAAGAAACTACTGTACTTGACTCCACAGCCTCACATCAAGTAGCTGGAGATATTGCCTTGACAAGCAGGCCAAGAGCTCAGATCAATTTGTGGAGTCTCTTTTCAGTCTGTCCTTCTCATAAATGTGTAGATTTGCTATGAGACAGCCAGTGTCAGCTAAACTTCCTGAGTGATGAAGGTCCTGTAAACTGCAGCAAGTCCTCAAAGACTGTAACTATCAACAAACACCAGCTATTGTCTATATAACTTTTACCTTAAAATTCCTATAAAGTTGGCATTTTCACATCAGGCTATCTCCAAGACAGCTTAGCTCCATCTGCTGATAAAGTCCATGTGTTTGAAAGCTATTATTTTCCAGGATGTTAAAGGAAACCTTTTTCTACAGGCTTGTGATAACTGGCTATAAACTTGAATCAGACAGTCATACAATATATACCCACTTTTTTCATTTAAATAGTCCTTTGTGTGTGTTCTGACCTCTTAACCTGTCTCTTGTGCAGTTGTACCATCAATCTCACACCTTGAGGATAACCCAAGTCTTCTTTTTATATGAATTGGATACATTTACATTGCAAACATTTTGTGAAATTCTATGTTGATTTGTGATATCTTCTTTTCTTTCTTGTACAGACAATATACACTCACGAAACACTTTATTAGGAACTTGATTACATCACCATTTCCTTCAACAGAACAGCTCTACACCTGCTAATTCATGCAAATATACAGTCAGCCAATCATGTGGCAGCAGTGCAATGCATAAAATCATGCAGATACAGGTCAAGAGCTTCAGTTAACATCAGACTGAGGATGAAATGTGATCTCAGTGACTTTAACCATAACATAATTGTTGGTTTCAGATAGACTGGTTTCAATAATTTTGAAACTGCTGATCTCCTTGGACAGTCTCTAGAGTTTTTATTCAAAATGGAGTTGGTATTATGGTGTAGGGAATGGGTTTTTTTTGGACCCCTTAATACCAATCAATGATTGTTTGAATGCCACAGCAACTCTGAGTATCATTGCTGATCATGTGCTTCCCTTTATGGCTGCAGTTTACCATCTTCTAATGGCTACTTCCAGGATGATCTGATCCATATCACAAACCAAAGGTTATCTCAACAAGATTTGATGAACATGTGAATGAGTTCAGTGAACTTCTGTTGCCTCCTCAGGCACCAGATCTGGATCCAGTAGAATTCCTATGAGTTGTGGTAGAACAGGAAAATAGAATGATGAATATGTAGCTGAAATGATGTAATGCAATCATGTCAAATTGAACCAGATCTCAAAGGTAAGTTTCCACCATTTTGTAGAATCATGGTCATGAAGATTTCAGGCTGATTAGAAGAGCAAAGGGAGGAACCACCCCGTATTGGTATGGTGTTCCTATTAAGGTACCTGGGGAGAGTATATATCTGTATCTTTGAAAGGTTATGTTAAATGTTATAGGATGATTAGTTTTAACCCGAATAGGGCTGTAACTAATGAACATTTTTTTTTTAATTTATCACGGATTAATCAGTCATATATATTTTTCCCATAAATCATGTAATAATTTGATCTACTAAATGTTTAAATACAGTGAAAAATGTTCATCACCATTTCCTAAAATTCGATGTGATGCCATTTAATTGCTTGTTTAATTTGACAAACTATCAAGAGCCAAAAGATATTCATTTTCCTACAGTTTTACATAAGCCCCCCACACACACACACACACACACACACACACACACACACATATATACACAACCTTAGAAGCGATTAACTGATTATCAGGATAGTTGCAAATTTTGTGTTGACTGACCACTTGATTCATCAAGAAAACCTAAACAAAATTAAGAAATAGATTCAGCATCCACTCCTTGCACATGTTGGCCTAATCCCTGTATGCCAAGAATGAACTCAAAAATCTAATTTGGTATTTTCATGCTGCCAAGTCGTCATGTTCATATTTTTAATATTTACCGGGAGAAACTGTACAAACTGACACAGTATAACTGTGATAATCTCCTTACATATAATAAACAAATATCCTCAAATTGTCTGTATTCTTTTTTATGGGACTCTTAATGAGCATTTAAGCCATTTCATTACCTCATACTCCACTTCAGCACTGCAACAGGCCGCAGAGCCCTCTTTTGTCCCACAGTTCTCAGGAGGAAATATATATTTTTGCTGGTAATTTAGCTTTGATTTATATACAGATAAGTAAAAAATTAAGGTAAAACCGTGAAAAATGCCTCCATCCATATGAGAGGAAGGTTGCTGAGTTGCAAAATTATGTGAATCATATGCTGTGGCCTTCACAGTCATCAGATCTCAACCCAACTGAACACATGTGGGACATTGCTGTCCACCACCATCATCAAAAAACTAAATGAGGAAATAGCCTCTGGAAAAGTGATCATCCCTCCAGTAGAGTCCAGAGACTTGGAAAATCAATACCAAGGAGCACTGAAGCTGGCAGCTTGTGGTAGCTCAACACCTGACTATGACACTTAATGATGGGTTTTCCTTTAATTTTTCACCTGTCTATTTGTTGTGGGATAGGGAAGCAAAACACTGACTATGAAAGTAATGATTAATGTTTGTGTTTACTGTATTTGAAGGATGTTTCTCTAGTTGGTTTTGTTGTCTGTATTTGATATTGGTGTTTGGTATTTGGTGGAAGTCTTGTGCTGAGACCCAATGATAGTAAACTGAGGCCTGTGACGAGAAGCTAGCAAGTAAAAGCATAGTCCAGATATAGTTCAATCACCATTGAGGGCTTTTTCTCCCCATAGAGATGCAGACGGTGCCCTCGTCATCAACTCAGCACAACCAATCTTACTCCACTAACGCTACTTTTGTTCCGCCCTTTTTTCTTTGTAACAGAAGTGGGTTTTTTATGAGAATGCCTGTAATTCGGCATGATTTTTTAAATATATTGCAATTGTATATACGGGTTAAACTTAAATTCTCTGTTGTCTAAATTTGTTTTAGAGCTCCATTATTACCCTTAAAGTACTGGTTTCGTAGCCTGTCAATCAAAACCATAGCGTCAAGCTAGGTTGAGTACGCACAGTTTTTCCACGTCAGTGTGTTTACCAGGACCAGATTGACAGCCGTTGGAAATTCTGAATTTATTGACGTATGGAGCATTTTTAAGATTCAGTGAATAAGCGGTGTTTGTGAATATTACGTTATAGAGCAGTGGAATGACAGAGAAGTTTAGTTTGTATGTTTGTCGTAGTGAACTGAACTTTGCTCATCTTCATTCGCTGCTAGCCGACTAGCCTGCGAGCTGGCAGAGCTAGGCTTGCATTAGCTACAGCGAGACTCCGTATTTGAAATAGCAGCCACACACAGGTAATATATTTATTTCTAGAAAACCAGATAAGCGTGTCTATGTGTGTTTGTATATATATGTGTGTGTTTATACACATTTATAATTTTATTATCAATAAATGAAATACATCACAGTTGTCCTAGAGAACAAACACTGAAAACACATCTTGTTACCCTTAGCAAGCTGACGCTAGCTAGTCGAGCTAAGCTAGGTAGGTGGCTTTCAGGCTTCTGCGCAGGTAAGTGGTCTTTTATATGCAACAACTTAGATAAGCTGAAAGATTAATGAAATAGTAATGATGTATCCTCATTGTGTTTTGGTTTATCTGTCAACAGCCTTGTCTTTGAACAGATGCTCCTGACTGTATCCCAGTAGCCAGCTAGCTCCCTCCTAGCTCACCTGAGAGCCGAGTAGTGACTTGTTTTTGGTGTGACTGTATCATGTTCCAAATAAATAACAAGTTTTCGGGGTTTCATTGTGACTAGGATAGATTCAATTTAGAAATTGCTGAGGTATTGGCGTTACTTGGCTCTCCTTGTATCTCCTTGTATTATACCAAACCATCATTAACTGCCAGATGTCACTGATATCCAAGGACAAGGGATGAAATCTAGAATTTACACAACAACATGCAGTATTCATGGCCTTCCTTGCTAGATGACCTAAGCATGACTAGGAAAGCTTTGATCCACTCAGGCATAAAAATCATTCACATCTCAAAATAAACTGTTATAAACACTGTTAACTCTGGAAATTGCTATTATTAATTGCGGAGAGTCCTTCTGGTTGCCACACTGGCATGAAATTGTACTATCAGGTACTGATCTGGATGGGAGAAATTTAAACATGCAGGATTTTAAATTATTTTGTCTACAGTTTGAATTAGTAGAAAGTCTAAATTAGAACAGAATGAGGAATGAGGAATTTAGAATGAGGAAATTTGATTGGTGTAAGAAGACATTCTAAAGCCCTCTGACACAAACTTGTGGTTTTTTGGGGACAAAATTATTAAACTTGACATGACTGGTGTAGGCAGCATTACTTTGTAATGCTCCTTGACAAACCTGGTAAATTGAAACGATACTTTTTTGCTAAAGTTTAAAGCTATAAAGCTGTGACTTATAAAAAGAATATCAGATGATTCTTCCTGACTGCTGTCTTCACCTGAGCTATGGGCTCAGTCTCTTTTTTGCTCTTTAACTCTTTTTCTCTCAGTCTGCATGAAGGGTACTGAATCTGCTGTGTACACTGCATAACTGTATCGTGTTGGAAAATATAATGTCATCAATTCAGATGGAATTGGTGGTTTTAAAAAACTTAATCTGTACATCCCTCGAATCAGCTTGTCTTAGCTGTAAGACTGTCAGTTTCCTTACATCTGAGCTTCTACCTGTCATACCTTCATCCACTTATTATTTTGAATAGGCTGCTTGCCATGAATTTGAAGGAATGTGGCCTCAGTCACCTAGTCTCTACTCTCTTAGGCTTTCTGTAAAGTAAGAGTTTTATTTGGCATGTCTTTCCTGACACAAGGGAAAAAGGTCAATCCAACCATTTTGAGCAATACTGCTTGTCAAATATGAACAGCATGTCATTTTGATTCTGTTTGGTTATCTCTGTTGGTTTTAGGCATTACTAAGGTAGACATGGAGGGTTTCTGTTCCATTCTAAGATTCTATACTCGTTAGAGTGTGGGTGCTTTTAGTCTGACTTTGAGTGTGGTAACTTCATTTCCAATACTTTTTGCAGCACTTCAGATTTTTCTATTTGATTTATTAAGTCTAAAAGATACTTTATCCATCACTTAGAATGAATTCCAGTGTACTCACATCAGTTGCCACATCAAAATATGATACCATGAGAAATACTATCAAGCAGTTTCACTTGATGGGCTTGAGTCTGTAGTACATTATTTATAGTAACCCGGATATGTGGATCTCGAGTAAGTTTTGTATGTTTGTATATGCTATTTCAGTAACCATTATGTTTAACTTGCAGTGCATTCAGAAAGTAATCAGACCCCCTAACTTTTTCACATTTTATGTTGCATCCTCATGCTAAATTTGATTAATTTTCCCTCATCAGTCTACACTCAATACCCCATAGTGACAAAGAGAATTTTAGAACTTGCACATTTTATGAAAAAGGAAAAACTGAAATATCACATTGACATAAGTATTCAGACCCTGACATAATTCAACTCAGTGGTCTTCCGTTTCTATTGATCATCTTTGAGACATTCCTACACCTTGACTGGAGTCCACCTTTGATATTTTCAGTTGATTGGACACGATTTGGAAATGCACACACCTGTCTATATAAGGTCTCACAGCTCACAATGCATATCAGAAAAAAAAAAGCCATGAGTTTGAGGGGACTGCCTGCAGAGTTTAGAGACAGGATTGTGTTTAGGCACAGATCTGGAGAAGGCTACAACGAAATATCTGCTGCATTCAAGGTTCCCAAGAGAAAGGTGGTGTCCATAATTCTTAAAAGGAAGAAGATTGGAACAACCAGGACTCTTCCTTGAGCTGCAACCTGCTAAATTGTAAATTGGGAAGGAGGGCTCTGGTAAGAGAGATAACCAGGAACCTGATGATCACTGTAGCTAAGCTTGAGAGATCATTTCACTGATCTGGGCTTTATAGCAGAGTGGCCAGATGGAAGCCTCTCTTCAGTGGAAGTCTGCATAAAGGCACCAAAAGGACTCTCAGGGATGCAAAATTAGTTGGGGTTGAACAAAAGCTGAATGGAGCAAAGTAGAGCAATATCCTTGATGAAAACCTGGTCCAGAACACCCAGGACCTTATATTGACTGTCCTTGAGTGGCCCAGGCAGAGCCCTGACTTACATCCAAACATCTCTGGAGAGACCTGAAAATGTCTGTCCACCGACAGTCCTCATCCAACTTGACATGACTGGTGTAGGCAGCATTACTTTGTAATGCTCCTTGACAAACCTGGTAAATTGAAACGATACTTTTTTGCTAAAGTTTAAAGCTATAAAGCTGTGACTTATAAAAAGAATATCAGATGATTCTTCCTGACTGCTGTCTTCACCTGAGCTATGGGCTCAGTCTCTTTTTTGCTCTTTAACTCTTTTTCTCTCAGTCTGCATGAAGGGTACTGAATCTGCTGTGTACACTGCATAACTGTATCGTGTTGGAAAATATAATGTCATCAATTCAGATGGAATTGGTGGTTTTAAAAAACTTAATCTGTACATCCCTCGAATCAGCTTGTCTTAGCTGTAAGACTGTCAGTTTCCTTACATCTGAGCTTCTACCTGTCATACCTTCATCCACTTATTATTTTGAATAGGCTGCTTGCCATGAATTTGAAGGAATGTGGCCTCAGTCACCTAGTCTCTACTCTCTTAGGCTTTCTGTAAAGTAAGAGTTTTATTTGGCATGTCTTTCCTGACACAAGGGAAAAAGGTCAATCCAACCATTTTGAGCAATACTGCTTGTCAAATATGAACAGCATGTCATTTTGATTCTGTTTGGTTATCTCTGTTGGTTTTAGGCATTACTAAGGTAGACATGGAGGGTTTCTGTTCCATTCTAAGATTCTATACTCGTTAGAGTGTGGGTGCTTTTAGTCTGACTTTGAGTGTGGTAACTTCATTTCCAATACTTTTTGCAGCACTTCAGATTTTTCTATTTGATTTATTAAGTCTAAAAGATACTTTATCCATCACTTAGAATGAATTCCAGTGTACTCACATCAGTTGCCACATCAAAATATGATACCATGAGAAATACTATCAAGCAGTTTCACTTGATGGGCTTGAGTCTGTAGTACATTATTTATAGTAACCCGGATATGTGGATCTCGAGTAAGTTTTGTATGTTTGTATATGCTATTTCAGTAACCATTATGTTTAACTTGCAGTGCATTCAGAAAGTAATCAGACCCCCTAACTTTTTCACATTTTATGTTGCATCCTCATGCTAAATTTGATTAATTTTCCCTCATCAGTCTACACTCAATACCCCATAGTGACAAAGAGAATTTTAGAACTTGCACATTTTATGAAAAAGGAAAAACTGAAATATCACATTGACATAAGTATTCAGACCCTGACATAATTCAACTCAGTGGTCTTCCGTTTCTATTGATCATCTTTGAGACATTCCTACACCTTGACTGGAGTCCACCTTTGATATTTTCAGTTGATTGGACACGATTTGGAAATGCACACACCTGTCTATATAAGGTCTCACAGCTCACAATGCATATCAGAAAAAAAAAAGCCATGAGTTTGAGGGGACTGCCTGCAGAGTTTAGAGACAGGATTGTGTTTAGGCACAGATCTGGAGAAGGCTACAACGAAATATCTGCTGCATTCAAGGTTCCCAAGAGAAAGGTGGTGTCCATAATTCTTAAAAGGAAGAAGATTGGAACAACCAGGACTCTTCCTTGAGCTGCAACCTGCTAAATTGTAAATTGGGAAGGAGGGCTCTGGTAAGAGAGATAACCAGGAACCTGATGATCACTGTAGCTAAGCTTGAGAGATCATTTCACTGATCTGGGCTTTATAGCAGAGTGGCCAGATGGAAGCCTCTCTTCAGTGGAAGTCTGCATAAAGGCACCAAAAGGACTCTCAGGGATGCAAAATTAGTTGG
This sequence comes from Istiophorus platypterus, assembly GCA_016859345.1. Lineage (NCBI taxonomy): Eukaryota > Metazoa > Chordata > Actinopteri > Istiophoriformes > Istiophoridae > Istiophorus > Istiophorus platypterus. The sequence continues at coordinate 26,261,247 of CM029124.1, forward strand.
GGTTGAACAAAAGCTGAATGGAGCAAAGTAGAGCAATATCCTTGATGAAAACCTGGTCCAGAACACCCAGGACCTTATATTGACTGTCCTTGAGTGGCCCAGGCAGAGCCCTGACTTACATCCAAACATCTCTGGAGAGACCTGAAAATGTCTGTCCACCGACAGTCCTCATCCAACTTGACATGACTTGAGAGTATCTGCACAGAAGAACTTAAGAAAATCTCCTAATCTAAGTGTGCAAAGCTTGTCGCGTCAAAAACAAGACTTGAAACTATTTCCAAAAGTCTGTTACTTTGTCATAATGGGGTAATGAATGTGCTGCTTGATGAGGGGAAAATTGATTTAAACAATTTCTAGCATAAGGCTGCAACGTGAAAAAAGTAGAGGGGTCTGAATACTTTCTGCATTCACTTTATTCGTGTGCATTTCATAATTGATTGTTTGATTGATATGGCTGATAGGGTTGGTTTGTGTTTGTTGAAGCAATATCTCTGGCTATGAGATGTGAGGCCATTGGAATCGATTTGTGTGTGTGGATTCTGGTTTATTCAGTCTGTCCCTGCTTTACACTGAACACTAGCTAAAAGTTGGCTGCAGACATGTATGTGATGTTAAAAAAAAACAGTGCAGATGAATTAGTGTGCAGACTTTGAGTTTCTGTCCTGTCTGTGCTCAAAGCGATAATCGAAGTGCATGTATGTACTTAAACATCTGCTAATGACTGAACTGTTTATTACATGTTGGCCTAAAAGAAGTATTTCAGGTCTTGTTCCCTGACAGATTTTAATAAAATGTAATCTGTCACATAATATGAATTTAAAGCTGTGAACCATGATATATTAACATGAGTATAATGTAACAATCAGTAACTGTAAAAATAGTTATATAGGAGGATTAACATGATTTTATAGAATTATTGGACTGCCCTGGCTTGAATTTCTGTCAAACAAACCATCCCCTCTTTATTTTTCACAGAACAACAGCATGATGGACAAGAATATCTATATCATCCAGGGAGAAATTAGCACTGTTGTTGGAGCTATTAAGAGGAACTCCAGATGGAATACTCATACTCCTCTGGTAAGTTAAACAAAACGATCATAGATACTGTTTTTTCACTGAGATAAGGTAAGATTTACTAAAAATAGGAAAACTGATTAGTGGCAAAGTAGAATACAATTTCATTTTTTCAGGACCCATGGTTTTAGCCTGCTTAGTAAATAATTCTCAAACTGGATGAGTGAGTAAAGGGCATTGCCAGATGACACCATATGCCCTAAGTGCTTATGTGAACTGTAAGAAAAAGAAAAATGAGGAACTTCGAAGATTGAATGCATATTTAATATCAGAAAAAGAGAGTAATCCATGATCACTTAAGATATCTGTTAGATAGTGAATACCCCTAAGTTCCCACCCTGGTGCTGAAATAGGTCTCCCATTGATCAGAAGTGCTCTACTTAAAAAAAAAAAAAAAGAAAGAAAAAAGAAAAGGTTGCCACTGACAGGAAAGATGGCGGTGCTTCAGTTATTCTCTATGTCTGTATGAGGTTTGAGATAATTGGGCCAAAATGCAGCTGACATTTTGTCTTAGAAATGTTTACAAAAAGAACATCTTGGAGTCAAGTTAACTATTAAGTTGTCCTCTAATATTCACCAAGAAAAGAGATGTGAGGATAAATCCCTGTTACATGCAGTCTGAGGACTAATGACCAAGAATAAAGTTCAAATTCAGGAACATGAAAGTTTGAGGTGCAGCTGCTTGCTCCAGTAATCAGATGGAGGAGGAGGAGGGACCCTGGAGCTGAAAAAATGGTTCCTGGGCAGGATGCTCCTTTTTTATAATAGAATTATGGGCTTGAATAGAAATGGGAAGACCAACTCATTTGGTCCATATCCCTCAGGACTGTGTTCAGAGCAAGTAAATAATTATGTTTAACAGTCTGCTTTAGAGAGGAAGAGATAAATAAGATAAATAATTCAATAGTTGAACTATGGAACCATTAGTAGGGAGGACTGGTGTTTTTGCAGAGTCATTTAGATGTAGAAGAGTAGACTTAGACCAGTTAACTAATACTAATACATTGTCAGCACATAAAGCCAGTGATGCTTTATTTTATAAATAGAAATAGGTAAGACCATGTTGGATTGGCAAATTGACTGAGCTAGTTGCTATAGAGGGTGTATGAATCACCTGGAACTTGATGGACAGGCTTGACATGAGGACCTGGAGACTGAAAACAGAGAGGAGTAAGTTTGACCTGTTAGTACTCATGCTGAAGGTTTTGCCTATAGAACTTTATCCATCCCAATAAAAGTGGTGTCAAAACAGACCACAAAAATGACGACTCCAACCATTAAAGCCTTTCATGGCATCAAGGTAAAGTATTGGTGTAGGTGTCTTACTGTCCTCATGTTGCAGCATCAGTGAAATGAAGAAGACATCAAACATTATCAGCAGCCAGCCTTGATTTTTTTTATCAGGCCTGTCTGATCAGAAATGAATAATGATGGTATGTGGTTCTTGAGACAGCAGACGAGGAGCTTCGCAAAGGTCTTTGGATCAGAATTTAGAAGACTGAGAGGATGGTAACTGGACCATTCAGCTGTCTTTTTTTTAAAAGCAAGGAGATGAGGGCAGTATTGACATCCCTTGAGAGCATCTTCCTTTTTCCATAGAGAAAATAAATACATCAAGGAGAAATAGAGCCAGCTGCTCCCAAAAAGTTACATAAAATTCAGGGGAGATCCTGTCAGTGCCTGTTGTTTACCTTTCTGCTTGTTTTATGCTGCCTCCAGCTCCTCAACTCCTTTTAAGGTTTTTAGATTAGATTAGATTATTTATTGTCATTCAGAGCACGCACCAGAAAGGCACAACAGCTGGCCAGAAAAAATATACAAAGAAATAAGTATATTACGGCTTAAAAGGTATATTGAGACAATAAGGAAAAGTGTTATGTAAGATGATCGGTTTATCTAAATTAGTTGAAACGATTCCTGAAAGCTGGGGTAAGTGTATCTGATTTAGAAATCTGTTACATCATTTTTTCGTCTTTGATAACCTCTCATTTATATAAATTGGAGTAAAACATTTGGGATATTTCATTTATCTGTTTGGGATCAGTGCTAAATTGCCATGCATGGACTTAATAGCGGGAATATCTGAAAAATGGTCACTGGCCCCATTTCTCTTGCCTAGAAAATTTTGTCTCAGGATTATGCGACCAAAGAGACCTAGGTTTATGTGCATTAGAGCTAAATAATGTTGTGTTGCTTCTGATAGCAGACCAGTTATTGTGGTTAACTATTCATCTACGTGCATTGTCATTGTAAATCCAATGTGTTCTCATAATTATGATCTGGAGGCCAGTGAAAGCAAGGAACTATTTGGGTAGTGAGTATATAAGAAAAACTGAGTAAAACTGGTGCCTTGAGCCCCTATTCCAGGCTCATAACATGAATGCTACCCCTCACCCTCTTCCTATCCTCCATATATACTAGCTTAAACTCCACTGCCTGAACACCTTGTTCATAGCTATCCAATGCACAAGAGTTGCTCTCAACAGTGGTTTTTCAGGTGATTGACATTGGATGGAGCTGAGGCTTGCAGTCAGTGTGGCCAGTTCAGCCTGGATAGCACATAGCTTCTCATTGGTGTCTTTCCCAGCCTGTTGAAGCTGGGCACTATCTGTTGAATCTGTCTTTCACTCCTTGCGTTCAAGCTCTTTCAAGTTTGCAGGAGTCCTTTTCGCAATGGCAGATTGCAGCTTTCTCCAGTGTTTCTAAGGGGATTTAGGTCAGGACTCATTGCTGGCAAGTCTAAAACAGTCCATCTTTTTCGTTTCAACCATCTTTTGTGCTACTGGATGTGTGTTTTGGGTCGTTGTCCTGCTGAAAGACTCAAGACCTTTACTTCAAACCTAGTTTTCTGACGCTGGACAAAACGGTTAGCTCTAAAATGCTTTGGTAATATTCTAGTTTCATAATTCCTTTGATACATTCAGTGCCTCCAGTACCAGAGGTAACAATGCAGCCTGATAGCATTAACCATGTTTTGCTGTAGCTTGGGTGTTCTTTCCCTTATGGGCTTAATTTCATCACCTATAAACAAACTGAAGCACTGCATTACCAAAGAGCTCTACTTTGGTTTCCAGAAAGACACTGACTTTTCTTTAAAAGTTTGTGAAAACATTCTTGTGCTCTTTTGTGCCTTTCTTTCAGTAGTGGTGTCCTCTATGGCTTTTGCCCATGGAGTCCTACTTGGTTAAGTGTGCTGTGTATGATACGTGCTGAAACCACTACTCCAGGTTGTCCAGTTCAGCCAGCCTGAAGCTCTTTAGATATCTTTCATGGTGTTTTTTCCACAACCCACATCAATCTTCGCGGACTTCTCTGATTGAGTTTCTTCTTAGTACCTGGTCTTGTAAGCATCTTAACAGTTTTATTACTGTGTTACTTGATAAAATTACAAACTATTGAAACAGATCTTTGCTGATTGATGTATGATATATGTACTTCTGAGGTACGTACTTGAAATTCAGGGGTGCTTATAATTTTGACTATATCAGTAAAGATAATAAATTATCTTTTAAAGATTTCCTGTGTTGTTACTGAATTAATAATAATGTAACACTTTTGCAGCTTAGTTACAAAAACGGAAGAAAACAAGATCTTCGCATACTTACACATTGCATTATTTAACGCTGAGATTTCTTTATAAGAATGCTTTATATGGGTTGCACCTGTCACAACTGAGCCCCAAAAAACCACAGGTGGTTGCACTGACCTCTTGCATGGTGTTTTTAAATCAGATATTGAACATTTGTGTAATGTTAGGGAATTGCCCTTTTCTTACCTAATCTTTCTCCCAAAAACTGAGGATGAACTTAAAAGGGCAGTTATCTAGAGTAAATTCATTTTCAAACCCAGGCTGTCTCTCCAGGCAATGAAGAGTGTAGAAAGAGGGGAACAGCATACACAATGGTTTTTAAAAAAGATGTGACTGTCAGAGATTGGGCAGAAGAGCCTAAGGAATGGGTCAATCATGGAGGCAGGAGGTGTGATGGATGCTGATAACATGGACCATATTAGAGATGTTAAAGTAGCCAAGGATCGACCTCATTCCTGGATCATTCAGGAAATGGAACCAATAATAAAAGATGGCGCAAAGCAAACAGAGAGAGAGAAAAAAGGGGCAAACACCAAAGCCTGACAAGTAACATCCCCCACAAAAATTGCAAAGATGCAATGTTTGATTCTAAGCAAACATCCAACACATTCTCTGCCCCTGTTTTTGTGACAGACATCCCAGTTATAGGACTGTGGTCTGTGTAGACTCTAGGATTTCATGATCACAACAATCAGCGCAAAATTCAACCAACACCTGTGAAATCTGGGTGACCTTGTAATTCTGTCAAAATTCTGTCACAACTTTTTTCACAAATTTGACCAGTCATTGTAGTTTCACATGAGTTTCATCTATCATAGCAGTCCTCCCATGCAAAACGGATGAACCATACACATGTATGCCACCAAATTCCCTGCCTTGTCTTTTGTTGTGAGGATGCAGAAATGTGTGACAGCAATGTCTCACACAAAAATTATAGCTAAAGGCAGTGCAATGCAATTCCCTGATATTCAGCACATTAGTGGGTATAAATAGTTTTTTCCTGTATCCTGTGTTGTTGTGGAACAAAAATGAAATCCATCAATAACAAACATTTCTCTACTGCAAAACACACCTGAATAATTGGTGAAACCCATGGTAAAAAGACAAGACAAATCACCATGATGGAGGTTGCTGTATCTAGATCTTTTGCAAGTGCTGAAATATTCAAGGTGAGTTAGATTGAGTATGTATGGTTGGTGGAAAATATTAGTGTAGTGTAAATCACATGCATGTTTGTCCACATGCACTGCTGGAGAAGGAGGAATCTGGGAGGATCCTGGCCTACCTTGCAGACACTGTTTTCCAGGAGGGCTACATCAATTTTACTGTATTTGTGGCTGTGGTCAAGGGTCTGCAAGACTACAAAATAGCCAATGAGGATGCCATTGTGTTTGTGAGAGACAATGAGCATACATGAAGACAGCATATAAAGTCGGCTTGCAGTCCTAATTCTGAAATATACTTCGCATAGCATGCATGGCAAGCATTAGAACCTCTTTGGTGGTGCCTCCCGAGAGCTTTTTACTCAGCTGAATATATTCATGCTGAGTTTCTCACAGATGTTCTGCCAGAGCTTGATCTCGCAAAAGAAGATGCCCTCAGTTCATGATTTAAAAGGACAAAAAACCAAAACAAACAAAAAAAAAAAAAACATCAGGAGGGAAGGCAGCCGTGGTTCCAGATACACATGATCCACACTCCTGTTTCACTGCGTTACAGTGTCATTCAGAGCACTTAGGACTGTACGAAGAATAGAGAGGGAAATAAATGTAAGATAAATTTCAGCTTTTTTTCACCAAATATCACCAGTACTTTAAAATTTCATATTATGCTTGTCAAGTTCATATCAGATGGTCAACCTGCCATTATTTTGAGAGGTCAGGATCTGAGTTCCTTTTCACACTGCATTTGTGAATGACCGTGTCGAGCTACAAATAAATTGTGTTCTTCAGGGCTGTTCCTAAAGATGAATTGGATGCTGGTTTCATCTGCCCAATTCCAGCTGCACTTTATTATTTTCTAAGCTATTTTATGAGCTCCAAATAGTTTTCTGTTTGTGGAATACCCCCATGGTGCACTTCATAATTCACAAATAAAAGCTGTTTTTTTTTTTTTTTTTTTTCAAGAATTTTTTAAATCGTGTGCATTTTAGGTAAGGTTAGGTAATGTGTGGTTTTATTCTCACTGGAAAAAAAGTTGCCTTCGATTTTTAATGAATTCTACAATTCCCACAATTTCATTGCAGAAAAGCACCTAAATAGATTTCAAAATGCATTGCATTTTGCAAAATTTGCGGTGAAATCAGAAATTTAAGCTACAACAGTCCCATAAAAGGCTTTGAAATCCTGGAGGGATGGACAACTGGATGTACACGTAAACCTCTGAATTTTGCAGGAGCAAATTGAGTGCTCGACCTCATCAAGGAATTTCGGTATCAACAACCTACAGTTGACCAGTAGAGCAGAAATTGCAGGATATAAGACAGAAGCATATGATAACACAGCTTTGATACTTTTAAAAGGATGTCAGTATTCATTGGGCCAAATAAAAGATAATGAGGTCATGAGATCAAAAATCATAAATAGTCTCAATGATAGACTTCTGAATCAACCATGTTTGTTTTTATGCAATATATACTTGATAAAATTCCATATTTATTGCTTGAAATGACTTGCTTTTTTGGCTTGCTTTGTTGCACACATTAAACTTAACACATACTGATATTAAACATTCCAGCATCAAAATGGATTTATCTGCTTTTTGGCAAATGGTATCTTAGATGGCCCTCATGTTCCCGTCTTTTTCTTATGTTTTTTTTCTCTGGCCAGGATGAAGAACAGGACCCATTACTTAACAGCTTTGGCCACCTCAAGGAAATACTCAGCAACATTAAAGGTATGTAGAGCACGGGTAATGTGTAAGGTAATGGGATCAGTACCAGTTTGAATGGTGTGGACTGAACGTTCACAGGCCTAAATGAACTAAACTAAAGTAGGCTAATGTATTTTCGGTGTGAAATCACCATGATTTCTTCTAAAATTCATTGTCCCTTGGTATCCCAGTGTTTCTGTGTGATTATATCTTAAAAGTATCTTTATTTGGAGAAGACCATGAAATGAAAACGTTATATGGTGTTGGAGTGCAAGCGCATAAACAAAGGAGGAAGGTGCAGCAATGTTCACCTCAGATATAGTTAAAAGTATATTACTGTAGTCCGAATGTCTGAATTTTTAAAGCTGCTACTAATATACTGTTCTAGAAAAAATTGTCCCCTTAGAGAACACCGATACAGTACATCAACAAAACAAAAATATAACGAAACTGTTTTCTTTCCTACTATTAGGTAATTTGTCAGTTTTGTGCACAGATAATGTACCATTCATTGTTTTACCGCAGTGAGTTCAGTTTCAGTCAGGGTAAACATAGTAGACGTGGAGAATTTGTCCTACCTCTCTTAGTCAAGGTAGATGCTTTAAAATGTTGTATATCTAAGATTTAGTTTAAGTAATGACACTTTGATTGTTTTAGGCTACGTCAGGACGTTTATGTTGCAAATTAAGACAGATCAATAGCATACTCTAATTGATTTCAGGTTAATTGCTCGCATGGGAAAAATATATTTAAATTTACAATTACTCATTTGTCAGACGCTTTTTTCCAAAGCGACCTTCGAGTTAGGGACAAAACTCAAGCTTCCGTACAGCAGGAGGTATAACAACTTGGAATAACAGGTCAGCACTAGATCTGTTCAAAAGGTGTACCAACGGTGCCCCATGCTAGTTAGGCATGTTGGGGTTTTAGAGGTCTTAGGAGAGGAGGTGAACTAAGAAGACACGAGTCCTCAAGGGTTCTTAAAAATGGAGAGGGTGGCCCCTGCTCTGAAAACATTTGGTAATTTGTTCCAAAATAGGGGAACTAAAGGCGAGAACAGTCTGGACTATGATCGTCTTATGTGCAGGGATGGATTGTTGCTTTGTCCACGCACTGCAACTGGTTGTACTGCATAACCTATACTTATAAATAAAAAACTTTATAGGTTATGACAAAAATCTTTGTTGTTTTGTGAGTTTTCATGGATCTGTAGATGGCTTTTTAGATTTGTGGTACTGGCGACTTTGACCTGCACCTTTGTGCTGCAAAATCTGACAGATTGCCTTCTCCCAGTTATTGGGCTCTTCTTTTTCTTTAGGCTGAAAACCAAAATGTTGCCGCAGTAGTAAACAGCTGGTTGCACAAATTTGCCACACGTGTCATTAAACCATAACAGGAGAAGGGTGTTATATGAGATGACTTAATTAAAAGAGCACCAGTCAAATACAGTCAACTCTCAAACAGTGGAAAATGATATGGAAGTACTGATGGAACTATTTTTCCAGATGAATGGAAACAAATCTAGTGATTACGCTAAATCACCGTGCTCAGCTGAAATAACCATGATCAGGTGATTATGTAATACCCATAGATTATCAATGTGTGGGGCTGACATGAGGGTGAACAAAGAGGTTTTGTGATGTATGGCTCTGCCCTCCTTTTCAATCAACCACCTCTTGCAGTTGGAAAATTCTGTGACAAGACTACAATTTTAAATCTTTCTAGCTTCCATTCTCTATATATGTGTTAGTCTGTGCTTAATGCATCAACTGACAAAATGAAGGGCCAAGGGTTAAGTTTAACTATGGACTTTGTCCAGTGTAATAGCTCTATCACTGAGTGTGGTGACTGATCCTTTGTGAGTTCAAGTGTGTGTTCCAGTGGTGCTGTCTCACACCTCCCCCCTCCTTCTGAGATATCCAAGCTGGCTCTGAGGACAATCCTGCATTTTGTCATGCCTTTGCAATGACAGTCCTGGCAGCTCCCACAGCCCTACCGTACACTTGTATAAGTCATAAGCAATGGGATAGATGCAACACATGGAGCTGCACAGTCTGAGCCCCCACCAGTGCTGTCTTCCTCCAGGGAATGCTTCTGCCACTAAGACGGACAGGCACTGCTGGCTAAGGAGGAATCCACCATACTGCTCTTTCCTTTTCTTCTCCCAGTAACCCTTTTGCTTCAGTCCTCAAATAACCAAAAGCCTATATTCCTCCATGACCATCCCTTGAAATTATTCCATCACAGATATTGTATTTGACCAGAATGGAAGTCGAATACGAAATTGATATATTTTCTCAGTTTTTTAGGGCATTTGCATGAAGTAATGAGTCCATGTCAAGGATGTTTGAGGGCTTGGTTGCAATCCTTAAGCCCAAATCCCCAGTGAACCCAGCCTCTCAAATGTTACTTCCAGGCCCTGATGAGAGACAAAATAGAGCTCAAATAACCACAGTAGAGTTGAATTCTGTGCTTGACAGACTGATCAATTTGTTTTGTTTTTCAGCAGCATAACAATCTAATAAATCTCTCTAGCTGTAATATTTTGGTAGAAAATTTTGAGGGGTGGGCTGTGTTGTGCTGCTGCTTTGAGGCTTCATAGCAGCCCAGCTGTCTTTTTAATGAAAGCACAGTAATTTCATTCACTTTGGTGTGCATGTCTGTTCCCTCTAACAACAAAAGCCATCCTGCAAAGGAAACACGAATTAGTCCCCACAAGGTTTCTCAGCCCCTGTCTGTCTCTCTTCTCCTATTTTCTTTTTTGCATCTTTCCCTCTCACTCTTTCTGTTTAGCTGAGGGTTTCACTGCTCTGGCGGTCCTGCTCTGTTGTAACTAGTTTGACTGACAGGACCATGTGCCATAGAGCTCAAGAGTAGTACAGCTGGAAGTATATCATCTGCAATTTTAGTTGGGTAAATATAGCAGGGAGTCTTGTCAAGTGGAGAGATAAATTGTTCTGGGAAAGGAAGTGTTGCCTATCTTTTCTGAAAGCAAAAAAAAAAAAAATAATTCTTCCTTCAACTCCTGGAAAAATGTAAGGGTCCTCCCTCGACTCCGGAACAATGAGAGCACAGTTGAAGAAGGGCAACTATGGACCATGTGTTGTGATGCCTCATCTTCATCTTACTCATTCAGCGAGGCATATCAGACCCAGGAAGCAAGACCTTCCCTCTGATTAAAAAGAAGTGGTTCGGATTGAGCCTGACATCTAATGCCCCATCCCTAACCTCATTCGACCCATAAAATTAACTGTTTTCCACAGTTTTTTGGCTAACATCTGTCTTTAAATGTGTACTGGCTTGAAGTATGGTATTTTCAATCCTACATAGGCTAATTTTTTTAGCATAATGGTCATAGCTGCATAGTGCTTTAAATTAAAGAAAAAAAAAATAAAACTGGGCCATTTAAGGTTTTACATTTTTCAAGTTGCCACTGGGTGGAGATGAGAGCAGTGATATGTCAACTGTACAACAAACCAATAAAAAAACACACATTCTACCAAGATAACACAACATAGCAGACTGTACCAGAAGTTCACCCCTAGTGTAAATTTTTATGTAATCCCAAACCATTTGGCACAGAGCATTCAGTTTGACATGCCTATAACTCACTTAATGAAATTTGTTTACTTTTTCTTATTTACCGTAGCAAAGTTTGAGTGTACTGTTACCCCTAATTTGAAACTACGATTTTGTCTATCATTAAACCCATAAAACCTTTCGATCATTAAAATGTTCAAAATTTCTTAACAATTTTCTTTTTATTTTCATTAAATTTTGAAACTTTATCTGACAATCCTTGTGGTACTGTATAACTATGACTATTCTAGCGAACACTTGGCTAAACAGATCACTTGCCGTTGCAGTGACATGAAAACCCATGTGGGTTATGTCAAGTCTAATCCAGGCCCTACACTAGAATTAAAAAGCAAGGAACTGATAGTGACAAATTGGCTTTAAGATTTGAAATATTGCTGTATATAAGGACAAACTCCCATTGCGACTACCAAATATAATAATATGTGGAGAGCTTCATTTTATTTGTTGCCCTAACATCCAAAGCATTGTTTGAGTCTTGTTTCTTAATTGACATTGACAGGAGATCTCTCCTGTATAGGATTGTCATAAATCAAACAAATTTCTCTCAGTCTCTTGTTGAATAATTCTGTGGATTTATTTCATTGCTGAGCCATACCTTAGAAAGGAAAACATTGTCGAAGAGAGCCTTTTATTCTGACATACATTTTTTCCTCCCCTGCTACATTTCTTCAGTTGTACCTTTTTTATGCAGTCACTGAGCCCCAGCTTCTCAAATCTTCAGTTCTTCTCTTCCACCGTCCTCTCCCATCAACCCCCCTCTGCTGCAGCGAAGGGCAGATTTTTTGACAAGTCTGCTCCTAAATCCCTTCATTTTTATTCATACAAATACAGGTTTAGAGCCCCTCACAGCCCCTCAGATACAAAGCCAGAGTGGCCTCATGACTGACAGCTTTCTCCTTTTCATCCAAACACTAACGAAATTCACAAGCACACCTCTAATTGACCTGAATCACCAGCAACAGAGAACCAGAGGTAGATATCAGGGGGGCATAGCAGTGGATTTGCAGCTTGAAAATTGTAGAGAATGATTTGATTACTCTGCAGCTGACCTTTGAAATAATTATCCCAAAGCAATACACAAAACATAGCTAATTTCTAATTGTAGGATCTTAAAATAAATGAATAAATAAATATATATATATATATATATATATATATATATATTTTTTTTTTTTTTTTTTTTTTTTTAATATTTTTCTCTTCATTATTATTATTTTTTAATTACATAGTTTGAGGCCCCGACATATAACATTCATTGCTCTTATGCATTTATTTAATCTGTTGACATTTGTGTTTTGAAATGTTTTCTTTTTGTTTTCACATAGCCTAATCCATGTGCTACTGGCAACCTCTCTAATTCATCACATTTTGCCATCATGTCAGTCATCAAGTCAGAATGCATACATGCTGTCCCTCCTAGTCTTATTTCAAGGTCAAGCGTGTATGTGTTGTCTTGGTCCCCAGCCGTGGTCAGGCAGGCGCTGGCAGGCCTCTGGGAGTCGCAGCCTGGGCACTTGGGAACTGGTTCTGACCTTTTAGCCTCCTTCCTTCTCTCACCAATCCTTTCCTCTTCCCTGCCACCTGATCTTCACACATATATCACTCCCAATTGAAGCAGCAAAAGGCAGCTGGCAACTGACGAGGAAGAGGAACCATAATTCATGTCGCTCAGCTACTTATGCAAATATGTTTACTCACGAAGGCATTCTGAGCAAGGAGAATCTGCCTCATGGCAATTCTTAACATGTCTGCCGCGTGGCCCTGGTGTCCTGTAGCTCTAAGTATGAGATCACGGGTCAGATTCTCAGTCCTGCTGTCACTGTTATTTTTATGACATCGTCAAAAGATGATAAACTGGGTAGGTGGAGTTGCACTTATATCAGTTTTTTGTCAGGCTTGACATTGGCTGGGTATTATACCTGGATAATTAATCCCTTAATATTTGTGGGTAAGCCAGCACACAGGTAACTGTAAGAGCTGCAACTAATGATAATCTCCATCTTTGATTAAGCATATTGATTTGATTTTCTTCATTACTTGTTTGTTTTATAAAGTCAGGAGATGTTAATAAATGCCCTTCACACTTTCTCAGGGTCAAATTGATGTCTTAATTTTTCTTGTTTTAGTCAACAAGAATGTCTTTTTGTCTTTTTCTTTTCATTTTTTTTTTTTTTTTTACAATGAAGATGATCAAAAGCTCATTTCTATCTTAAATCAAAAACAAAGCAGAATTGTCTATCATTGCCAAGGCAGGGCATTTTGAATTTTGTTATCTTCACTTCATTTTTACTTAACTGGCCTAAGTATATATTTGTAGTCTGTTTACATTAATTTCAAGTAGGTTATGCTTCACTCACCCTTTCATGCTTTCAACTGACAGTTACAGGTTAGTTCTTTGTGTAAAGCCTAATAAACACTGAAAATATTTCAGGACTAAAGTTACAAACATGCCTTTCCAGTTGTATATAATATATATAATTTGACTGTATGATTTTGACTCAACAAATGATAATTATGACTATTGTTTTTTATAATGATTATTTTATGATTTATAATATTATCTATTAAATGTTTTAAAGTTTTTAAAAAAAGCCATCTCACATTCTCAGAGCCCAAGGTGATAAATTGTTTGTTTTGCCATGGATTACACAGGTGTTATACTGTGGCAAAAGCCTTTGGCCTAACGATTAAACTGCCCATCAAGAGAGCTATGATTAATTGTAGTGGCTCCCCCTCCCAAGACAGGCTGCCACCTAGTGATGGTTAGTAGCCGTAAATCTGGCCAGTTAACAGTGCCCTAACCAGGGACTGACAGGAAAGCTTAGGCCCAGTGTGAAGAGGGGATGCAACTGTTGTCCTGTCTCAGAGGCTCTCAACGATGTGCTGAGTGGATGGAGGGTCCCAGCAGAAGGCTATTAATCATGCCGCCCAGGGTGTCTGTTGGGTGGGTTGGATGGTGGGGAGGGGTTGTCAGGCTCGGGCGTGGAGAGAGCTGAGGGTTAGATGGGAGAGGGTTTAGGGTGCTGGGCAGAATCTGCTGACAGGAAACAGTGGGAAAGATGTGAGCAAACCAAACTAGCCCCCAATCAGCCCCAAAAAGTGGAGAAGGAGGTGGAGGGCAAGTTGGCCCAGAGAAACAAGAAATGTTCTTTGCATTCACATGAAAGCCTATTAGCATGCACAAGGGAATTTTGGACATGTTTGAATTAGATTTTGTTATTATGCGTAAATTCACCTGTTTGGAGAAAAAATGACAAGTGCTTGTCCACATCTAAACTAGGTCGCTGATAAAGTGGTCACATTAAATTGTTATTGTTCAAAACTACTAATAGGCTGTAGTACACTGTTTAAATGCTAGTTTGGTTTTAACCTGCTTTTAATTCTCTTATATACTCCGATAATAGCACACTTTTTTCAATGTGGCCATTGGTAGTAATAGTGACATTAATCTGAAATTATTGTTCTGGTTTGTATAATGCTATCATAGTGTCATTATATAATAAGATTGGATACCCTAACTACTGAAATCTTGAAATTTGTAAAAATTGCTAAAAATCGTCCCAATGGGTCAACAAACTTATTTGGAAGAGAAATAGAAGGTAAGTATAATTATTACCCAAACTGTTTGTAAACATCCATCACAGTTTACGTATGACCTGCCTGCTTCAACTTGGACCTACCATTCTTGTCATAGTTTTGAATACAGTTTTCCTTGGCAGTGAGGACTTATTAATTAAATCCAATTCAGTGTTATTTATATAGCCACAAATTTTAACAGAGGTTATGTCTGGGAACTTTTTACGTAGTTATAAATAGCAAAATTGTGCTGTATTTAAGTAAAGTTCATTTACTGCAAACAGCCAGTCAGCAAAAATCAGCTTACCAGTTGGTTATACATCTGTGGCACTTGGATGCCAACTTGAGTACCGTTTGAACATACTTTTTTTTTCACTATTTTACATCTAAGCTTATTTACTGAGTTTAAATATTGTAGTTATTTTTTATTTTTCATTATTTGATCTCACCTGATATGAGAGAAAATCAGGTTGGCATAAGTTTTAATTTTTACAAGCTTAATAAAACCTCTGGAAAGGTTCGACCTTGAGTTAAGATTATTATGTCAGGCTTTATCAGTATTTTTTGTAAGTGTCACTTGGTTTATATTAATTGAAAGAATGTGCCATTGGTACACTGCTGTAGGAATCTCATTGCTTGAGTTAGTAGGCAGCCCAAGTATCTTTTCTGTATCTTCTCTAAAATCTTTTCACACAACTGACACTAGTCAGTGTAAGTAAGTTAACAACTTGCTTTAAACCATTACCAATTTTCCTCAGCCGCTAACAATATTGTAAAATTAGAAAAAATTTTTGGTGAAACTAAACTTTGTTTCATTGAAATACTCCAATACTATCATGATAAATGCCAAAGTATTAGCTGCCAGTGTCTTAAGGCACGAGACTAAAGGGTTATTGTGCTTTACATTTCATTTTACCGTCGAAAAAATCTGGCTTACCTGATTCTTGCTACCCTTAATAACTTTAAGCATTTTTATACCTCTGTGTCGTGACAACTGTTGTGGGAGCCATTATGTTTTCAGGTTTTCTGTTCTTCCGTCTTTCCCATTCCCATGAAAAGGATATCTCAGAAACGCTTTGAAGGAATTTCTTTAAATTTGCACAATTTCTCACCGGGCTTCAAGCACGAACCGATTAGAATTTTGTTTTAATAGGTCAAAGTCATGATCACTGTAACCTGACAAAACACAAAATATTTTTAATACATTCATTTAACTCCTTCAAAGTCCTCACTGCATATACTATATGAGTCTAGACAGACATGGATGTAAACCGCAAATAGACTGGCAGTGGCATACAAAGGCAAGGTGGTATTCTAGTTGTTAATTGTTTCCGCATGAAGCAGATTAATTTATCTTTCATTGAACTCTGCAGTTTTTGTCATTCAATCTTTGAATGTGGTTGATTGACAAATAATCTCAAGCTTTAATCAATGAAATGTTTTTCACTGCCTTTAAGAACAGTGCACTGCTTTCTTCTAACACATGTGGTACAGTGTAGGTTGGTTAGCTTAACATTTTATTGCTGGAAAACAGCCCAAAAATAGGGCTAACAATGTAATTGTCACAGAACTGTAGTTTGACTTCATGGACTTTGGTTTGTAGACAGTGCATAAGTCATGGCTAGTTAATAGCATCTCCACCCTTCTAATTTCTGCTACGAATCCGTACTAGTGGTTGTAGGATGTGTTTGTGAGAACAGAGACCAAAAAAAGGTCTTCAGATCTGCTGCACCTGTTATACAGAGTGAAGTGATACCCTATAAATCAGACTTCTACTGGCCTGTTGATCATTATTGTACATAAAATGTTCTACAAGGTGAATCACAATGGGACCCCAGCAGTGAAGAATTGAGGCTGTTTTAGATAATCTCCTCAGTAGGACAGTAAAGCTGGTTAAATCAAAGTATACTTTTGCACAGTGGACAGCAGTGCTGGTATAGAGGTGTCTGCTTCAGAGTGGGAATGGAGGGTGTGGGTAGATTGTTGTGGTAGAAAATGAGGGCCTGTATTAGTATTTTGGAAAGGCGCTGTCTTGCTTGTGTGGCGCTCACATCCTTAAGCCTTTGGTGTCTCAGTTTGAATCCCACAATGCCTTGATGGACTGGGTTAATAAACCTCTCAGCAGCCATCCCTCCCACACACACACACACACACACACACACACACACACACACACACACACACAGCACAAGCTGAGCAAACACACGTAAAGTCTCTTGACACACAGGCAGCTGCTTGTTATTTCATGCCCCATAAGGGTGCTGTGACCACGGACATTGTAATACACATATCCAATTAGCTAAGCATAGCATCACACATTGGTCTCAAGCTGGGAATCTCACAGATACATAGATACTCACTTGTACTTCACTGGACATAGAATTTATGTTCTTGTTAGTCTCAGGTCAGTAAGCATTGCTTTTTATTTCAAGCAGGACGTTTTTCACATTTAATATTAAGTTGAATCAATTATCTTTGCAGATGTGCTGTCATTCAGAGTCAAAGTTGATCTTATTTATTCAGGATGTTTAGGATGATAATATTTTGGATGGTAAGTGGGCTGTGCTTATAGCGCACTTCTAGTCTTATCAACCACCAAAAGTACTTTACACTACTGCCACATTTTTTCTATACATATATACACTCACACACCGATGATACATGGGTGGCAATTTGGGGTTCAGTATCTTGCCCAAGGACACTTCAGCATGTTCACCAGAGGAGCTGGGAATCAAAGCAACAACCTTCCGGTTAGTGGATGATCCGCTCATCTTCCTGAGTTGCCAAGTTTACAGCATCTGGTATTCCCAGGTGGTCTTCCATCTCAGTAATAACCTTGCCTGACCCTGATTAGAATCCAAGATTGGTATGGCCGTGAGCCATATTGAGTATGAAATAATGTGAATCACATGTTATTATGCACTCTTGCACTAATTTAGTCCATGAACCTCTGAAAGCAGAATATTTTTTTGACATACTTGTTGATTTTGATGAAATCTTAATCTTTTTGACAAAAATACAGTATATATTAGTTTTAGTCAACTTTTAGTCATTTGATAATTGTTTTTTGTCCGAGCTTTTTGTTTCAATGCTTGTTGTCTAATTGGAATTGCAAATTAGAGTATCTAAAGGAAGGATGATTCCTGGAAATGGAGGATTTTATCAATCAAGAGCATACAGTGTACTGTATTCCTCAAAATTTGTCTTCCATATTATTAGATAGTTTTTCATTTTTTGACTAAAATTGTAATACATAGAGCCAAAGTTTTTTGTTGTCTAAGGTAACTTATTAACAAAATCAACATAAGCTATCTAACTGAGGTGTTAGGCAACCCCCATTCTGCTTCAGTGCTTTGGCATTGATCCTACAAATCTCAGGATTTCTAATGGATGAATGGAACACCATTCTTAAAAAAGATATTTCTTCATACAGTGTTTTAATGATGGTGGTGGAAAGTGCTATTGAACACAGAGATCCATAAATAACCATAGGTGTTCAGTTGAGTTGAGATCTAGTGACTGCCAGACCATAGTATATCATTCATATAATTTTCATACTCATCAAACCATACAATGACCCTATGCCCTTTGGATGGGGGCATCGTCATCCTGTTTCTCTACTGATTCATAGGGTTTTCCTTTAATTTTTCACCTGTCTAAATTCTCATGGGAAAAACTTGTCAGATATTATCATCATAACAGTATATATGGAAAGGGTAAAACTCAATTTCATTTTAGTGAAATCACTTGACAAACTGCACAACGTCCATATGGTTATCATTTTCCTCCTGTTAGTCATAATTCTCCTGTTGGGTTTCCACTTAGAGGCACAAGGCACTCCCCTTGAGGTGGTCACCCAGAATTAGAAAAAGCTTTCCTATTTCTGGGTTGCAGCTGGGAGTTTGAAAGGAGTGTGTGCTGTAAAGGTGACAGGGGTTTAAAAGTTTCTTGTCGATAGAGGATGGGTAGAGAAGGACAGGCATGCTGGTAGGCATTTACAAAGGAGGTGTTGGATGGGGTGTGAGATATTAAACAACTGATCACATTTCATAGCACAAATATTGAGTCAAAAAGAGGTGACACATGCGGCAGGAGTGCTTTAAACCTGTTCACGCATCCCTTCTTAAATAGGCTGGGATCAGTGCTGCTGTTAAAAAAAATTTCTGACGAAGCCAAACAGACAGAGGAGGGAGAGGTGACAGAGGAGAGAGATGATCAGGCTAGTTTGGCCCAGTGCAGCTGATGACAGGACATGCTAACAACCTGGGGCAACAAGAAGGTGTTGATCACTCTGAAAGGAAAATAGACTTGCTGATATGCAAAACCATGTTCACTCCCTGTTCCCTAGTCCACTGTTTTTTTCATGGTTTTAAACTGCACAGAGATGTGGGTTAGACAAGGACTCATTTCAAGGTTTCTAGTTGAAAATAAATACATTTTTGCTCTGTGTGTGTTCAGACTGGACAGGATAATAATTTTATAAGCAACAAATCAGTTTGTTCTTATTATGTGCAGGGCAGTAAATCTGGCACACTCCTTAGTTATAAAGCAGATACTTCTTTGTAAAAACTAGGCCAAAACTATCATAAATTACTGTACCTGACATCACCTTACATTTAGAGGTAATTGAATGTTAAAATGAAAAACTCAAAGTTTGAGTTAGACAGTAAGGATTTAGCGGTGTGTGTGTATGTGTGTGTGTGTGTGTGTGTGTTGTTTCTCTCTTTAAATATACCTCTGTTTTCCCCACAGGTAGTAGCAATGTAGTGAATAACACCTGGCAATATCTGTCCCTAGATCTGTCCAATATACTCCATAATCCCTTTTGAGAGGAGCAACATTGTGTCCTGGCTCTTCCTAGTCTAAACCAGGAAGTTAGCAGCCATTCCAGCTATGCAGATATGTCCATCTTGGATTTGAACAGTAAAAAATCCTGCTAAACTGGCAGGAGATGATCAGGATATGAGTGGTGAAATGTTTCAAAATTTATGACCTGGAAGGACTTATGGTGTGTGGTTGCAAGCTATCTTCTGAATCGGTTGAAAGAGTAGACTTGTGGTGGTGTTGGTGCTGTAGGGGGTTCAGGCTCAAAGGTGAAGGGAGAATGAACTTCTGATCTAGTGGGCATCAGTTTTACAGTTGAAGTCAAGTATAGGTCAAACTAATCCAGGGCTCAAAGCACAGAAGTATTTATGGTTCAGAGTGAAGTGTCTAAAAAAGTATTGGATGGATTGCCATTTTGATACATTCATGTTCTCCACAAGATAAATTGTAATCATTTTGGTAATCCATGGATGAACTAAAAGCTCTGTTCCAGTATTGCACCCTATTCAGCAAGATGAAAGTTGCTCACCAGGTTGCTTTCTCAGGCTTCCATATTTTTAGGCTTATGTAGCTTGAAAATTTTAGTCCTCCTTTGGTTTAGCTGCTTCACTTCTTACTGTAGGCCCACACTCAGAAGGGACGTCTCTATCAGGCTGTTTTGGTCTCAATACTGAGTCAGAGTCCTTAAATATTGGCTATCTACTGAAATACCATTGAAATTATGATTTATTAAAATACAGCTGTATAATACTAATTTGTCACAGCTTACTTTTATAATCTACTTCAGCCAAATACTAAAGGTCATGGTTCAAAAGTGTTAAGTTTATATGCCTAAATATTAGATATGAAATTAATAATTCACCTTTCATCTATGTTCTCTGGTTTATGATGAAAAAAACCTACAAAATGACATCTCCAATGACATCTCTCAGCTTTTTTATTTTTACCTCTTTTGCATGTCAGCAAAAGTTAACATATTAACCAAGAAGGTGAACATGGTAAGCATGTTCACATTTTTAGTGCAAGACTGTTTTAGTCACTATCATTTTTTGATATTTTTTTTCAGCTTGTCTGTCAAGGATCAAAAGCACATTTTGTAAATCATCTTATTCATCTTAGAGTTTGTTTTTATCTAGAGAATGCAAAACTACAGGTTGCAAACATAACAGTTTTGGCTGGACTGCAACAGCAGGGCCATTCCTATAAAGGCATATGTCCGTGACTGAGTGTGTGATAAAGCTACACCACTGGTAAGCCAAATACCAAGTGAATAAGTGATGAAATTACACCATTGGTCGCTGCTCTTTCAAAATAAATTGGTGCAAACAGTTTATATTGTGCCATTAGGGGGATGTCTACAGATAATGTTGCCAACTTAGGGCCTTCGTCAATAGATTTACAGACTCTTCAGGCCCTTATAGTGACTTTTCTTCAGAAAAGCGCCTAGTGACAAATCTAGCAACTTTTTGGACAAACTTTAGCTGCTACTCTGTACAATTGTCAGTATTTCCCCATGAGTGGAGGTCAGGCTTTCCCTTCGCAGGAATATCTCTCTGTGTGTCTCATTCAACTGACTACACGGCAGCTGACATTGATATGAATGAGCTTTTAACTTTCTTTCAGACAGATCATTTCACAATAGCAAAATCACAGCAAATCCATTGTCTTTAACTTATGTGTCTAGTTATTCTGTCAGATGACTGCACAGTTATAAAATCAGGATTTAAGCAGCAGAGCAA
This sequence comes from Istiophorus platypterus, assembly GCA_016859345.1. Classification (NCBI taxonomy): domain Eukaryota; kingdom Metazoa; phylum Chordata; class Actinopteri; order Istiophoriformes; family Istiophoridae; genus Istiophorus; species Istiophorus platypterus. The sequence continues at coordinate 26,282,523 of CM029124.1, forward strand.
CAGCTTGGCAATGACTTGGAAGTGATTGCTGGTGAATATGTAATCTTGATGGATGGATTTAGAGTCATTATTCATACTCTTTCTGTTGTCTGAAAACAGCAACAGAAAAACATGTAAATGAAAACAGCTTTATCGGGAATTCAGCTGTATTAAAAAAATACTGTATATGTCAGGTAGGAGAGAGACAAACTTTGAAGCAGGGTCCAGTACTAGGTTTTGGCCTAGTCTTGTTTTGTTAGAAATTGTTGGGCTATAAGTTATTTCGACTGTTTCCCATCGATGTTCTACCCATGACCCCCTAATATACAACTGTATAAAAATAACTCCAGTACACTCAGCTGTCTCTGAATAGATTTATGTGACCGTTCTAAGAGAGACTGAAAAGGAAACTCATCAGATATAGGGCTGACCTGAATGCCTTGAAGCGTCAAAGCTTCTGCCGTTGCAATGGTAATTAATGTCCGAATCAGAATTTGAATGCTGCATTTTTTTTAATTATTGTTAATTTTAGGTATGTGTTACCATAGAAATCCCAAATAGAGTGAAAAAAGATAAAAAAAAATAAGAGAAAATATCTCATCATTATTCATTAATGATGAAATAATCATCAACCATAATTATAGTTATTAGTTTTTCTCACACAAGGACACTTAATCATCAAGATTGTTTTGTGTCTCACAGCTCTCATCTAACCTTACCAGCAGTGAGACTGGGACAGTGACATGTGACTTCTTGACAGGCTTAGAAGTTGAATTTATGCTAGCAAAATGTTAAAAAAAATCAAGTGTCTGGAATAACTTCAAAATTTATGAAGTTGACCCACAAAAAGTCAAGTACCTACTTTGCCAAAGGAAACTGGCAGATCACAAATCTGCAAGGAGTTTTTTTTTCCTTTTCCTTTTTTTTTCTTTTGTTTTGTCTTTGTCTGTCTTTGTCCCCCAATGTATATGGTATATGTTTATCCTACATGTCTCCACTGTCGTTTACCAAGAAGTTACATTTAATCATCCAGACGGTTTCTGTCACTTATACCCACAGACCCACACCATCTTCTTTAAAGGTGACAAAAGGGATAATCAATTGTTTTTCTGTTTATCAGAGGTGACATGACCAGTGGCGCAAGGGGGAGAAGAGGCCCTGTGTTGCCATAGCTAAATATACATCCCTGACAGCTCCATAATAGGTTCCAGGAAGTTCAGTTGAAAATAAAAACAAAGCAACATTTCTAGCTGATTGGCTTTGAAAGGCCGTTTTTCCTTGCTGAATGGGAAAAATGTGGACTTCAGCATTCCATGGCCGTGATGCCAGTCGGATTGGATAGGCGCAGCCTTGCGTGTGCAGAACGAGCTTGGTGAGTGGGAGACACATTGCACTGCAGAAACCAACTTTATGGGAAAGAATTTGTCTACATGTTTGAAAGAGCTTACAGCATACAAAAGTAACAAAAATAGTTTGGGCTGTTCACATCTGTTGGCCTTGTGTTGTTCATTATTTTAAATTTTGCCATTGAGTATTGGCATTTCCATGCCTTTAACCCAGTGCAATGTAGTTGTCAAACACTTATTGTATTGACACTGGCACATATTCACTTTTTGTAGTGAAGAGCATTGAGGAGTATGAGGCCCATTATTATGTGGTCTGGAGCGAAGTGTAACTCCTAGTTTTAATGTGGATTATTTTATGTATCTCCTCACTTTAAAGTTTTCTTTACTTGATGTCTACATTTTTCTTTTCGCTTTTAACGTTGTACAGTGTACAGGATGATTCTGAAAGGGTTGGAACGTGCGGTGATGATGAAACATCATTTACCCAAATGACAGTGCAGCCCAGATTAAAATGAAATGAATAGGGGAACATTAAAGTCTGCTGTAACTGTATTGTTCTTCAGCATTCTTTTGTTAAAAAAGATCACAAGACAATGTGTTTACAAACACCTTCGCCTCTGTCACTTGCAGTACGAAATTTACTCAGGAATTCACATAGATAATGCACTCCTTGGATCCCATCCCATCTGCTCAGCTGTTTGACATTTTCCCTATTTATCTTTTGAGGAGCTACTTACTATGGCATGGTTTAGAATTACTGCAATCCTGGCAAACAGCCTTAATATTAGACTCCTGCACGCCTTACGTAAATTATGTTTCTATTCCATTTTTTCTCTCTTACTCTCAAGTTTGGTTAAATTATGTGCTGAGAGATTTTTTATGACATACAGCAAGCCCTAGGGAAGTGCACTTTATAGTTCAGTGGAAGTGAGCTGCTATGTGAACATCAGTGAAGTGGCTAATTTTTTCTCCCTCTCAACCACTCAGCCCCCTTCTCGAGTTGAAATGCTAAGAAAAACTAAGAAACTTGCATCTCATGAAAGCAGGACAGAAGGCTGCAGTGTTAGAGAGCTTGTTCTAAAGTGATTTACCACTTTTATTAGAATCATTATTATTGAGAATATATTAATTTGTACGCAGAGCCATAAATGTAAAAAACAATAAAACAAAAAACACAACACAAAACCCAAAATGCCATAGTGAAAAAACTCCACTTTCTTGCTCACTTCTCCTTCATAAATAGGTGAAGAGATATTGCAGTGGTGTGACTGTTGGGGGTGATCCCCTGGCTCTGAGCTCTCCTAAATCCAGCCTTGTTGCCGCTAGGTTTTCATAAAGCTGTTTCTTGTATGGCAGATATGCAAGCCCACAGGGGAGTAATTTATGACAGTTGTCGCCTTGGTCTGCTAAGCCAGCATTGGACATCTCCAGCCACTCTGAGCAGGTCACATCAGTACCCCAAAGGGAATAAACCCGATTGGCTTTAATGTTTCCCTGCCATGGAGCCAGTGTGGCATCAGTGGTTAGAAATGTCCCCTGTAAGCCTCTGTTGATCGAAAGTCACCATGTGTTGCCATGGAGAGGGCAAACTGTTGCATATGGAAGGCTTAAATGACACCAAGGCTTGTATCTGCTTTTCTTTTTTCGAAATCTGCTATGAAATGCAGTTGACTTTAAAAAAAAAACATCCAGAGCATTGGCTCTTTCCTATTGGTTTATATAACTTAGAGAATTGTGTCAAATATGTGAATGCTAATTCTGTTAATAAAGTGCTCGTTGAATTAGGAAAAACAGGACCTTCGGTATTTAGATTAAGTAGTATGTGAAACATAAGATAAACCAAATTTAGAAGGCTACAACTGTTGTTTCAGTGTGCCAAATAAAAAACTTAATCGAGACATTGCTACCATGGAATGACTTCAAGGAGAGATTGATATCCTCCTATCCCCACTTGCACAAATCACATTTCACCCATCTCTGTACTGGCAACCCCAACTTATAGATTGTGGATTTCTGGAACAGGTACAAACACTTAGATTTTAATGTAGTTGGATGATACATCGTACTAGCGGTTTCATTTGAAGCATACCAGAACCTTTAGGATTACACTCTGAAATAGTTACAGCTACAATATGTTACCTTTTCCCATATGAATATCTACTGAACCAAATAACATCATGCATTTTCACTGCCCATGTATGTATGCAATACTTACAAGCCATCAAAGCATTATTTATTCACGGTCCTTTATATGACGGTGCGCAATCACTTACCCAAGTACTTGGATCGGGAAATAATTTTCATAACTTTGCCTTTGTACTTCACCACATTGTATTTAAAACAAAAAATTATACAATAAATGTATTACGTTAACCGTATAGGAATTACAGGCATTTTTATACTTAGTCTCTCGTTCTCAGTAATTGTAATTAATGTAAGGAAAGAGTGTTAACCAAATAATCTAAGGTGAAAACTACTGGTACCAGTCATGAATAGAAAGGCCACATTAGACTTTGCCAGAAAACGTCTAAAACTGCTCAGTTCTGGAACAAGATTATTTGCACAGATGAAACCAAGATTAACTTGTAGCTGAATGATGGGAAGAGAAGAGTATGGAAAAGGAAAGGACTCAGATTCAGCCAAATGCTGAAAAACTGATAGGACAGAGCTTCACAGTACAGAGGGATAAAGACCTAAACCATATTGTGGAAGCAACGCAAGGGCTTCTCACTCACTGCTTTTCAGGTATTGAAGACACAACTGAGGGCAGAAAGACCGACAAACAAGCAGTCACTGAAGGCAGCAACATTAAAGGGCTAACATAGCATCACAAGCCCAATCATAGGACTTTGTGGCTTTGTCATTATAAACTGCTGTAACAGAGCTTAAAGAGATGCATAGTGCCTTTGTTTAACAAATCATTAGTAGTAAGGGGCATCATTCCCCTACGTACATTTATTTTAAAAATAGGTTTATTTTGATTATTTATTTGCCTTTATTACCTAAGTTACAATAAATTGATGAATTATGGGACAAAACTGCATGTACCTTTTTTTTTTTTTTCTTATTTCTAAGTGCTGATAGTACAATGAAGCAAACCTCGGCCAGAAGACCAAGAACCTGTCACCAGTTTGGACCCTGAGGCTTTCAGCTCCCTGTACCCAATCTCAGATTTTGTTTGTTTGGGTGTTTATCCCAGCTGTTTAGTTGGCACATGCAAGGGAGTCTTTTGACTTTTTATTTCTGTGCTCTGGACTAGCTAAACGGCATTTAGTCCTGGAGATGGATCATCAGCCAGGTTTTTTCCTTGGCAGTGATAAAGCATGCAAAACCAACCCAGTCATGTACTTGTGCTGTTTAGGAAAAGACTGACCAGCTGCTGGCCAGGGAAACACACACTGCTCTGTTGTCCCCTCAGACCACCAACCACTTCAGCCCAGGGTAAACTGAAACAGGCATGGTTAGTATTAATCCCTCTTAATGCAGTGGCTCATAACTAGGTGACTTCAGATGAAGCCATCCCACCAAACTGCTGTGATTTAAATACACACAGAGGACTTGCTGTCAGTGCTGGGAGAGTATAAAGTGAGCATCATGTCTGAATACAGGGGTTCTCACACTGAGGCAGGGATAAAATGAGATGACTTGGCTCACTGCTGAATCCTGATTTTCTGCATGTTGTCAAAATTCCTAAGCATATTTTGCAAACACCTCACTTATGTGTTAATTATATGGACCCGTGTAAATTTAATTACCTATCAAATTCAACTACCAAACTTAAAAGCTTTCAAGAAGTGAAACAATGTTTTAAGGGCCAGATCTTCACTCTATCCTTAATCTTTAATCTGAAGCACCATTGAACACATTTTCTAGTTTTAGATAATCTCTCACTTCATACCAGACAGGGGCCTATTTAATGTCAGGGATTGTGTGTTGATTTACTGCTTTATTGTCATCCTCATCCAGCCCCAAAGAGCAGTCAAAATACCATCAGTTATGGTACAGCTGGCTATGACAGTAATGTTAAGAATATCAACCATGGCCCTGAGACGAAGTTCAGCAGTTGTTCTTTAGTGATTTCGCTCTTTAGAATTGCCAGGGTTTTGGGACTCCAGATCCCACTTCCTCATGAGGATAGAGGTTGTTGTGTATTGTTGTGTCCTGACTCCTGTTTGAGTTGGACAATATTGATATCATGTCATGAAACCAGAATTTCATGAAACCAGAATTTCACTTGGATAGTTTTAGGCTGATTGTACTGTCACATAAATCAGTGAATGCTTCTGCCTGTGTCATATTGACATTAAAAATAGTTAATTATTTACTTGAGTGTGCAGAGGAAAAATCTGACTTGGTGTTTGATTCCTGGTAGTTGTGGGGTCACCAGCTTGGTTCTGTGTTCCAACAAAGAGAATTATTGTGAGTGGGAGGCAGTTGATGGATTACAATATACCACTGACACAGGATGGCTTTATGAGCCAATGGTGTTTGTGCCAAAGTCAGATTCAAATTATAGTTTAATTGAATTGAATCTGAGTCCTTTTGAATCCCTCATCAAATTTAATTAGGTCCAGCTTGTAACATTTGCAAGTAACTCCATGTTTTTTGTATATTTCACAGTCTGTAAACTCCAGACCCTGTAGTTCCCAGGAGGATGGCAGTTTCTGAGATACGGGTACCAACACACTATTGCATGTTCAATGTCACTTAAATATCTCACTCACCCACTCTAGTTGTAAGTCAGGCTGTAACTGAATGTCTTGTGACTGACTGCACACTTTATGAATTGAATTGCAGTCATATAATTCACTAATAATGTTAACAGTTGAGTATAACCAATAAAGTTGGCATCGTGTCTATCTTGTAATTCTAACATAAACATGAAATATTTTCAAATATAGTGTATATAAGTTAAGTATTGAGACATCCTCATAAATGTCATGCTGGCTTTAATATAGATATAAAAAGCAGCTCTTTGACTAAGTAAAACAATCCAGTTAATATTAATAACAGTTTGAGATAGTGGAGTGTTTCATGTGAAGAGACCTTATCCATTCAATTGGAGTTTTTCAAACACCATATCAGTTTGCTCATAGCAACTGTGTATGATTCCCAGCAGAGTGCAGTTGCAATGTTAGAGTCTGTGGCATTGGTGTATTGCGTCTTGTGTGAACACAGTAGAGTTGGTCTGTATAACGTTTGGTTTCTGGAATCTCTCCTACCCCACGGGAATGCCATTAGTGGGGAGCTGAAGGAGTGCAGCAGGTGAAACAAATAAGGACGATAACTCCCCACTCCTACACACACACACACACACACACACACACACACACACACACACACACACACACACACACAGCTTTGTCTCTATGTTGGCTACTATGCCTCAGTCATTTTTCTCTCTTCTCACATCTCAAACATTCCTGCCTTCTTTCTCTCATCCACTCCTCTCCGTCTATATTCTATTTTTCCTCAGTGCCACTTGGTTTCCATGCTGAGGAAATTATTTCACTCTTGTTTGTACAGACAAAGCCCCCGTTTGTCAGAAAAACAAACTGTGAAGTAATCTTCTTACACACATCATCCATGCTGCATAACCATCTGTGCCTTGAAACTAAACTAAACTACAGCCCGCCCACAACTGTTAACCCTTAAGGTTAACACTGTTATCAATCTTTGGGAATTTAAAAATCTGATAACATTTACATATAACATACACAAACAATCTTGGTACGGATTCTTTACATCAGTGTTTCTTAATATTTGTAACCAAGATACAATTTTGAGCAGGATATTTGACACAAAATCAACTTGGCAGTGATTGCACTTTGTTTTTTCTTTAGAGATGGGTTCTTTTCTTTTTCTCCGCCCCAGTTCAGTGTCTTGGATCTTTATGCTAGTATATGAGCCGTACCAGTATAGCAGTGGACTAGTTCTATTAGCCATTTTAAGATAAGGACTAAAAAAATCTGTATCTGTGTTTGTAATTGCCGTTAAGTAAGAAGAAATTAAAGTAACCATAGATTAGTTGCTTGAACTATTTTAATACCAGGGTTGCTATTACATAGGTTGTCCACCAGAGAGTACTGTGGCTCAACTGTTTGCAACAAACTAATCCCAAATGCATCACAACTTAGTCGACTGCTGTAGAGCTAATGTCCTACCATAAAATTTCAAGCTGAGGCTAGAACAGGTAATATCAAAGACATTATCAGACAAGCAAGAAAGGACACAAGACATGTAAATTCCAGTGAAAGCTGAACTTAAGGTAAAGCATCCTATGTTTTTCCGTTAAAGAAATTAACATTCGATGATATGTTGTTTGCCGTGGCATTGGGTACAGACGAAACGGCTCCTTCATTTATGAACAATTAAAGTGTTTTTGTTTCATTACATCAAATTATAGTAAAGAGTACCTTTTACAGGGCGAAACTTAGCTACAGCCACAAGGACCATCTTGAGATCTTCTGGAGATTGGTAGAGTGAGTATGACGTACTATCAACCTTTAATGAAGGACTGCTACGTATTTGTTTTAATTTAAACATGGCAACACAGCAACATTCAAGGCACAGCTATAGAGCTGGACAAGATACCTTGCTATTAATCAAACAGGAAATCATTGCTGCTCAGTAAGACTTTTTGAGTTGGACTATGTGTTTATATCAATATGGAATGGTGCAAAAATGCTGTGGTTGGGCTCACTTTTCTCCATGGGTGGAATTTATGATAGGGAAGTGTCGGCCATACAATCTGCTTGGGGAGTTGATGAGATTGTTGCAGTTACTGCGGCAGTCCACCTGAAACCCAGAGTGCCAGAGTGATGGAGGCACTTCTAGAGATGTGCAGCAACATCAGTGGTCAAGTAACAGCACACCCTGATGGATTTTTCATCATTGCTGGTGACTTCAATCATGCAAAATTAAAAACTTCCCTGTCAAAGTTTCACCAGCATGTCAGGTTTGATACAAGAGGAGAAAATCCAGCGGACCTTGCCTGGTCAGGCTGCCTTTTCTAGTGTTCCTTAGTACATTCTGCCTTGTAGTTGTTTAACTAACTCTCCATTATTCTCTTGCCCTTGATTTTTCATTCTTTCCCTGTAATTGTGAATAGTTTTATTTACCAAGAGGGGTTTTAAATTAAACCCGAGTGTGTGGGCTAGTTTACACTGCTAAATGGATGCCATCTCTGCTAAACCCTACACTCTACCCAACCTAGAGCCCTCTAAACCTAACTGTATGCCCACTTGCTCTCGTCTAACTTTTCTGATCCCATCCTCATTACCCTTCTTTCCCTCTAGGAACTTGCATGCTCACATTGGCAAGTTTATATTGTTAAAGGATGGGATGGGAATGATCTTACTCCTGTTTGTTTCTCTGGAAATACAGGTGAAAATATGACCCTGCCCTATCAGAGGGGCACTTCAGTGTTTCACCAAAAACAAGCACTTTTGCATCAAGATGAAATGGAATGATTTGGAGGAGATGGCTGGATTTATGGCAAGGCATCATCTGAAGTCATGTTCTAAGGGTTGCTGCTTTGCTAAATTTAATGAAGGACAAAGATATTGACAACTTCGTGCAGAGATGTTGTTTTACACAGATGCTATCCTGATGAATTACTTTTTAAAAGTCACAGTGCCACAAAATATTCCCCTCATATATACCATATTCATAAAGAATTGTTCATGTGCACTCCCAAAAGTTTAAAGTGAGCATGATACAACATCTGATATTTGTAAACACAATGAGCATAAAGTATGTCCATCTATCACAGTGGAGACAGCAGGCTGTGAAACACATTAAGCTGTGGTCGGGGCCCAGCCTCTGTGCAAAGTATGCAGCATAGAAAATACATTTTATGTACAGGATAACAGGTGCTAAGTAGCTCACTGGCTGGCAGGCTCCAGCCCAGACAAGTTTTGGTAATGAAGTCATGCTATTTGAATGCACCTGCTTTATTTTTACTTGTTCTTCTTTTTTATTTCAGAGGCTTTCTTCTCTGAAAGGAATAGAATTCAGTGAGGTAGCCAAATGTTGGTGTTCAGTACCAGTAAGGCTGAGCGATGCCAACAAAAAATAAAATCAGATTTTTTTTTCAAGCTTTTGGACCATAGACATATTTTTAATTCAGAAAGTTCCCAAACTTTATGGTATTGCAAAACTAGCTACTGAGTTATATCACATGGGCAGACTGAACAAAATAGAATACGCACACTGTTTAGCCGACTACCATGGTGATAATATCTCACTAACAACACACAAGCAAAGGGCACTGATTAGTGTTTGATGATAGATCTGATGGCAAGTTTCCCTATAAGGCAATCAACGTAGCCATCATGTGATATAACTGTCTCTTAATCTGCTGTGGCTGTGCATATAGTCAAGAGCATTTAGGTCAGGGGACAAGGAGGCAGTAAAAAGGGTCCAGAACCAGCTGGCAGTGAATATTTTAGAAGAAAAGCTGGCCTATAGGTAGAGGTTATAGCAGTGGCTGTGGCAGAATAACACTAGGGAGGTCTGGGGAGGTATGAGGACCATCAAACAAACCCAGGAGTCAGGCGTTAGATGGTAATACAGAGACAGAGCCAACATGCTGAACCGTTCAAGAGATTTGACCTGCAGCCTCACGTTGACAAATTTAATCATAAACAACCCAGTGACAACAACATCTCCAACCTGCTGACCATCTCTGCTGAGCAGGTGAAGAGGGTTCTGGATGGATTCGGCCTTCCAAAGGCCGATGTTCCTGGTTACATCAGCCCTAGGGTGCCCAAGACCTTTGCCCCCCAGCTAATTGCCATATTCCAGCATGTCTTTAACCTCAGTTTTATGGCTGGAGAAGTTCCCTGCTTGGTTCCGGTAAAAAAAAAAAAAAAAAATAGGCCTGTCTCAGTGCCGCCAGTAGTTACAGACCGGCAACAATTGACCACAATGAAAGACTGGCCCTGAATTCCCTCAGGCCATTAGTCAAACCCTCTTTGGTCAAGCCCCTCCAGTTCCTCTCCCATCCGGATGTTGGAGGGGACAATTGCATCATATACTTGTTCATCACATCTACACATACCAGGACAGGATAGGGGTGGAACCAGAATTAGTTTCTGATCAATGCTGATTTCTCCAGCACCTGTAAAACAATTCAACTTGCTCTGCTGGGGAGGAAGATGTCTGCCAAGTAGTTTGATTCTTCTGTAATGTCCTGGTGTTCTCCACAGGGGATTGTCCTGTCCCCTTTTCTCTTTACCTTGTATACCTTGGACTTCGGGTATGACAGGTACAGAAGTTCTCAGATGACTCTGCAGTTGTTGAATGCCTCCTGAGCTTAACCACCTGCAGCTAAACTTCAGCATTACAAGGGAGCTGTTGGTGGACTTAAGGAGATCCCCGACTCCTGCTTCTCCTCTTTCCATTATGGGAGAGATGCTGTAATACTGGACTGGACCAAGAACTCTGTGGCTCTCTAGAGGAAGAGCTGGAGTTGGCTATTTTTCCTGTCAAGGCTCTGGTCTTTAAATGTGTGTGACACCATGTTGTAGATGTTTTACTCATCTGTGGTGGCCATCACCATTTCCTACACTGTGGTCTGCTGGGGCAGTAGCCTGAGGGCAGCCAACAACAAAAAAACTCAACAAACTGATTCAGAAGGCCAGCTCAGTTCCATGGATGGAGCTGGACCCTCTGCATGTAGTCTGGAGAGGATGATATAATTACAACCCTTCTCTATAATAGATGCTTCCCACCCATTACACAGTGTTCTGGTTAGGCAGAGGAGCGTGTTCAGCCAGAGCCTGAAATGGACCTCCACTGAATTCCTTAGAAGGTTTTTTCCTGCTGTGGCCATCCAGTTATACAATTCCTCCTCTGCATGTCTCCATCAGTACTCCATCTCCATCAGTTGAGTTACTTTTGACCCACATTATTGTTAATTTACTGTTAAATTGCTATGAATCTACTTTGCACATTTCCATTTTGCACCCTGCAATCCATAAATTGATTATAACTTGCTTTTTGTACATTTGAACGTTTTCCATTCACTTTTTCATTCTCATTATTACTATTATAAACACATTTTTCCTTACTGAGGGTCAAGCAACTGCATGAAACAATATTCCTGAAAGGATCTTTAAAGTTTTTCTGATTCCGATTCCTGATTCTAACTGCCTACTAGAAATGTTGCCACAATGCCAGGCTGCAGTTTACAGGACTGTTATGACTCAAGACAACTATTGTAGTCAACTATCATTTACTGTAAATTACCTTAGACTATAATTCAGTTTTAACAGTATTAAATATTTCACGTTATGCAGAAATTTAATTAAAGTGGTAAAATTAAAGTGTCTTAGTGCTGCACTTACATAAGTTTTGGAATGCACAAAAGACAGATTAAAAACAGAATCACTGAAATTGGAGATGTAGTTCTGAGATTCTGAATTTTAGTCCATAGTCTAAATCCTACATTTCCCATGATAACATATTTTCATTAGGTCTATCCTGCCTGGTAAATGTCTTTCAACTTCTACACTTTCAGTTTTTATTGCAAGCTTTCTGGTCTCAAAGCCTAACTCGGATGATATTAAAGGGTTATTTTGTTGGACTTGACAAAAGCTTCTCCAGAGCCACATAATTAATTATGCAGCCGTTTTCTCAGGCTAAGGAGTAATCCCATGACTGGCAAACTGATCTATATTTGTAAAAAAGTAGTAAATTGATTTATCGGCCAGCCCTAAATGCCAGGTATTTGGTATCAAGGTCATATTTAAATGAATAATACTCGATGATGCAATTAGAGCAACTATCTGCTTAATCTAAAAAAAAAACAAAAAAAAAACTTGCAAGGATTGAACTCCTGATAAAAAGAAATTAACTTTAAAAAAATATATTTATAGTGCTCACAACATTGTGGTTGACTGAATTTCCTACCTTGCTTAACCCTTTGTACAAACCTTATCACTTTAGCTTTAATATTTCTATTGCATCCATCCCTCCACACATACCCACACATACTTTCTCACGCCTCGAAAAACGTGGAGCACTATGTCTTGCCTGTAGCAGAAGACCCAGTTTGTCTTACTGATCAGCATGAAGTCCAAATGGCAAATAGAACATAGCCCTTCAGGTCATAGTCTTCCAAAAGTATTGTGTGTGTGTGTGTGTGTTTGGTCTTCAATGCTGCCATCAGCTAACATTAATTACAGCACACATAACAGTGTGAGGAGTTATGTGACTTCCTAAAAGGTTTCAATACAGTATAATGGTGGGCAAAACAGGTGCACTGCACAGGTTTAATCTCTAGAGTGCAATTGAAAGTCATTACTGCCCCTTCTTTAGAAATTATTTGCTTTTAAGTAAAGTCACTTGAGAGTGTGTTGAAATAAATAAGGTTTTTACCCACTAGGTTGGTAGGGTTATTAATCAGTAACACTGACTAGAAGATGTAGCATAAAATTTTTGCAATAGTTTTCCTAATCATGGTGTTCCCAATTGTTCTGCAATAGAGTATGATTATATTAAACAAAAGCATTTTTGGTTTCTTGTAACTGCAAATAATTTAGCCATTTTTAGTTATGTTAATATTATCACTGGTGTTATGTAGTTATTGCAGGCAGTGTTCCAGATGTAACAGTTCTTTTCATTTTCTTGTAAGACAGCATAGGTGACTCTAGATTTAGTCATCTGGCTAGAAGAAAAACTGCAGTTATATGTTTTTTACTTAAAAAATAATAAAAAGTACAAAAAAATGAAGTAAAATACTACTCCCAAGTTGATAAATTTTCATTTAATTTTGCAACTTTTGGTGCCATGTTTTGGTTCCAATTGCAACAACAAAGTGTTTTAAATTTGCAGCAGCTGTAATTCTCTTCACACAAATGACAGTTGAGGGTTGTGGGTATTGTTGAATTTACACCAATCTGCCATACAAAACTATAGGAAAAAGTATGATTTTCACATCATCACAACTGGATACTAATTATCAGCGGGAAAAGGGTTTTAACCAGCAACTCCTCCTACTTTGTGCCTCCATAAAGTAAATGAAAAATCAGTATTAACATGCCTGTGTTTGACATTATAATGCATTTCCCCATAATTATTCATTTCAATTTGAATTTGCAGTGACTGATCCTGAGAATTCTTGGATCATTTGTATTACATGTATTTGTGTTTAAGAGGCTTAATATTTGGCATAAATATGGCGGTTATTCCCACTTGTTTGTGGGCTTGATTCATTGTAATTTTTATGCAGTTGTCAGAGATGAGAAAATTAAGTGTTTAAGAATTAAAGGATCACCTAAGGCAGTTAAATTGTTACTGTAGGTTCACTGAGTTAAAATAAGTGGAAACTTATTGAAATGTGAAGACATATTTTTAATTGACTTATTGATTGATTAGCCTTCAGGAGCTCATAAGTGCTTATGAAGCTGTTGGTTTTCTGCTTGCTGCTTTTTCCTCTTTTAGCCCTTTAGGAAATGCCCTCTTGCAGTAGCCATTAGAGATGTCCTCCCTAGCATTTGGAAAAGTTCTAATTTCTCCTGGGCATTTGAATTGCCTGTTTAGTTTGCGCAGAGGCACTATTCCAAGCATCACTCACTCACAAGTACCACTGTGGTCCAATGAAAAGACCATATGGAGCTCCATAGCATTGTTCAATCCTAATTGCCCCCTTCTACAAGTAACAATTTCATTCAGGAGAATACTGGGACAAGGGCAAAAAAGAATGAATGAAACAAGGGTGGGGGCCAACAGCTAAGGAGGCTGACATTCATCAAACTTCTCCCAACAGATGGATGAGAATACTGTCGTGCAAGACTTTGTTCAGTAGATGAACAGTAGAATTCTCCCTGGAATTCATTTAGCCTTGCTGGTCTTGTTAAAACGTTGCCTCTCTCCTCAGCACAAGGAGCCTCAGCATTGTAACCAAGGACCCTGACTCTTAATTTTAGCAGCTGGAGAAGTCCAGATCAATAACCATCAGTGTTTGGTTTTGGACTGCTGCGTCCATCAAGGGGGGGGGGGGGGGGTCATCCTTCCCTCCCCTCTCCTCATCTGCTGCTCCCACTCTCCCTCCTTCTCTTCTACACTTGTAGAAGATGTCGTTTTGTGTTGTCCATTTTCACAGAAACCATGTGAACTGTCTGTCAGTATCAGGGTTGAGATTTATGTGTATGTGCCATGAACACAGATGTATACTGTAGTGATATGTCAGAGATGTAACAACTAGACAAGCAAGGTTTTTTATAGATTTCCTCTGCTACTGTCTGCATGTAGATGCTTTGATTCTTTTATACATTTTTACACCAGGTGCGGTATGTTAGAACAGCTACTAGATATTTTTCTGTTTTCTGGTTAAAAGATGTCACAGAACAAAGGATCTACAGTGCTGTTATACATTTTCCACAGATAGTTCACGCTTTTCTCTACCTCTCTTTTTTATTAGCAGTACCATGAGCAAGGGAAGTCCACAAAATCTGTAATAATATTTTGATGATATAATTATAAATCATACAGGTCATGTCACACTTTTACGTGGGTTCATTTTTTGTGGGCTAAGAAAAGCAAAATATTGTCTTTTAGTTATTGTCGATTTTTTTTTTTTTTTTTTTCATAGTAAATTTCAAAATGTATAAACTTAAAGTCTGGAAATTCTTTCAATGGACAGCTTTTGCGATGTCTAAACAAATGTTTCAGAAACTTATTAAACTTCCTCAACAACAACTGATCATGAGCATTAGCTGAAGACTGCAACTGAATTATATAAATATCACAAATATTGATGAACAGGTAGATGTAGAGGGTTAAAAACAGTGTTTTGTACTGAAGTATTTAACAATGTAATTTTTTTTAATAATCATTTTAACTCTCTATCAGGGTAAGGTCCTACACTCACATTTCAGTCAATATATGTTCGACCCCTAGGGGATTGCTTTCTTAACAGCTCTTAACCAGTGAACATATGTAATACTAGTCTTACTTTTGAATTCATGCTAAAATGATCACCATATCCTTTGGTTAGTCTGCTTTTCTTTCATGCGAAAAACCATACCAGAGTCTGTTTGGAGAAATACTAAGACTACCCCTTTGAAAAGATCTTGGTTCTTGTTTAGTCGGCGCCAGAGTTTTATTGACACCTTTTAAACCAGCTGAAAAGTAAACAAGTCAGAAAAATTGACCAAATTTCTTACCAACCACATCTAATAGGTCAGGTGAAAGCACCTTAAATAAAAGGTTTAGAAAAATAAGATTGTTTTAATGATTATCTAAAGATCTGCTGCTAAGTCCTACTGAAAATGTTGATGGTAATGCATTTTAAGCAGAGGCTTGTATCTTTTTTATGACACATTGGACTGACAGATTCAGTTCCATCCTTTTGTGATTTTAATGACTCAACAATAAATGAGCTTCCAATCTCAGCAGCAGCAGTCCTTTTTTTATATTTCTTTGTGAATAGCTTCCCCCTGCTGTCAGCACAACTACACCTTGATCATAATTACTTTGACAAACCCCCTTTATAAAAACAATACCTTCACTGCTTGTATAATCAACATAAGGAAAATATACACAATACAATATATAAAAATTAAAGGAAAAACCCACGTGAAGTCTAAGTCAGGTGTTGAGCCAGTAAAATAAAACCAGAACAGCTTCAGTGTGTCTTGGTATTGATTCTCAAAATCTCAGTATCTTTACTAGAGGAATGGACACCATCTTCCAAAAGATACTTCTTCATTTAGTGTTTTGATGATATGATGGACACCCCTCCTGTCCTATGGATGGGGGCATTGTCATCCTGTTTTTCCACTCTTTTTTCAGGTTTTTCCTTTAATTTTACACCTATCTGTCGTATATCTTAATGGCACCCAGATTAATGGGCACAATTTGTAACTACAAACTGAAAAATAAGCCAATTCATGTGGACTATGTGCACTGTGATTGCCAAAAGGAAACTAGATGCATTTAATGCACTGTGTATATTATAAATTTCTCATCCTCTGTCCTTTTTTATGTTAAGCAGTTGAACAAACTGTTGACTTTTTTTGACTTTTTTTATTTAGGATTTTTCAGCCAAATTCATAATACAAGGAATTGGTTCTTCTTACTGTCAGGAGGTCAACATCTTATTTTCCAGCGTGTGTCTGTTGAATTGTAGTATGAACACAAAATTGTGTCCATACTAATTGTGTGAGTCCATAGTCTGTTTCCATTTGGGGACAAGTAAGAAACCATGAACTTTCCCTTTAGGGATAATGATGTTTCCTTCACTTTAAAAATTATCTCAGAGCCATAGAGTTTTATTTTTGCCTTTTGTTATGATAATTACCATAGATTACCTCAGTAATCTTTCATGACATTTCTTTGCCATTTTAACTGGCAGCAGGCAGCGACAGCTAAAAATTACATGCTGCCACCTGAATTTTTTATAAAGAAGTTTTGGGAATGAGAAAGACATTAGGGGAAAAAAAATGATTTGTTAGCTTCAGGAGTTCAAATCTGGGTGTTTTGCTCAGACTCACACAGGTACACAAAAATAATTTTTTTCCGTCAATCTTAAATACCACTAGCGTAGTCCAGAAAAATGCTAGAGCTTTGAGTGGGGCCTTAGTTTTGAGTTACACTTCCATAAATATTTAAGCTTTGCAATATTTTTGTACTATTTGGTAAATTTTCAGTGTTTTATCTTTTTAACATGCTGCTGAAATGCCAGTACTTTAAGAATATAATCCTCCTCTGCTTTGATGTATTGGCCATTAAAGGAACTTGATATTTTGCTTCCAAGTGCTCACCTCTGCTACACTGTGATCCTGAGAAAGAAAGGCTGGTTTGTATTACTCTTGGCTTTGCTTGGAAATCCTTTCAAAATATCCACATTGAAATATTTGTATGTTTTAAAATGAGATGCACTGGTTAGGTGTAGATGTTTTTTGTGTTTAATTTCTTGATGTTCTTTGTGCATTTTTCCCTTGTGTTGTCTGGACAATAAGGTCTGTCTGCAGTTCAGATTCATCTCCTGCTGTTGCTCCCTGTGTTCTAAGCCTTTTCTGCTCCAGTGCCAATAGATGTGCATGTGTTAAAAATAGTGTCTGTATTGCAGTTAGATGGCCTCATCTTGAGGTGTTCTCCTGGGGCAAAGGTTCACCCCTGCCTTCCCTCTCTCTCTTTGGCTGGGTCATTTGGGGAGGTAATCCACACATGGCTGGATACTCTACACTCCAAGCTTTCTGTAGCTCCAAGTAGAAAGATGGGGTTTCAGCTTGGTAAAGGTAGATAGGATTAGGCTCATGGTGAATCGTAATGGGCTCATTTCACACACCTCTTTCTTTCTTTTTCTTTTTTTTTTTTAACAGTTAAGCTAAGCTCGAGTTGGATTTGTACACACTCTTAAATCAGGACCTGTAACCCAGCAAACCCAGTACTTAGATGGCAAAATACACAGCTGGATGAGTTGCTTAAATCCTTTTTTTTTTTTTTTTTTTTTTTTTTTCTTGGTCAATGTCAGCCAAAGGTCAACCTGGTTATAGAATAATTGCCTCAATATGGCTGCTGCCATTGTTATATATTTCACTCCACTCTACAAGCCCTGGAGATTGAGTTGAAGCACAGAGCCTGTATTTGGACTTTATTTAAGAAGATTGGTTGTGGCCACCGACAGACCGCCCCAGTCAGCCCTGTGTTCACCGGCCCACCAGATCAATACAACACAATTGAGTTTTCCAATCTGTGGTATTTGGGAATGCAGCCATAGCACTTACAAGGTGATCACTCCTGATTAAGTCTTCATCAGGATCTATTGATAGATTCATTTGAGCACCCTCGTTCCACACTTACTACATGTTTTTTTTCACACTGTAAAGTAATTGGACACTAAAACCCAGTTTAAAAAGTTTTCTGGCAGCTGATGGACAGATTTATCCAGCAGAGCTATTTCGCTCTCTGAAGTTTACACCTATTCTTATTTTTTTGGGTTAAATCCTAAGTTTACATTTTTATCATATCTTTCATCGGAAAAACTGTTCTTTTTTGTTGTTTTTTTTGTTTTTTGTGAAGAAGGTGCTATATTTATTCTTGGTGTCCCTTCACCTTTTAAACAAACATGTTCCATGCTTTCTGATGTAACAATTACTGAAATAAAACACCAGATGAGAAAAAATCCAACAAAGAAGCAAACATGAGATTTACTTTTGAAAGTGAGGCCTTAAAGTGACTGGCCGCAGATAAAAGAAGTGTGTAACTTGCCAAATTATTTTTCGTTTGATTTCTAAACAATGCTAATTCATGGCTGTCACATGCACCTTGGAAATTGGATGGTCTATGCTTTTGATGTCCCAAGTTTTGTTTTTTTTTTTTTGTCTGGAGTGGAGCTGCTCTTAAGAACGCCATAATCCTCATGGTATTGCTATGGCAAGTAATCTTCTGGCACAACATTTCCCACCAGAGTGCGTGACTCCACTAATTTTCCCCATTGTTGTTTTACCTGTTTGTATTTTTGCTTCACCCTCTTGACCCCTTTTTTCACTGAATACTCAAGAGAAAGACAGAGACTATTGGAATAAAGGTGGATTGGTCAAGGGTGGTTTCCCATAGTAGAAAGCCTAGTGTAGTGCCTTGCTCTGTGTACTTATAACTGCAGCTGAGTGTAATAAACTGAAGGATTCAGTTGGTAGGGCTTATTGACACAAATGCAGGTGATTATGGTTTGCTTTATATAATTGATATTGTGGTCAGTTATATAATGGCTCATTATTTGAGGTTGACCTTTGGCTGACATTGAACAAGAAAAAAAAGATAAAAATTAATTGTCCTTTATTTTGAATTTTTGAAAAAAGGTCAGAATTTCATGACCCCTTTGCAGCACAGACACTACAGTCAGCTGGCAGCTCTGTGAACATCAGCATGCTAACACACTGACAATTTTAATACGCCGATGTTTAGCAGGTATAACGTTTACCATGGTCATATTACTGTTACCATGGTAACATTTTTATCCCCTAGCGCTTAATTAAAAACATCTAGTTTAGGCTGATGGTAATGTCATCAGTTTTGCAGGTTTGGGTAGGTATTAGGTAAACAATGGGCAAATTTAAGTTTTAACCAGATTGTAGGGTTAGATGATAGTTAATGGATTATTACAGTACTTAGTGTCGGAATCATTAATATCTGAATTTCGAGGTAGTCCATTAATAGTTGTCTCAGCAACTATAATTGATCTCTTAATGAAAAGTTAGGGAATCATCAAAGTCAGGCAGGTTCTGGCAGTTTACAAGGTTAAGAGTAGCAGATTTACCACTTGATATTTGTAGTCATAATTAGAATAATTGGACCTTTCACTTGAGACAGGTGTAGACAAAAAAGCAAGCTTTTTATTATTAGGCAGAGACAGTTGATTTTGGCAGCAACAATGACCATTCTCATTGGCAGATTTCAGCAGCTGTAGTATTAAATTCCCCCTAATACCACAAATTGTTGTTTTTACATTTCTGATCATATAGTTGTTAAACAAGCCACAGGGTGTAAATAAATTATCTATGCAGGCGTTGTTAGGTATATTTTTGAACTATGGACAGTGCCAGGTTAAAAGTTCCCCTCACTTCCTTACACCAGTTTTGTACTTAAGGCATGTTCACAGGATTGTTATTTCTCTACTCATCTCCATAGATAAAATGATACATTAATAGCTTTTTACATCTTGATGTAAGAAAATTAGTAAAAAAATACCTACCAAAGTGTTGAACTAAAAGTACATTAAACTCCATACAGCATATTTTTTCATATCTGTCATGATTTTTGTTTATGAGCAGCAGTGGCTAAGGCTGATGCCTTCACATCCCCACATGGTGTGGCTTTGCCATGAAATGTGGAAATGGGGAGTAGTAGAGATATTTAAAAAGTAAAATTCCTTGGTTCTGACAGTTTGGTCTTTTTAAAAAAAAGGATTTTAAAATTTTATATTCCTATTTGGTGTTTTCTTGAGAATTGTTTTTGTAATCAGGTCAAAAGCCTCTAAAAAAGTATATTCTCCAATGTGTCAAACCGCATCATATCATGACCAACATGTTAGATGATGTGACAGTCACAGCCTGATGTTGAAATTGTGTGTGTATATATAAACACATACATATATACATATACACATATGTGTGTGTTTGAGTGTGTGTTTGTAATATTTTAATTTATAAATTTGAAACTGTTGTGATATAAAAACATATACAATGAATCTGAAAAGTTTGATTTATATGAACGCATGTTGTGTGTTACATGATTGTCTTGTGTGTCTTTCTCAGAGCTGACAGATATTGAACCAAACATTTTCCTGAGGCCCTTCCTAGAAGTGGTCCGCTCTGAGGACACAACTGGACCAATTACAGGCCTTGCCCTTACCTCTGTCAACAAATTCCTTTCCTATGGCCTTATTGGTAAGATATCTTGATATTAGCATTATGTATATTTTTTATGTATATTTTTTATCTTTATGGTTGGATTATGTTATGAATAGTTTGCAATATTAGTTTCAACATAATCATCATCATTTTCATGAATATGTGTTATAGTCTAATGAATGATCAGTTGTATGGTCAATTGTATGGTTACCTTGTGCACTGCAGTTTTTGGCATTGATGAATTGTATTTTTTTTATTTTCCCCTTTACATTACTATTATTTCATACACCATATTTATATTCGTGAAGGTAGGCTAAATAACATAAGCACCTCTGTGCATAACACAATCATTCAAAAGCAGAAAAAACTAGATGTTTTAAAATTATCATAAAGTTAAATCACTATCTGTCTATAAATATTAAAATAAAATGAAACATAATAACCTTCATTAAGAAAGATTAATTACAGCAGTCTGCATTAGTTTTAGTTGGGTACCCAATAAACTGCCAGCTTGAGAACACTTGTAAGATATATTATGTGAGGAGAAGAAGCATTATACCACAACTCACATCATCGCATTAAATAAACATTATCACTTTGCATCATCGTACCAAATTATACTTCAAATGTCTATTTTTAGATTTCTATTTTAACCCAGGCACCTGTCCTTTCTCTTACCCCTCACCAACACTGCACTAACCAGTGTTAAATTTACAAAATATCTTCTTACTTACAGTACTTACACTAATTTAGATTCCTCAGCAGCTGTTAGAAAAGTGTTTTTACAAGGACTCCAACATACACCTTTTATTAACATGCATTTTGTATATGGATACAGTATTATTCCCATAGGAATATTTTTTTTATTAAGGAAAACACATGCCAATGCCTATGTATCATCTTAGCACTGTCAAAAGTTCTGAGTTTGCCATTGGGAAACTACAGTTTAGCCAGTGCTCTTTGTTAGATCAGTCGAGGAATGCCAGGAATGGTCTATTCTCATCGTTGGTGCAGAAGACTGGTGCTGGCGTACAGTCAGGACTGCCTGTCCTCATTAGCCTCATCATGGAAATATGGCCCAGTGTCTGCCAGTTGTTTTGTTAAGTGTGAAATAAGCATGCATCGCCAGATGTTAGTCTAAATAGCAGGGGTTGAGTCAGTATTACAGTGGTGTCAAAACAGCTGCAGCCATGCTAAACTAAATAAGAGCCTAGAATTATAGGAACATTATACACTGTTTTAAAGGCTGATAGGAATGTAGCTTGCATTTCTGGGTCCTCTATATAGTTTTTATTTTCCATTTTACTGTGTTAAAGTTAGCAACCATAGGAGATGGGATTTTATGTGTAACTGAAATTTCTTAAAAATAAAATGTAATGCATGTATAAGTGAAATATTTTCTGGAGCAGATTACGGTTGAGGATTTGTGGATATTCATTCAAACTGAACACCAGGAGCTAATGCTTTCCATGCTGATACTGAAGTGCCTTAGAGTACAAGTTAAGAGGGCGTCTGCCTAGGCTCACAAATGTACACACAATATCTGTTCAAAGATCACCTCACAAATCACCCCCTGAGTCCCAGAGCCTCTGTCTGTCAGTCCAGACCTTACCCCAGCTCCCTTAATCCTCACCACCCCCATCCTGACGCCATTACACCACCACTGGCATCTCATCAGCACGGTTCTAAGGGATTGCCCAACTGTGGCAATGCAGCTCAGTTGCTCTCAAGGCAATGGCTTCCACTTTCCACTTACAATAAATATAAGAAATTATGACAGTGGTTCAGCAACTTTATTAACCATGCTGCATATCAGTTTGTCCTTTGTTCCTTAAACAGTGCAGTCTCCAGCATTCTGTTATCACACTTGCCTCTCCTTCCACTTATCTTTGCATCCATTTCTTTCTGGTCATGGGGGCAGGGTGGAGTTATGAGCACACGGTATTGAATGCAAGTTCAAAGAGAATTGAAACCTAATCTGAAGAATGTGTCAGAAGCTGCTGGAGGAAACTAAAGACACATTTTCTTATTAAGGTATAGAATGACTTTGTATAATTTAGATTCAATGAAAGTTATTTCTGTGCTAAATGGTTATTTTAAGACATCTGTATAACTTTAAAATTTTGCATAGCTTTCCAATGAGTTTTTAAAAAGGGATATGTTTCTTAAATACTACCCTTGATATAATAGTGCAAACTTAGTTTCCTTTTTTATTTTAAGTGACGACAGTAATTTTATATTTTGTTTTTGCAGACTGTCAAACTATAACAGATTTGTTATGAGTTTTAAAAATATATATGCTGGCAGTTGCCATTGTATCTGGGTAATTTCATTTGGGATGTAAAATATGCATTTTTCATTTCCTAAATCAAGGCTAGATAGGTAGATAGGAAGTTAGACAGAATTGATAGAATAGATGTGATTAGATAGATACACACAGTAGGTAGGTAGGTAGGTAGATGAACAGAATCCTAATGGAAATTTGCACAATGTTACACAGCAGAGTGTAAAGCAAGTGAGGCAGGTGACTCTAACTAACTAGGACCATATGTATGCTTCAACCCGACCCCTAACCTACTGGATATGTATTGAATATATGCTCTACAATAATAACACCTTATAATATACTGTACATTGGTAGTCCAAGGCATCTAGATCAAGTATCACCCATTAAGGCTACCTATGGAAAATCATAATCTATGCAGTAAGATAATAAGCACAAATGTATGATTGTTATTTTATTTTGCATTAGTTCCCTAAATTCATTGTCAAAGTAAATCCGAAAATCATTCCGTGTGTGTGTGTGTGTGTGTGTGTGTGTGTGTGTGTCTATATGTGTGGATATGTGTGGATATGTGTGGATATGTGTGGATATATAGCTTTCAGGATAGCTGAGTTGGTACAAGTGGTAAACGGACAGAAAATGCAACACTCATGTTGTCAAGTACTGCCATCTCCTGGCCAGGAAGAAATACAAAAATCTAACAGTGTGCTATGAAGAACAATTCTTGTGGATAACTTCTCAATTATCTTAATTTTTTTTTTTTTTTTGAATTGGGTTTGTATGTAATATCTTATTTTCACATGTGATTGTTGTATGTATCTGCAAAAAGACAGATCCTGATTAATGTGCGTTTGCAATTAAAAGAAAATTGAATGTTTTCCCAAACACACAGTTATTTCCCTCATTTCATTTAGTGTGAGGTAATTCCTCTCAATCTTTGGCCTGAGGTCTACTGGTATGGAAAGGAGCAGTAACTAAGCCTCAGTGCTGACAGATATCCAGATCACTTTTCTATCCCCTCTTTTCCCATTGCTCATCTCCTGTCCCCTGGTCCTCCTTCATTTTCCCTCTGTTTATCCTGCTATGCAAAGCCCCTCAATGTGCTGCTGCATGGTGACTCGCTCATACTAGGGCTCAGAGTGAGGCTCAGCAGAGGCTTAAGTTGCAGCCATTGCCAGAATAGATTAGCTTAGACTTCAGCTGTAGCCTGCTTATGACTTAAGGGTTGAATACATTACATAAAATTGCTGTTTTAATAAAACAAAAACAAAAATATAATACCACCTGTGGCTGAGATGGTAGAGTGGTCACCCACGAACCGGACAACCGAGTGGTTCGATCCCCGGCTGCTGTCAGAGTGTCCTTGGGCAAGATACTGTACCCCAAATTGCCCCTGATGTTTGTGTCATCGGTGTATGGATGTGTAGGTGTGCATCAATGTAGAAAAATGCGCCGTGTGAATGTATGAATGAATGAATGTGACAGTAGTGTAAAAGCGCTTTGAGTGGTCAAAAAGACTAGAAAAGCGCTGTACAAGTACAGCCCATTTACATTTACATTTGCTGGCCAGCAAGGAGCTTTCCTCCTGGAGTTTGCATGTACTCTCCATGCCTGCATGGGTTTCCTCTCATTGTCCACAGACATGCAGGCTAGGTTAACGGTGTGAATATGAGCATTAATGGTTGTCTGCCTCTCAAAGATAACTTGTATGGCTAATGGATGTAATAGTGGACTGACAAAACTGCTGAAGTACTTTAGTGCGAATAGATTAACAAAAAAAATAGTCAAAATTAAATGATATAAAGCTATGGAAATAAAATAGAAAAATAACAACAATGAAAGAAATATAAAACTAAAAGAAAGAATAAAAGGAGTAAAAATTGTTCCACCAGTATTGGAAAAAAAAATCCATTTACAAGTCAGATTGAGCAGTGCTAAGCCTTGTAAAAAAGATAGTTTAATATGTTTTGTTCCTCTGGAGGAGCTTTATGGAATAAGACAAAATAATATAATATTGTAATCAGGGTTCTTTTGGTCTTTATTTAATCTCCTTCTTGCAGTGAGTTGCCCAAAACAGACAGTCTGAAAAACTTATGTAAAAGATTTAGATTTGAAGTAACTTAAACTAAACCTTAAAGAACACCCATGTCTTCATGCTTCCTCATGGCATATGTTCAACCGAAGAAGATTTTAAAAACAACCACCACTTATAATCAAGAAAAAGAATTCTAGAAAGTATGTGCAATCTATGTATTTACCATTGTGCACACCAACTGTGTAGCAAAAGCTGGGAGCAGAGCAGCCTGGTTGAAAGGTGATCTTGTGCTATTAAGAAGATGAACAGGTGAACAAACTAATTATCTTCTTTCACCATGGAAAATGAAGCAGTCCCTTTGTTTGATTTCTAAAGATGTATTGGCCCTTAAGTAGTGCTCAGCTTGAGTGCTTTTTGTGTGTTGCTTGCTTAAAAACCAGCCACTCTTCCCCTTCTGTTCGCTCTCAATCACACCATGTCTTTGATTTTTGTGACCAGAGTTTGATATACTTAAACGTCTTTACGTGGCAGCTGGTTCAACCCCTATTAACTTTGCCCACGTACCCTCAGGCACATACACACATGTTGAGCCTCTCCTTTCCCTAGTGTTTTTTTTTACAAGCCCTCCCAACCCCTCCTTTGGACACTGCTTGTATTGACTGCATGCCAAGAGAAGGTTTAGAGTTTTATATCACTTGTGACATTGTTCCGGATCCCCCTGTGGCTTTAGTTTCTGTGTCTGGGTATTGGTGGTTTTCAGCATAACTTCCACACTTGTCGCCCTCAGCTCTGGAAAGATGTTGGCATTGCTCTGTCTCAACAGCCTTAACCAGGCATAAACCAGTTCTCAGCTAACCCACTTCTAACTGATAAACTGTGTACTCCAGTTCTTCACAACAGCCATAAGCTACTAAAATGTGGCAAACATTTGCTAAGCAGGTAGTTTCCTAAGAAGTAATTTCAATTATCTAAAGTCAAGTAGCTACCACATTTTCAAACAGAAAGTCTCAGTGTTACTTTAAAGCTTAAGCTGCCCATCTTTTCCATATATCAGAGTCTTCATGTTAATAGGCCTCATTGATGTTTTACTTGTGAAATTTTTATCTACATCCCCTTTTCTCCATATCTCCCTCAATCATTCCGCATCCTTCTCTTTCCCCCTCTGCTTATTAGTTAATGGATTACTGCTCCTGAGGTCGATGGGAAAGGAAAACAGGCTGCGTCCAGGCAGATAGCTGACGAGCCGGTCGGGTTTCAAAAACACTGGCTCCTGTTGCTCTGACAGCCAATTTGTCCCAGCCTGCCTCCAACAAAAGACCACATTTGGTCATTAGATCCTAGGTTTTGAAAGACAATGTGGATGGACTATACTAGATTTGTCTAGTTTTGTTGTGTTGTGTTTTGGGAGCAGGGTTCTTGGTTGCTGATTTTACTAAAAATCATTACCTAAATTTGTTCAATACATTTACATTAACACTGAAATGGTGATGGATTCTGATTGATTGATTGTCCTGTCTGGCAAAGAATTGTTTTAATTGCTCAAAGTGAAAATTTCCTTTCAGAAATAGAATTGCCCCCCCACGTGCAGTAGAGGTAGAGTTAGTTATACACTGCTCTACCAGTGTTGGATGGTGGATATGAGCATCCTAATCAACTAGAAAAAGAGTTTACATGATAGTCCCACCACCCTGCTGTGCACCCAGAGTCTTCTTTGAACAGATGTAGCAGAGATGGCAGCTTCAGATATTATCAGGCTTTACCCTAATGTTAATAGAGCTTGTAATGTAATGTTAAAATTGTCTGTCGAACTTACTGTGAGTCATTCATATATAACATTTGCATGTCTACATACACTCAGTGGCCATTTTATTAGGTAAAGCTGTGAAATCTAATGTAATCCAATCTGGGGCTGTAAACAATTAATTTTATTATCTACCAATAATTATCTTGTTTGTTTGATTAATTGTGTAGTCAACAAATAGCAAAAACTGCCCTACACAATGTCCCATGTGATGTCTATACAAGGCCTATTTTGTTCAGGCAGTTGTCCAAAAACCAATGGCATTTCGTTTACTATAATTGAAGAAATAATTTACATTTTGAAAGCTGGAATCAATTGCCAAAATAGTTGTCATTTAACTGATTAAACATTTAAACATCTTTCATTCTAATGTAGTACAGTATATCCCCACCACACATTTTAAGTAAGATGTCAGAATGATCGCAATCAACACAGACTTAAATTTAAAGTTCTGTGACCCTGTCACGAAAACCTGAACACTATGACCTTTGTTTGACCACAAAATCAGTTGTCCAATTTTCCTCCTCCAAATTTTCCCCTCAAGAACATGGCTTCCTTACTGTATTCTTTCCTATCAAAAGCTCTATTTTCTCAAACTTATTAGGTTTGTTTTGGAGTTTGAATTTTCTTGGTCAGCCCTAGAGAAAATTGTGTGTTTTTGTTGCTTGTTTACAGATGCTAACCATGAAGCAGCAGCAGAGGCCATTGAGAACATGGCAGACGCAGTCACACATGCTAGATTCGTGGGAACGGATCCTGCCAGTGATGAAGTTGTCCTTATGAAAATTCTACAGGTAAAGTACCACATCAATAGTAGTTACTACAGTGATCTTGCACTGACCTGAGGTTCATATTGTCTCAGTCCCTTTACAAATGAATCCAGTTCAGTACAGTACAACTGTGACATTTGCGAAGTTTATAATTTGAGTTTTGTTGGTATCTTGACAGAAATGTAAATTTAAATTCAAATTCATCTTAGTACAATTAAGAAGAATATAAAGGGGAACAGCAGGACAAGATGGCTAAAACGTAATATCTCATAATATATTTTTTAACCTTTCTACATTACAATGAATATTTTGATATTGATAAATATTTTTTTCAGAAATATAAGTACTGAATGTAGTATTTTACTTGAGAGTTTCACTATATAATTATTGTCAAATTCATCATCTTAGGAAAATGCACATTGTTTCCCCACAGGTTGGCACTGCTTGTGAGAAATGTACATTGGGTTTTGTGCAGTTTAGAGGGAGGGATTGTAACCCAGATTATTTTCTCTAGCTAGCTAGCTAGCTAGGACACTGCGTACAGAAAAGCCTCTAGTCCCCACTCAGCTACTACAGCGCACGCAGCTCAGACAGGTGTGTGACTAAAAATGAGTTAGAGAGTAGAAAAGAGTGAAATAAGCATTTTTGTGTGACATTTACCTCAGCTGAAACTAAGTGGTTTTATCTACCTGCATGGGTCCGATCTACCTGGAGAGGCTGCCCAAGTAGTATAAGAAATGTTGATATTTTATTGATGAGACTGGATTTTAGCAAAGTTGTATTGTGCTGTTTCAGGTCCTGAGGACTCTGCTGTTAACACCAGTTGGAGCCCATCTGACCAACGAGTCTGTTTGTGAGATCATGCAGTCCTGCTTCAGAATATGCTTTGAGATGCGCCTAAGTGGTGAGTTACATCGAACACTCCATGAAACACTAAGTGATACTTTTTTCCAGGAAGACTCACTGGCTGATGTGAAATTATTTTACTTCATTTATAATCACATCAGCCAATACTGCAAAATATTTAAGTTCCATAAATAGCTCCGGACTCACAATTTTTGGCCAATCCGATTTCCAGCGGAGGTCAGGACCTCCAAATGGACTGCAAAATAAATTTGCTGGTGCATGAGATAACTAATGGGATAGAAAAATATTCCAAAATATTTTCTGTGACATAAAAGGTTTTGTTTTTTCAGACTTTTCTATAATCTTTCCTGTTTCATTGTAAAATACTTGATCTTTATATCCCCTTGATGACTTTAATAACATTTAAATCCTGCAACCTGAGAGGGGAAAATACTTATGATAATACTTAAATCAATTAAACCTGTAATGGTCACAAGTATTCTTTTATTTCCTAGATTCTACTATCTTAGTTCTACCTTGTTTAGACTGCCCTTTAAGCTTGTATTGAAGTCTCCGTCTCACTTTCTCTCAGTCCTATCTCTACAGTGTCTTGCTTCTTTATTTTCATTCTGTATGGTTCTAATGTATTTTCTCTAATGTTTACAGAGCTCCTCAGGAAATCCGCTGAACATACACTAGTTGACATGGTGCAGCTACTGTTCTCCAGGTATATGAATGGGATGGTGGTGGGTGGATGTAGAAATTTTTATTCAGTTATAAATCAATGTGTACACTGCTGAAGTGGTTAGGAATCAGTATGTTAACATTAGGTTTATTCTGATATATTAAAATAAAGTGCTTGTTTAGAGACTGTTTTGTTAGGTGAACTATCTAATCCAAATTAATCAGAAGACTTCTTGTAGGACTAAAATTGAAACATGGATGCTGCTTCGAATCTTTTTTTTTTTTTTTCAACTCAATAATTCAGAGAATTAACTGAAGAGCAGTTTCATACCCCAAATATGAAAGATGTCTCATCAGTGAAGAAGAGCCAGCTGGACTGCTCTGCTCTCGATCCTAGCTTGGAGTTTTTCTATTTATTCTACTGCAAGCTCATGAATTTCATTTTGCATTGTGAAGGGTCAGTGGGCCACAGATTCACTAATGTCATGACATGATCTCTCCTTTGGCATTTAGCATAAGAGCACACCCCCATGCATGTACATGTACATACACATACACACACACACACACACACACACATATCTAAGGTTTTTTGTAAGCACAGTCACTGACATAATGTAATCCGTAACACCTTACCCTAGCATTAACCACTATACAACTAAATGCCTAACCCCTAATACTAACTATACTAACTCTGACCTAAATAAGGTGCTGACCTGACCCCTGAAACCTGGAATAAACCCTCAAACAGTCCTCTGAAGGTGTGAGAACCGGAGAAAAATGTCCTCCCTTCAAAGGTTTATATCTCAAGTGGGTCTTGAAAATAAATAGCCATATAAACACACACATACACACACTCACCATCCCCACAAAACCCTTCTAGATGCATCAGAGTGCTAGTCACATTCAGTCACAGAAAAATGAATGAGCAAAGACTGCTGTACACCATATGATCTGCATATAGATGAAGCTGGTTTCTGCTTCAACTGCAAAACTCCCAGTTTCAGAGACACTAGCGCACACAGACACGCACACACACACAACCAAACATACACTTACATATTCAGAACTAAGATTGCCAGCAGTGCAAAACAGAGGCAGCCAGGAAAATACAAAAAAGCCTTTCCGAACATGTGAATGTGAAGGAGGAAATCTAGAGAACTAACTGAGCTCAAAATAAAATTATGTTGTGATTCACCTCCTCTCTGGAGGTGTTTTTGTCTCCACCGCAACTATTTAACACAGGATTTGTCACAAAGTGATGGGTTATTTTCCCTCCAGTAAAGTCCAGGGTTGGGTTTTGCCAAACTTGTCGCCATTCCCTGATGCTCCCTCCAAGCATTCATGGCCTGTTTTTATTTATTGGCAGGGCTCTTGTATAGCGCCTTGTTATCATGTCCTCTCACAAGATTTTACTGTTCGAGCATAGAAATAGAAAGCACGGCAGCCAAAGTCATAAAACAGAGGCATCCCTGCAAATGAAAAGGAAATACAAATCAAATTTAGTGTGGGCTTTTTTTTTACTACATACCTCTGATACTGCTTATACACATACACACATGCCCCACATCTCATTTTGCTCATGTTCACAGACTCTTTCAGTGGGTCTGGGCTGCGCACCCCCATGCCCCCATCAAAGAATAATGAGCAGTTGCTCTCTTCAGCTCCTCAGATTGAATCTAAGATTGCCTGCTGAAAGTATTAGGCATGTTAATCTTTTGGACCCCCAGATGATCTGTTAATCATGATCACAAGACAAGACAACACTCTATTAACACAAAGTTTATGTTGGGGGGGGCTGCTCCTTTTTTTCTGTTTGTCTGTGTATATGTAAAGGGGGGTTATATCTCCACAGAAACCTAGCACACACACACCAGCACACACTTTGTGCAATGCCCTGAGAGCAGCTGTCAGCATTGTTCAAAAAAATCTGGAAAGGTTTTGCTTCCTAAACATCTTACGACTCATTCTACATTTCTTTTGTACAAATTATTTCAAATTTTTGGGATTAGGAAAATTGATTAAAGGGGTGCTCCAAAAATGTGTTGTTACACTTCCATAGTGTTGCGGGACTCAATAGACAGCTTTGGGTTTTGGACTTTAGTAAGACAAAACAAGGAATTTGAAGATAACACCTTGTACTCTGGAAACTGGGGATGGATATTTTTCACTATTTGCTAAGTTTTTAAAGACCAAATGATTATGTGAGTAATCATTGAAATAATTATAAGATTAATCATAGTTGAAGCTGTACAGGCTGTTAGTTCCTATTTATGGGTCAGGCTTCAAAAACAATGGATTATTTAGTCCACGTAATGCAACAAATAGTAACGGTTCCTTAGACGCTGCAAGCCCAGAATATAGCTGCAAGTTGCATAAGCAGAGTTCATGCATATTGTTTTGACATTCTTTATTTGGATTAAGCAGCTTTCAAAGCACAAGAGTCATGATGTTTGCAAACAGAGTTCACAACAGGCATTAGAGAGACAAAGAAAAAATAAAAACTTGGATCTTTTAGAGGTGGATTCGAACCAGTGACCCTGACACACAGGGCATGTTTGAGAACACTCAACACTGAGGAGGACACAGCTTTCCTCGGCAACAATGGACCCTAAACAGAAACTTTGCTCTGCAGTGAATTATTATATTCAAGTCAATGAGTATGAATAACCTATGACCTTTGAAATTTAATTAAAATTTTTTTCTCTCTCGTGTTCATGACTTAGGCACCGGTCTAAAATAGTTTAATATATTTTATTTTTCGTCTCTGAAATATAAAAAAAGATTTTTTTACCTTTATGTATCTGACTACTTATGATTGTGTTTGATAATGTCAACCAGATGAGTCAGTGATTCAACCACAGAAGTTAATTTTTCCATCTTTAATGAAAACACCCCATCATAATTCTTTTCCATTCTTTCCAGTAATATAACCAGAGCATTTGATTTTGATAATCTGATGCACCATTTTAACGCTCTCTGTACTTCTACCTTAGATAAAGTTCACCTTTTAGATGTAGAGTTAAGTGTAGTAAAAATCTGTCTCCTTGAATCACCGATTATATACAGAGAAAATGCAGGAGAGTAGAGCATAGGTAGAGAAAAACAAAGTTCCGTTTGCATTATCACGGCAAGGTTTATTAATTCCCTGCCATTTTATGCCTTTGCTAAATTTGCTGTGTGGTGGAATGAGGTAGAGACATTAAATCCATTAACTAAATGCTTAACAAAAAATATGACCTTAAATCATAGCCCTATTTTTAAACAGCCTAGTTTTGAGAGTCCAAGCAGATACCATGGATCTTTGATTCTAGATTTTCTCCTTTGCCACAGAAGATGACAAGTCACAATTAGCACTTAGGCACCCAGAGAAGAAGAAGCTATTCCCTCATCCCTGTTTTATAATCTCACAATCACTTTACTTTTATTATTTGGTGCAACCAGCACTTTCTGAACTTGTTCCTTTGAACTGATCTCTGAGCTTAAACCAGGTTCAAAACTAACTGAATCTGACCTAACACTATATAGACTGATTACAATTTAAGACTGAGAAATCCTGAATGTACAAAGTAATAAAATTTGTCACATAATTAAGACCATTGTTTCAGAGGAACCATTAAGAGGTCGAACTAGCTTATTTTCTACCTTTTATTGTTTTCAACAGTAGATGTATGGGTTTAGCATATGCTTCCATATGATTCCAGTAAAGGTTTTCTTTGAGCCTACCCTCTGGCTTCAGCTAATGATCAAGACCTTCAGTCACATTCTGAAATACACTGGTACAAATTAAATTCAAATTTTATGACTAAATTACAAAATGCTGAAAAGTAATTGCAAAACCTATTTAGAATAAATGTAAGAGAAATACTGCCAACATCCGAGTGTACATTTACCGACATGAGCATTTAAGAATATTGGGGAATACCAGTCAGCATTCAATAAAGGCCGCCATATGAATAATCATACACAAGTAGTTCTTGATATACTAATATATAAGTGTTTGACTTTACTGAACATCCTTTTTTATTCAGAGCTCTAAAACCCCTTAATTTTAGGCCATTCTTCTGTAATACAGTCAGAATGTTCTATAATCATGTAAAAAAAAGTGTTTTACAAAAACATCTCAAAAGGCATTAGATGGGGTTGCACAGTATCTCCCTTCTTATTTCTTTTAGCCATAGAGTTATTTCCTATACTGATTATCAAGGCTGAGAACATTCATGATATCAGTATTTTGGATAAAGAATATGTTGGTAATTCATTCTGTTTTTCCAATCCCTTGACAAGACTTAGGGAACTTTAAATGCGCTTAATACTTAAGTTATATACTTGTGAAAATAACAATAAATCCAACATACAAAGCAGCCGAGATCAATTGTAACTTTAAACAGGGCGGAAAATGTTGTCATAATAACACCTTCCATTGCTTTACCCTTTTTGGCTTGACTGGCTACGGCCCCATGCTAGATCAACCACTTTTTTCAAAAAGTACCTAGCAATAAATTTTGTGACTCTGGACTAAACTTAGCAGCTTTATATAGAAAAGAGATGCCAGTGTTGCTCCGTGAACGCAAGGTTGGGCTTTCCCTCCATAGCCAGACTTCTCTATGCCTCTTGTGATATCATCTACCACCAGCTGAGACAGATGTGAATGAGCTTCTAACTTAGCATTTTACAAGAAAATATAGCTGAAATCACAGTATACCAATTGTCTTTAACTTATAGATCTGGTGATTCTGTCAGACAACGTCGCAGTTATAAAATCAAGATTTTAGCAGCAGAGAAGCAGCTTGGAAATTGCTTGGAAGTGGCTGCTGGTTAACATGTTGTTTTAGTCACTGTCAGTCAGTCACACAAAAAAAAGTTTCATACTTTTTCCTAAGTCTGACAAGAGAAACAGAAAACCATGTAAATGAGATCAGCTTTATTGAGAATTTGACTGTATTCATTTATATAAATTTATTTTATAAATTATATGTTAAATTACTTTGTGTTGATAAAAAAAAAGTAGGAGAGAAATAGACAAAGCGTTGAAACCGGCTGACACTAGGCAGAATTCAAATGTGACACAATGATGTCATGATTACACTAATTACATCTTGGAGTAACATTTTCAACTTTTTGAGCAGGTATTAGCTTCTTTCCATTGAAAGTAGTTGTTTACAGTGGCTCACACCAATTTTGTAAACTATGTTCTCAATTTCACACGGTGATCATACACGAAGTTTTGACCTAGACTTTTCTATTCATATGCTTGTAATCAACTCCAGTCAAAATATTTGCTTATGTAAATTCTTTTTGGAGGAAAATAGTAATAAAGTGCATTGAAGTAATGTTTTATAAAGGAGCTGCCCAATGCATTTACTACAGGGCAGACAAGATGTTATTTGTATATAAATACATTTTTGAATTTAGATTTTTTTTTTTCTGAAAATACATTGTGATGATGAATTAAACTAACCGAAGTTACTTCAATCGACTTTGACAAGCCTGAAACTTGCTCATTGCTAGTTGTAGCCTTAATTTTGAGCTGCTCCTTCAGCTAAGCACAAAAAGGTTAGAACCAATAATTTGCCACTTGCAAACTAGGTGTTAGAATCCCTCGTAACCTGCATTTACCCGAGATGATGTAGTGGGGATAATCATGCAAAATTGAGGGTTTCCAGGAGGAAGCCATACTGGGTATTTGAGGTGGGGTATAGAGGGAGGTCAGAGCTTCATTATGGTCATCAAGTGGGCAGTCTCTTTCATAGGTGTTTCGATGACAGGCCCATAACACCTCCAGAGGGCTCATCGGACACATCTGGCATCCTAGGTGTGCTCCCTGCTGTTTTAACTCCCTCTACTCACCCTGTTGCTACAGCTGTTGTTTTGGGGTTCAAATGGTGTCTCACCTCTTGATCCAGAGTCAATGACTAACCTGTATGGCAGCGCTGGAGAGGGCTTTGATGGCTGCCGTTGGCGTTGACCTCTTGTTCTTGTTGAACACATCACCATTTTTCTCAGTAAATATATTTCTAAAGGTGCTATTGACATGAAATTTTCACACTTTGGAAATGAGACACCTTTTTATTGGCCATCAGTTGGGATTGAACCAGTTGATATTAATTTGCACTGAGAGGGGGCAGGATTGCTTTCTAACTACTGATAGATTTCAGCTGGTGTCTTAACTTTCCATGCCTTTTTTGCACCTCCCTTTCTTCATGTGTTCAATACTTTTTCCCTGTGTCATTTCACATTATTACACAGAACTTAATTTATGGATATCTATGGTGATTTCTTTGCATGTGTGGATCGCATGGGTTGTTGCTGACATTTGGTGAAAATTTCATTACATTATAGCCCCATTAGAAATACATTTACTGAGAATAATGTTAATGAGTTCAATACTTATTTTACCTGCTGTATGTAATATTAAAAGAAATTGACTTTCATTACAAATTGAGTTTAAGGAAGTCTCTACAAAACAAGGAATTCATTTTTTCCAGGTATTTTGCTTTTGTGTACCAAAAAACTGTCATTAACACAGTGCAGGAGTTTATCATGAATATTCTAATATCTGTCACTCTGTATTACCTAGCTAATTCAAAGTCTGTAAGTTAAGTAGGAATTAAATTATTGAAAACGTTTTGAGTTCTTTGAAGAAATGACGGTTCAATGGATGTATGTAATAAGGAAGAAAAAGCTATTAGATAATAGCCAGAAACAGATAAATCTTAACTTATTCCTGAGTAATTTATTTTGTTTTAAGACTACAGCCACAGGTTGCTGATGGCTGCTTATGGTTTAGCCTGCACAACAAATTTAAGATGTGAAATAATAATGATAATAATGAAAACAGGCTGAGTAGTACTACCCGTGACTAGTAGACTTACCTCTGTGTATAAAATTGGTGGAGTTCCACTTTAAGACAACTATACCCACTTAATGCAAAATCTAATTATGTAGTACCTAATAAAGTCACCAAGAGGAAAGATTGCAAAGTTTTTCTGAGCCAGTACTCTAATTGTGGCATTGTTTGCATGGCATGTTCTGATATTTAAACTGTAATGTACAGCTGATTGCTGTACTCCCACAGTTATTCAGCCTATACTCACTGCTGTTGTAAACATTTGCTCATAGATAATAAGCAGCCATGATAGAATAGGCAACAAATATGTTCACATTTTGCACTAAGAGTAGTTTTTAAAAAAATGGACTGGAATAGAACCACTCAAGCAAGCTTTAAGAAGAAATGCAGATGAAAATACAACAGGATCACCATGATTAACCCAACAATAAAACAAAAAAGGGATTGTTTGTGCTAATTGCTGATTGATTAGCTTAAAAATTTATCATTTTCCCGTACCTATGGGAATGATGCCTTCAGTCTGCAACTTGGTGATAGATTTTTGTCAGAGGTTCTTTTTCCTGAAATTGTACCTTTCTAAATTAAATGGGTTTCTCTCTTACAGACTACCCCAGTTCAAAGAGGAGGCCAAGAGTTTTGTGGGTACCAGCATGAAGAAGGTAATTTGGATTAGGATGTTCAATGTTTGCCTCCTGTTAATGTAGTTTCTTTCTTTTTGCAGTCTTGTTTTTTGTTTTGTTTTGTTTTTTCATTATCGTGCTGTTTTTTACATTTCTGTATGAACATTTTGTGTGTGGCTATGAAATGCAGTGTAATAGTATCACTCTACTGAGAAATGTGAACATGTCCAGACAGCCAGGGGCTCATTTGTGCATAGCAATATACAAACACAACTCAGAATGTTCCAAATGACTGGCCAACTGTCATAGTGCACTGAAACAGGCGCAGTTATGAAGGTCTCATTGTGGGAGTGCATAAGAGTGCACTGTCTTCCTATTGGACTCTTATTTGGTTCAGGGACTTAAAAATTATTTTTGCCATGCCTTTTCATATTATTAAAAACATCACTGAACTAATATCTTTAGACATAATTGTATTGTTATTCTTCTATTATACACTGTAGTTGCCACACAAAGTTAATGTGACATCAGTACTCCATGATTAAAGCAATATTCAGATGTTGCTGAATATAGCTGAATAAATATTGTTTAAAAGTTTGCATCACTTTTAAAAGTATCTCTTCAGAATGCAGGGAATGAGTAAGGAAAATAGAAGTAGGTTGAACTAAATGGCTGTAATAAATCAGTACTACTACTCTCAAAAAATGTCCTCAAATAAACTGAACATCCCAAACTGACAACTCAGTATATTGTTAGAAGGGCCTGAAAAGCTAGTTTATAGCAATCTATGATGATATGTTGTACAGGAAAAAAACTACTACAGATCTTCCCAAAGCTATTTGATGGGCATAATTACAGAACTTGAATGACAGTCTCATCCACCACATGGGGGGCCACCAAAAGGCTATAATGATGATTGTGATTAAATTAAAAATAAATTTTGATTTATTTGATTATTTTCAACTTTTCCAGTATTGTGTCCGCTATGGTTCATACTAATGAAAACAAGCTACATACTGTATGAATATATACTAATTCTAAAATTTCCCTTTTTTCCTGTCTTGTTTGAATTGCTGTCATATTGCTGTAATATATGTCGTATTTACGTGATACCCGAATATAGGGCTGGAAGCAGTTGTTAGAGCATTTATTGCTTTTTGTAAGGTGTCTCTGCCCATCCACTCACACTTCCTTTTCATTACCTGGCTGCTCATTCTCTAGTGGTTAGTGGCTGTGGGTGTGTCTCCAGACCCTGTGAACTTTTTGGGTCCCACACCCTTACCATTATGCATAACCATGTATACTCAAGTGTGTTATGTGTTGGTCCCACTGCTGACATGTTATCCATCACTAATTACGGGCACTTGCCCACTCCCCTTTTCTTCTGAGGCTTACAATATCTTGTGGAAAAACAAACGAGTACAGGTAAGGAAGATAACTTCAAATATTAAGGCTGGAGTATCTCTCCTTGTAAACTTTCCCCCTGTCCTTTTTTAAGACCTTACTAATCTCACACTTCCTCAGTTTGTAAACGTGGCTAGAAGAAGGAATTTTATATTTTTTTTATTTAAGAAATGATCATAGGTTATTAAAGAAAAAACAGCAGATATACTGTAGATGAGTCTGTCTTTATCATTTTAAGAGACTTTCAAAGACTGTCTATGTTTATGAATGCTCAGATTACATTTGTATTATAATTGATTTTTTTTTTTTTTTTTTTTTCTAATTGAATCATCTTTTTGGTTTACACTCTCATGCATATGTCTCACCTTCTGTATACCATGCCGCCCATATGCTTTCTCATCTGTTGCAGGATAGAGCATGCCTCAGTAGTGTTGTTTTTTAAAAAGAGGTTAGATTTGATCACAAAAAAAAGATTTAAAAGTGTCTGTAAAAGGTAATTAGTTTGCCTAAATAAGCACAAATACACACAACTGAAACCAAACCTTTTAGAAAAACAGCACCCAGATCAAAGCAGAATAAGTGGCTGTATCGTATCTTGGTGTATAACATTTGTGTGCATGTATTTGTTATGCTGGTTTCCTCCACATTGTCTTATGAAATTGTGTAATTCCACAGCTGAAGCTGTGTACATTTTAGGTTGCGATTTAATAGCAGTTCTTTTCTGAAGTCACTCAATATCCTCCCAAAGTTAGATAGGTCAGTAATGTCTAGAGATATTAACTCAAATATTTGAATCACCATAATTTACTATATTGTTGTCAAAGCATGTTGTACAAGGTCAACATTGTAAATGTTATGAATCAGATTCTAAGAAAATTAGTTTTGAGCCTCCCCGAGACAGTTCTGTACATACCTTTTGTTAGTGCTGAGGGATGGAAAATATGCAGCTGTTTATTTGAGACAGTCCTTTATAAAAGGAGACCGTTACAAAGGTGTGGTAAGCTCACTTCTTACTCAGTGATCCACTTTGTTTCCTCTAGTTGAAGATGCGTGCAGGTGGAATGGGTGAGTCATCCAAATGGAAGAAGCAGAAACGCTCACCAAGGCCACCTCGCCACATGGGGCGAAGTCCATCCGGTCAGATGGACCCGACCCAATCCAGCACCCTCAGCAACAACAACCTCTCAGGTAAGAGATAGTCTGCTGTAATAACACATCTACAATCATCAGCGACCCCATACATAGTATAACCACATTGTTTAACTTTGTCTCTCTGCAAACATGTTTTATGTCTTATTTTAAAAGCCCTTCTTGGGACGGACATTGGAAATTAGCAGTAACTATGCATTGCAATGCATTGTGCTTGATAATTGTTGTGCAGCACTATGTGTACTGCCTTTGCCCCTAGCAAATAAACATTAAATGAAATGAAATGACCCTTCCTCTGCCCTCAGGACTTTCTAGAGGCCGAAGTCCCATTAAATTCTGTAGTTCTCTATTCTGTCGAAATCTCTGGTAGGGTAGAAATTACACAGTGAAGAATCATCTAATATTGATCCTATTGTCTGTCAAACAAATGCTTAAGGAATCTGTGGTGGATCTTACGCATACTGATAATTTTTTACATGATGAATGAAGCTTTAGTATACAGACATGTCTAAAAGTGCCTTAACACCTCACTGAGACAGTGCTCTGTCTTCCTGAAAAATTTTGAAAATTAAAAACCTAACTAATTTAATTAACATATTTTACATTAGCCTAGACAGTGTTATTGATACCCCTTAGAAATGGTGATAAATAAGTTGATTGTCATTATATTTCAAATAGACTATTGTCTTCAGTTAGTATCATACTTGATTTTCAATCATTTATCCTATTTAAATGGAGAAATGTGCTTACAGTGCTGTTTGGTATCATTGTGTGTACCACACTGAACAGAGACAAAAGAAAGAAAAGTAGACTTGTCTGAGGAGGTGAGGAATAAAATAATTACCAAGTATGGTCAAGGTGAAGACTACAAGACCACCTCCAAGCAGCTTGGTGTTCCTGTGACCACAGTTGCTAATATTATTAAGAACTTTAAGGTCCATGGGACTGTAGCCAGCATCCTTGGAAATGGCCACAAGAGGAAGACTGACCCAAGACTGAAAAGAAGGATCTTTGAAATAGTGGAAAAGGAACCAAGGAAAACTTAAAAACAGATACAACCTGACTTCCAGGTTTAAGGTACAACAGTGTCTGGTCAAATGAAAGTGGATTCTACAGAAGAAGACCCTGGAAGGCCCAAATTCAGAAAGAGAGACTAAAAAGCAAATCTGGAGTTTGGTAAAATGCATTTTAAAAGCAATCAAAGAAACATAGACTGTTGTTAAGAGGGCTGTTTTGAGTCCTGTAGAAAGAGCCGAAACTCTCAGATCAGATGGGACACCCTTCAACCTAAGAGAAGTGGATCATTTTGTGGGCCAGCTACCAGCTAAGAAGTGAAGATACATGTTTCAATTCAGATACTTCCATTAGTATACTTTGATGTAGTACACTGTGTACACTATATACCTGGTGTAGTGTGTGAATTATCACTTACCGGAAATAACAGTTGCCTGTGATTGCTGCCTGCTAAAATACCTGCAGGCTTGTTTGCCCACTTCACTTAAAAATGAATGTTTTACTTTCATGTGTATGCCTCATTTTACATGAAAATATGTCCTCCTGCCTCTGCCAGTAGTTTCTCATTTTGAAATACATAATTAGTACCTGCACTTCAACTACATAGCCTAGATAAGTGTCCAATGTTAGATGCTCAGCTTTTTTGCCGTTATGAGTGCACCATTCTGGTACTCATAGTGCACTGCATATTGCCATAATTTTCCGTGTGAACACAGTTATGCATTCAAAATAGCAAGTGTATGGAAGAACAAGAATTGAGACACAGTGTAGGAGTCTCATTAAGAGCTACAAAAAGTGCTTGACTGCAGAGATTGCATCAAAAGGATTTACTGCAAAATATTAGGTTAAGGTTCTCACTGTTTTTTTTCTATACTTTTTTCATTTGTTTTATTATCTAAATTATTATTATTATCATTATTATTATTATTATTATGTTAAAATAAAGAGCAATGTGTCTGCTCCATTAAACATGGAATAGATATTAGTGGATGCCAGTTACTTCTGACGTGTTCCTTTTTTAAGTGGAAGGGTTTCAGCCCTTTCAGCCACATCTTTATTAATGTGCATGTCTGTTAATGGCGAAAGACGTCATTTTACACCCTTGTATGATTGCATGTCTTTTGTTAGGAGGCGTCCCGTTTATTGAGCAAGGCTTGTCCAAATCTAACTTACCAGCCTCAGACAGTGCTGGCTCATCCATTTCCAGCCCCACAACAACAGACAGTGGCCTGGAAACCTGTTCCAAAGCCACCTCCAGGGAAGACCTCTCTGACCTGGAA
Source organism: Istiophorus platypterus (assembly GCA_016859345.1). Lineage (NCBI taxonomy): Eukaryota > Metazoa > Chordata > Actinopteri > Istiophoriformes > Istiophoridae > Istiophorus > Istiophorus platypterus. The sequence continues at coordinate 26,323,949 of CM029124.1, forward strand.
CAGTGTAGCTCATCTGCAAATACCCATAGCAACGCTACCACTATCCCTGGGACTGAGCCCAGCTCTCCAGATGCACAGGTAGGGCTATTTGAAATAAACTGTATCAATAGGAAGATGAATAATCTCTTTACTCTTTTTTTCACCACAAACATTGTACCTAATTTGATCAATAACTTTATTGGTAATTGCTTGCACCACATTCACTTTGTGATATTGTGGCTATTGTTAATGACTCTGTGTATATTTCTAGTGAGATTCTAGTGAGAGCCTGGTATATGACTTTACCTTACGTGATGACTTATGATTTATGTTCTGTTTCCATTTGTGTCTAGTCTGAGGGCAGGCTGGTTGAACCAGCTCAGTCAGCTTCAGTTGAGTCTATCCCTGAGGTTCTGGAGGACAAAGACTCCTTAACAGAGCAGTCAGACAGCACCTCTGTCCATGATATGGACTATGTCAACCCTCGAGGAGTCCGTTTCACACAATCCACTCAAAAAGATGGTACGGATATAGAAGATTTCTAAACTTCTGATTTTTCTTATACTGTTCCTTTTTGACCTCAGTTGTTTTTTGAAACTCCATGCCACTATTCCCCAGATAGAAAAGATTGTACAAAAACTATCCTGTAACTTTTGATGCACAGTTTACAAACATACAGTTGATTTTAATGATCTTTGAGTTCAAGAGTCATTGCATACCAGTTGATTTTGAGAGCTTCACATTGTATAGTAATTAGTAAGTAATACTCAGGTAATTTTCTTTACTTGTCAGATCTTAATCTCATCTGCATTTATTGAGTTCTTCCTCATCTCCATCCTCCTCTTGCATCCCTTTTAGGAGCGTCCCTCATCCCTTATGGCCTCCCGTGTCTGAGAGAACTGTTTCGCTTCCTGATCTCATTGACCAACCCCCATGACCGCCACAACACTGATGCCATGATACACATGGGCCTGCAGCTGCTGACTGTAGCACTTGAGTCAGCACACATTGCTAACTACCAGTCGTTACTAGGACTGGTCAAAGATGAGCTCTGCAGACATCTCTTCCAGGTAAAGTAGAATGTAGAAATTAATGTATGTTGTTTTTGTATGTGTGGACCTGTTTTTACTATTGTCAACTTGAGACTGGTGGTATTTTCTATAATTATTATAATTATTACCATTTGCTATGAGATTTTTTTATTTTTTTGTAAAATTGTAAATCCTTTTTTGACCAGTTTTGGCTTATTCAGAAACTGTTAGAACTTGGGAAAAAGCCACTTTTTTGAAGATATGCTTTACTATTTTTACCATTGCATTATGGTATATTGTAGCTACTTACAAGCTAAAATACTGGTTACATACCAAGGGACCAACAATCTCTGCCAGTCTGTGCCAATCTTTAAGAAATCTTTGAACTGGACGAGGTTGATTGTATCAATTTCTGATATACCAGCACAGTGTCAATAATTTTGCAGTTTTTTATTCTAAGTCAAAGTAGGAGTAAAAATTCTGTGACAATAAATGAATGAACTGGTATCAAAACCAAATTTTTTAAATATTAGAAGAGAGCTAGACTGATTTTCTCCATTGAAATTTTGATGTATCTTTTCTGGTATTTCTGCCTGTGTTGTAGTTGCTGAGTGTTGACCGTACAAACCTATATGCTTCCTCTATACGAGTTTGCTTCTTGCTTTTCGAAAGCATGAGAGTACATCTTAAGTTTCAGCTTGAGGTAAAGAGTTATTTTTTGTATCTTTTTTTTTTTTTTCACCATCAAACGATCTTCAAGTGTATTTGATAATTGACTGTCCCCTACAGTTACTCATGTAATAGATTTCAGTATGGTTACCCTACTAATCAATACCCTGTCTGCTAAACTGGTAGATGTACCTAAAGAAACTGATGGACATCATCACATCAGAGAATCTTAAAATGCCCTATGAGATGAAGGAGATTGCTCTGGAGGCTCTGGTCCAGCTATGGAGGATCCCTAGCTTTGTCACCGAGCTGTACCTCAACTATGACTGTGACTTTTACTGCTCCAATCTGTTTGAAGACCTCACTAAACTTCTTTCAAAGGTAACATCCCCTTATGTGGTAACCCTTGAGTATAATGAGGATGAAGATTTTAAAACTTTTCAAAATATCTTGAGTTCTTTGTTAGAGTAAAATTGCAGTTAACCTTGTTGGACCAAAGTCAAAGTGTTTTGTTTCCATGTTTTTCAAACAGTTTTTGTTCACAATCAATTTTAAATAATCGACCATCCAAATATTTTATGTGCTTGTTTTTTTTTCCAATATTAATTGCATTATGATCCATTGCACAGGTTTTAGTGGGTAAGGTGGCGGACTTACATACACTTATAAAGTTGTATTCAGGTATGATCTGAAAAATCCCCTAGTGAAAATAAGGTAGTGATTGCTTTATTGTTTTTTCTTTCATTTAATTAAATAAGTTTCTCTTCTCCTGTAATGCAAGAACAATGTCTTAATCATGTCTCATAAGCAGAAGGAAAGAAAATAATGACATTTCTTTTACCACAATTTTCTCTACCTCTATTATACAATTCTTCAACCACTCTTAAACTAATATTTAATGCAAAATTGGGTGAGTGGGTGAACATTTTTGCTTTTCACTTCATCTATTCTCTTTTAAAAAATTAGTGTGTCTTCACCAAATATTTGATGGAATAGCATTGAATTCACTTGCCTGAAAAACGTGAGAAGCCTTGTGAAAGTTTCACTACACCTCCAGCTCTGAGCCTAACTCCAAACATCACCTAATTTCTTAATAGTCCCCCCCCAAAAAAAAGTGGGCAACTACCAGAGAGGGAGCTGGGGGCATGGATGTTTGAGGCAGGAGTTGTACAGTTACCTGTGCTAGAGGATTTTTTTCAGTTGGAAGTCTTTTCCGATGCAGAATCCCCTGACGTGGACATCACTGTTGTGGAGGACCATGTTGGTCATATCAGTCAAGCCATCAGCTCCAGCCACATATATTCCTGAAGCCAGAGATCTCAGTGCCAAGCATATCGTTAAGAGCGTACTCTTTTGGAAAATGCTGGTTGCAAATGTGTGTTTCCATAGAGCATTGCTTCAGACGGACCTGCTGCTTTCTGCAAACACTGCAGAAGCCTTGTTTTTAATTTTTTTTTTTCATTGTACAACACTATTGCTGTATATAAGTTTTGTGAAAACACTTTGTTTTTTCCTGACCATTTTTAGACACCATATTTAAAATAAAAGGCCAGGTTAGATAGTGATGACTATCAGACAAATTAATAACATTAAGATATGAGTCTGGGTGAATAAAAAGACATTGGCCTTGTTTTTATTATTTCATGTTGGATGATGTCAACTGAATGCAACAATTTTGTTTAAAAACTTTTCATGAAGATTTTTTTCTTTCCTTTGTGATACAGAATGCATTCCCAGTGTCAGGGCAGCTCTACACTACCCACCTCCTGTCCCTTGAGGCTCTACTCACAGTGATTGACAGCACTGAAGCCTACTGCCAGGCAAAAGTGCTCAACAGTACTTCTCAACAAGACCAGTCAGAAGCACCGTTGGCAGAGGGAGAAGGTTCAGCTAAAAGCGGAACAGACAGTACAACTGGTATACAGACCCATGCATATATCTGATAGTGACTTTGTGGATAGTTGACTGTTTGAACCTCAAAAAATTCTGTAGCAGTTGTTTTTTTCCAGAATTCTTCTTGTCTGTTCCTTTTTTATATTTGTCTTCTCTTTCTTAAAGTTCTTTATTATTATACTAATTTAAAGATATTAAACATTGACACAACTGCCAGACATCAGTAGCTTCAGTGCAAAAAAGCCAATGTTGGCTTAGATAGTTCTTTTGTTTTAAGCTGAACCAATATGCCTTCTTTACAGATCTTAGACTGTGCAGTACCAATGGTATGAGTCTTCCACAAGCAGAGTGTGCACCAGTATATCCACCCACCAGTGGACATCTGATGGCAGAGAAGATGAAACTGGGTAGACAGGATCAAGGAGACAGTGATGCTGGTGAGACTTTGATCTTAATCACAGTTTTACTTTTACGTCTTCCTATGCATTGGATGAAGACTATAAGTTGAAACTGATACGATTTTTAATTTTTTATTTATTTATTTATTTATTTTTAATCCAGCTGAGAAAAGAGCCCCGAAGAAGCCTCAACGCTTCTCGTCATGTTTACCAGACTCCCAAGAATTAATGGATATCAGAACTAAAAAAAAGGTAAATGGTATTTATTGACCTAGATTTGTCTTAACATTACACATCAAAAGCCAGTTGTAAAATCATCTACTATACCTCAAACTTTTTTTTTTTTCTTTTTCATGAATCCAGCTGCTGATCACAGGCACAGAGCAGTTTAACCAGAAGCCCAAAAAGGGAATTCAGTTTCTGCAGGAGAAAGGCCTCCTCAGTAACCCCATGGACAACAACCAGGCTGCCCAGTGGCTCAGAGAAAACCCCCGACTGGATAAAAAGATGATTGGCGAGTACATCAGCGATCGCAAGAACTTTGAGCTCCTGGACAGCTTTGTGAAGTAGGGTGAAATTCCAGGGCATTTTTTGCATTTGTTGATCATTTTAATGTTACTGGTCTTAAAGTTTGCAGAGGTTTTGGTTCCTATGATGCATGGGTGTGTTTGGTGTTCATAATAACCAATCCTTATAGTGTTGGATGAGTTTTTTGAGTTGAGGTTTTTTTAATAGTGTAAATTGTTTTGGCAGCACATTCACCTTCCAGGGGCTTCGTATTGATGAGGCCCTGCGGCTCTACCTGGAGGCCTTTAGACTACCTGGAGAGGCTCCTGTCATCCAGAGGCTCCTGGAAACTTTCACAGACAACTGGCATGTAAGGGACTTCTCCTCAGCTTCTGAAAAATGTCATAATAGTTCTTTTTTTTTATCACATATCAGAAGTATTTTGACATTCAGATTAATACAGAAAAAGGTTAGTAGCACAACATTCCAGAGATGTGAACTTGACTATTATATACTTACCTAGCACCTAATCAGGAACACCTCTTCACATGCTTATTCATTTGATTATCCAGCCAATCATGTGGCAGCTTTTAATGATTAAAATCATGCAGATACAGGTCATGCTAATGTTCACATTAAACATCACAATAAGGAAAAAAGTGATCTCAGTGACACTGACTGTGGCATTATTGTTGGTACCAAACAGGCTGGTTTGAGTGTTTCTGAAACTGCTGATCTCCTGGGATTTTCACACACAATAGTCATTAGAGTTTATTCAAAATGTTGCCAAAAAGAAAAAAATCCGGTTAGCAGCAGTTCTCGGGAGGGAAACCACTTGTTGATGAATGAGGTCAAAGGAGAATGGTCAGACTGGTTGGAGCTGACAGCAAGGCCACAGTAACTCTTCTAAACCAGTCTTTAGAAGTTTGGTTGTAAAGTAGAAAAGCATCTCAGAATGAACAACTCCTCCAACCTTGAGGTGAATGAACAGCAGAGGAACATGTCAGGTTCAACTCCTGTCAACCCCCAAAAGAAATCTGATGGTACAGCGGGCACAGGCTCATCAAAATGGAGAGTTGAAGACTGAAAAAACATAGCCTGGTCTAATGGATCTGGATTTATGTTGAGGCATGCAGATGGTAGGGCCAGATCTTGGTGTCAACAGCAAAAATCTATTGAACCAACCTGCCTTTTGTCGACAGTCCAGGCTAGTGCTGTTGGTGTAATGATGTGGGAAATGTCTTCTTTTGACACTTCGACCCATTAATACCAACCAATCATGGTTTAAAAGACAGGGCCCATCTTAGTATTGTTGCTGACTATGTGTACCAGTTTTTATCATCTTTATGTTAAGAAGTACAAGTGGTCTCAGACTGCTTTCATTAACATGACATTAAGTTCAGTGAACTTCAGTGGCCTCCCCAGTCACCAGATCTGAATCCAGTAGAACAACTTTGGGATGTGGGAGAACAGCATGAATGGGCATGTATCGCACCATACGCAATCGAATGCAGAAATGATCTGATGCAATTGTGTCAACATGGACAAGAATCTTAGAGGAAAGTTTTCAAAATCTTGTGGAATCCAGGCCAGGGAGAACTGAGGCTGTTTTGAGAGAAAAGGGAGGCACTACCCAGTCTTGTATCATGTTCCTAACAAAGTGCTCCTTAAGTGTACTTAGGACTTGATTCAAACTTAGTTAATGGATTGGATCATTTAAGACTTACACTAACGTATAATATATATGACTTGAACTTTACAGAAATAAACTTTGTGACACTCTTGCTAAAGTTAAAGTGGAAGAATCCTGACTGACCGCAGTAGAGTCAGCACACGATGTACAAGACCCAATAAGAATGGGTAAATTATCTCAAAGTAGAGCAAAAACCACCAGCGAATTGACTTTCATATTCAGGTTGCCAGATTAAGCTTGAATAGAGGACCGTGTTTTTGAAATGGAATTACTTTTGGTAAAGAGAACATTACAACCTGTTTGGGATTTTAAACTGAAAGTGAAGGACTTGGTGACTAAGGATTTGTCAATTTCAACTTTTGACTTGTGACATATACAGAAAGATGAGTACTCAAGTCACAGGACTTAGATTCGGGTCAGACTCAAAGCAGAATTCTGGTAACTAAATCCTTTAAACGTTTGTTACTTTTGCAAACTTGAAATCAGCAAGCCCTAAACACGGTCAGTGTAGTAACCAAATGTTTTCATTCAAGATTCTGTTGCTCAAAAATATTCTGTAATCAATAAACAACTCATGTCTAATGTTACCTGCATGCTGCAAATACAAAAACACTCTAAATACGAAAGCACATACAAAAGCCAAAGCACAAGCCAAATTTCAACTCTGAGGCCCAATTTTATCTTTCAAAAGGTATTATAACATGAGTTTTGATACCTCTAACATAGAATGTGCCTGTATATCTCTGCATTCGTTTGACAGATGAGGTGGCTTTGGGTCAGGAGCTCCTCCTTTTCTCACACAATTTCTGTTACATCATCTCATACACCTTTTTTCCAGAACTCTCATGTTTATTTTATTGTACTAACTGCCGCCTGGCTTTTATGTATTTGAGGTTAACCAGGGACTTGCATGTTGTAATGAATCCTCTGAGGTTCTGGTCATGAAGTCTTCCCTTGATCATGGATCTGTGTTCCACCTCTAATGACTTGTGATTCGTTAAACAATGACTTTGTCCTGCCAGTTGTATACACCATCTCTTAAAACATAACTGAAGTTCATGTCTGTTAATTGATTTTCCAGTGCCTTCATTGTCACACACTGACACACGCACACAGAGAACGTCTTTCTGCCATTTCCATCCAGACAAAGCCAGCCTTGTCACAAACGATCTTTTCCATCATCATATTATTCCAGCTGTTGTAAAAGTGGTTAAAATATAAATCAAAGACTGTCACACAGTTAACCCTCCAGATTATAGTAGTAGGATGACAGAAGTGTTAACACAGACACACACGTATACACCATGATGGACAAAGGATAACCCCCACAGTGGGGGTGGTGGTATCTGACTTCTCAAAATAGCTGAAGAAGCCATTTGAAATGGAAACTATTCATAGTAAAGACTTTTTCTTAGTCTGCTTACATACACACAAATAGTAGCCTTGAAAGAGGTGATGAGTCATTTTAGGCAGTCACTTTGTAAATGACATTTCAACCCTCTTTAATATACAGTGAACCGGTCCTCTTATTTTGTGTTAAGAAAATAGTGGCATTAAGTCTCAGATGATGTACTGTTTATTGCGAATAACATTGTGTCTACTGTTTGTCTGTACTTGTAGAAAGTGAACGGCTCTCCGTTCATGAGCAACGATGCAGGCTTTGCCTTGGCCTATGCTGTCATAATGCTGAACACTGACCAGCATAACCACAATGTCCGCAAGCAGAACATCCCTATGACTGTAGAGGTGAGTGATCTCTGTCTCTCTCTCAAAAACAGATTTGCACGTACACATACACACCTCCTTTTTCCAGTGCATAGTGGAATTTTTTTTAATTTCTTTTATTCATAACCAAAGCCCCTCAAGAATAAACACTAAAGCAGGCCCTCCGGTCTGCTAAGTTATTTGTTCTTTAGAATATATAGAACGGTGGTAAAGGTCACCATTTGGGGACTGTAGAACTTGAGTTTGATGGAAAACAAGCTGAATAAGTACTTGAAAGGTTTACTGATTTATGACTGCTATGTCCCCACCCACTCAGGTGCTGGGCTCTGCAGGTCAAACACCCCCTCTCAGACTGGCTGGACACAGAAACCTTGTTTTTTGGCATTTCACCATTTCAACAGATTGAAATCAGTTCAAAGCGAAGTTGGTTGGTCAGTTCACCACCTGAATCAAATGCTTCATATAGAAATGAATCTGAACCAAATTTGAGTCAAACTGTTCCAACAAACTGTAGTGGATAACTACCTGGGACCTGGGGGATATGGGTTTTAATCACAGTGTAGTGCATGGTGGAGTTTTTCGAAGAGTTACATTTTAGTTTTCTTTGTTTTCAAAACTATAACCGCTAAAAAAGAACTCAACATTCAGGCTGGCCATATTGGTCTGATAAGTAGGTGTCTTCTGACTACAACCCTTCTGACATTCCTTAGGTCACACACCTCTTGTGACATTAATAATCTTGTGCCCAGGTCACCACAGCAGTCAGGAACAGACCACACCCCTGACAACAATTGGCCACACAGTTGTGATGATAAAAGGCCATACTCTGACTTTAGAGACGGTTTTCAGTTTAATTTTTCTGGTATTCAAAACCATAGAACCTTACCGAAGTCTGTGTAAAGATTAGACTTTGTGAGACTTGTTATATTGGTTGGATAAGTAATGTTTTGTTAGATTTTATAGAGTACTGGTTAAGATTACAGCTAGTTTAGGCATCCCTTCTTGAATCTGCTGCTGCACTTGCATGACATACTGGTGTCACTGCAACCCATACCCAACGGAGCCTTTTAATCATGACTGTGTACATAAGCTGTTACTGCTCTACTCTTACTTTAGCTGCATGCCTACACATGTTGCTCAATCAAAAGCTGTGATTCTGATCACTGCAATTGCTGCTGCTGCTGACAACATTTTAAGAGCACCTTACTACCATGTTAACCTTATCATGGCATTTCAAAAGTATCTTGCCTGTCCCATCAGTCCAATTATGTCGAGTCTTGGGGTTTTCTAAGGAGTAAATAACAGAGCTGGCTTTGTGTTAGCCAGTGTTCTGAGGCTCTGTTTGGCAGCTGTTTGTCCTTTCAGATGCGGAAACAGATGCACATTCTTGGACTGAGACTGGAGCCTCCTAACCTTACTGTGATGTTTTGGGAGTGGCTCTCAGTGTGTTTGCACTCCACTTTATTCACTTCTCCAGTGTCCAAGCTAAGTTTCTTGTGCTTGTGCTTATAAATACATGTTTATATGTGTGAGGAAAATTTTGATGGCCGAAGTAGCTCGTAGTTCTGGCCTTGCTGATATGCCACAGCAGTTGCCAGAGTTTGGGGTAAATACTGGAGAGATGACATGGCAGCTATGACATAACCATAAAAAGTTTAATAATGCTATAGCCACTACAAGCAGTGGTTGTAAACTGACTCCATAATCATATATTTTGGCAAGACAGTTCTTAAAGGGAGTGTATGTAAGTTTTCTCTGCCACCAAACATGGCTTCTTGCCAGTAGTAGGTGATAAGATGTCAGATTGTGCCCTCTGAGCAGTGCTCCTTCTTCAGGGGAGACAGGAGAGTGACAAGATGGGCCAGCCAGGCCGAGGCTAACCCTAGTAAAGAGAAAGGAACTGATAGAAATAGAAACAAAACAAGAGTTATCATTTGCATTGCTTTTTACCACTGCACTTAGCACTGGAAGAGTAAAGGAATAAAATATGACGCCGAACTTGCAATGCTTCTAGACTGGGGAGTAAACAGTTGTTAATGATAACATTGGATTTGTGGTAATTCTTACATATAGCACTTTTTAAAGATGCTATTCTAAAACAGATTATGAAATGAATATAAAACAGCTCCTGCTGAGATGCCACAGCAGGTTCCGCGACTGTTGGTGGCATTGTCTGGTGAAATGTCTTAGTATTGGCCACTGTTTTGTAAGATTCCAGACATTTCTAAAAAAACCTACTCATCTCATAGTGATCATGATTGAAATTCAAAATAATAGAAAATAGTTACATTAGACTGATTTTTTAATAAAAAAGATTAAAATATGCATATGCATTAATTTTTTGCCTACAAGGGAAAAATGATTTTAGGGTGGGTTTCTTTTTAAATTACACAAAGTAGAAAATAACCCCTTAAAGTTTATAGAAGGCAGTTCTTTCACTGTTTCTTCATATTTGTCCTTTATGTGGTCAAGTCTTCAATGAAAGCGAAAGTTCATCAAAGAGCTCAAAGTGCTCGAATTTTAAAAAAATCAAGACAACTGTTACTGTATGATCATACACAATAACAAGTTTAATACTTCGTTATCATTAATTAAACTAAGTTAAACAGACATACAGACGGATAGATACGTTGGGTGCATAAGTAATTTGACTGTGACACCTTTTTTCAATTTCGCCTCTGCACGCCACCAAGATGGATTTGAAACAAACAAATCAAGATGTGATTGAAGTTTAGACTTTCAGCTTTAATTAAATTGAATGACAATCCTTTCCATGGTCAGGTGTGGCCTGATCCTTTGTTATTTTATAACAAATTAAGCAGATAAAAGTTTTGGACTTGATTCTAAATGTTGAATCTGCATTAGGTAGCTGTTCATGGGAGCGGTCCAAAGAGGTGTCAATGCAAATTAAGGAGGCTATCATTAGGCTAAATAAAACAAATGGACTAATCACCACCAAGGTTCAGCAAAGGCCTGGCAAAGCTTTTCAAGGGAGGAAACTACATTTGGTGATGTCCATGGCTTCCAGATTTCAGGCAGTCATTGACTGCAAAGGACTTTCATCCAAGTATTAAAAATAATCCTTACATTTCTAATTATGTTGGTTTGTCCAGTTACTTTCGAGCCTCTGACAATGATAAAAATTGTCGAATTCATAAACATTTAATGTGATAGTTTTTTAAAATTCGTCTAATTAAAGCTGAAAGTCTACACTTCAGTCAGATCTCCATGGCTTCATTTCAAATCCATTGTGGTGGTGTACAGAGATAAAATTACGAAAACTGTGTCACTCTCCAAATTCTTATGCACCTAGCAATCGATAGGCTGGTAGGTTGGTAGGTAGGTAGGTACAAGGTATACAAGTGTACAGGTATAAGGATGTAAATTTCAGTGTATTTTGTTATTTTTGTCAATAACAGCTAGTGGTTATTTTGTTTTGTCCTGACGTAGACCTATAACACCCCCTATTGGTTATTTTAGAATTACAAATTTACAAATATTCTCAGTGTATGGGAAATGAAAAAGCTACATAAATGCAACACAACTTTGGGCTGTTTAAAAGCTTATAAACCATACCCCACATCACACATGGCACAGACGGAAACCTTCAAAAAATAATTATATAATATAATTTCTGAATGAATATCTATACTTATATATTCTCTTCTGTAAACATGATTTCGACGATATCAATATAATGGTGGTGTTGATATATCACAACTAAGGAGCTCAAATAGGCCTACGATATCACCATCATTCCTCCAAATAAGTTGACTGGCATTTGTACGAAAAAGTGGGAGCTAACTGTATGTTACAGGTAACTGCCTTAGCATATCACCAGGAGGTCACACAGACAGTGGCATCTGGCATAAAATCTTACTAGCAGTTTCCACAAACAGCAGCTGCTGCCGTTAAAGCTCAGTGGCAGGTGGAGGTGCTGCTGTGAGTGCCACATCTGCATTTCACTGACACTTATTAACTCTGCTGTCACTTCATCTTTACGTGTATTTATTCAGCAGCCTTCTTATTTTTCATTGCACTGACTGCCATTTTTGCAATAAATAGTGACCAACCAGCATCACTAATTAACTTTACTTCCATTTTACATCTGTCAACATGGTAAGGAACTCTGTTTGGTTGAAGTGCACTCCGTCAGCCAGTAAGTGTTCTCATTTCTGACAAAAGATGCTTCACTCTGTAACACTGCTATTCTGTCACTCAAGACTGTTAGCTCCACAGTTCCAGCACCTTCAACAAAGCAAGGAATCTTCTGTAGTTACATGATCCCCTGTCCCCTGACCTTCAACAGTCAGAAACTCGTAGTTTAAAGTATTCATACATCTATAATTTATGCCTATCAGTAATTTTAAATCAGGAGTAGCTTTATTAGAAACAGGTATCATGTGAAATATAAATCTGTACCTAAATCCAAATTTCATATTATATGCCACCAGGTGAAAATATTAAGAGAATATATAGAATCTAGAATTATTTAAAGTGCCTTAAACTTTTGCAGAGTACTGTTACATCCTAACCCCCTGTGACATCAGCTGGCGACACCTACAAGCTATGTCTCAGTAAAGAATCCATGCTCCACTGGAAAGAAATAGGTAGCGTTCCTTAGGCCATGTAGCCATTATAGCTGTTGACCACATCCCACAGGGCAGCTGACAGCAGGCCCCTTTCACCCTAGCTGCTGTTAACAGACCCCCTTGATAGCAATGGACAAAGCCTCTATATCATGCCCCTATGATGATAACAGACCATGCCTTTTATGATGGAAACAGACTACAAGGCACCAGCCTCGCAACAGTCATGCCAGCAGACCACACACTTCTGACAGCAACAGATGGCAATAGGCCATGCCCTTTATGAAAGTCTCTGGCAACATTTAATAGTTGCAATGACATTAATGACATTAGTTTAGAATTTGTTTTGGTAGTTTAATAATTGCACAATTCCTTCACAATAATAAGTGCTGCTGACTCAGTATCATGCCTGCCTGGTCATTCCTTGTCATCTACGCTCTTGCTGTTGGATAACAAGAGAGACACTGCCCCTGCCAAAAGGTGCACATCAATAAGTATTGTGCAAATCATTGTGTGGAGACAACTGCTGAGCAAGCTATTGAATAATTGTTTTTAAAATATGCAAACATCAACGCATTTGCATGGTCACAATGTGTCCCCGACCCCCTTTGGTGGTCGTTTGGCCGATTGGATTACAATCATCCTAAATACATCTTGGGTACCTTTACACCTGTAAACCTAATGTAGTCAAGCACTATCCAATTGCAGTCTTATCCCCCAAAATTCATTTTAATGAACGAGACGTAAGTTGGGTATAATATTTATATTTGTAAACATTTTTAAAAACTTGGTGTTTGTGCCTTTGTCTAACAAATGTTAGTTTGCATATTTAAATCTGAAAAGGAAAAAAAAATACAGTTTAGTTATATATCTTTTTTTCTCGCAAAAAAAGACAAATGGTGGGACATGACACCATTTGTGTCTGAGGTATGACATTCCCCTGTGAGCGCTAGAATTTGCACTGGTGAACCATGGTGGCTCAGAAAGCCCACAGTCAACAGCTGTAGCCAGTGGTGGTACATCTGAAAGGTGAACTCACCCTGAACAGGCAGCAAGGGGGCAGGGAAAGAGGCCTCTGTCTCTCTCTCTCTGTCTCTCTCTCTTCATCTATTGTCTGTTTTTTCTGTCTTGATTGACAGGAGATGAAGACTAAACAGAGTGTCTAGGGCAGCTTGTGAAAAGATTGTGAGTCAAGCACTCTCACTGACAAACAATAGCAGGCACATGCTTTCGCTTTCTCTCCGTTGCACTCTCTTATCGCCACAAAATTTGCAGAATTATTCTTTCTTGAGTCAAGTTGTAACTCATTATACAGACGTATATTGTTTTAATCATTCCTGCATGTCAAAAATGTCAGTTGCAGTTTGCTGAAAAACACTTGTTAACCTCTAGGCTCTGACAGAACAGGCAGAGGCTTCTAAACAATAGTTTGGAGAGTGCCAGTAAAAGTCCTTCAGTCACTAAGCAGTTTGCAGTGCATAGTATTCAACACAGCATGTTTTGGCCGTGGGGATATTTTTGAAATAAAAAAAATTATGCCTGGAATCAGCCGTCTATATCAGATTTATTTATTTTTTTTTAATTTTGCCAAAGCTCTAACAATGAGATTTCATTGTTTGAGTGGTGTAAAGTCAGTGGTATACTGTTCACTTTGTTCATAAAACACACCATGCAGCTCAGCTTGGCAGCCTATGTGTTGGTTATCAATAGCAGATGGTCAAGAGCTGTTATCTTACAGTGAGTGACCACGTGTATGAGTTTGAGACGGTGCATGTCCCTGATATGAGTATGGCAATACAGGCCTGATCTTCATCGGCCTCCTGCTCTCTTTGTCTTTTTCTTCTAATGTTTACATATCAGTGTGCGTCTGCAGAGAAACTCCTGTTTCTTTTCTTCTTACCTGCCATGAGGACAAACCTTGCCAAGTCAAGACATAAAACTGAGCCTTGAGGCTGTCAGTCATCGCCAGGTGGTTATGTTTATTTACAGGACGCTCTAGGCCCTAATCCCTGTTTTCCTAAAGCCTCAACTAAAGTGTCTTAAGTGAAACATAATGGATGTGTTTTCACCTGAGACCTTTTTCATTGTTGATTTGATGCTCACTTAACAAAGCACTGAGTGACAGTCTTGGCTGTCAGAACAAAGCCTCTGTGTTGAGATACATTGACTGACATGTTGATGGCTGGAAATGACACTCTGTTTTTCACTCTTAATTATCTCATTAACTGCATTGTTTTTGCTTTAAACAGCAATTCAAGAAAAATTTGAAGGGAGTAAATGGAAACAAGGACTTCGACCAGGACATGTTGGAGGATATTTACAATGCTATCAAGTAAGCTGCAGTAATAACATGACACTAGCCTGACTTCCTAATTAAGATGAGAATAATCTCTGAGGTAGAAATCTCACATTCCAAGATTAACTTTTAGATGTTTGTTTTCTTTAAATAATTTGACTATATTTTGAGTTTATATTTTTAAAAAATCCAGTAATGGTGACATCCTCTATGGATATGGTGGGTATATTTATTCTAGAATTTATTTAGATGAGCCTTGAAAGAATGAGATATAGTATGATATATGATTCCTTTCTCTTAATGAGTGAGTGGAGTCAAACAATTTTCACATCACAATATACTGTCAAAACATGCAACACAGTAACAACGCGAAAAGGAAAAACAACAGAACACATGTACCTAGTATACATATAATTAACAAAAAAAGCAATACAGAAAACTAGACACTTCTCATACCAGTGGTTCTGTTGGCTGTTAATTTCCTATATGAATACCAAGTGGATATTCAGATCATCAATTAATTTTTATACTCTTTCTTGCAATTGAAATTCCAAGATCAGTGTATACAGGATATCTGCAGATCTTGAAAAGTCTGACAAAGTACTGAATTCAGTTCTTTCAAAAGAGGCCTTAGAATGTATTAATAGTTAATTAATTGTGATACCTTTGTGGTGCTTTCAAAAAAAGTGTACTCCACACCAAACTTTCCATCACTAGAACCCACCCTCTTAAGACAATATTTCAGTTTACTGATGAAGCTCTGTGAACAGAAACATCTTACATAAATGGAGTACAAGTGATTGACAGTATTTGGGATTCTTTTCTTTTCAAGTAACTTAGTCATAAAACATTTTCCTATCCAATTGAGGACATTCATGTGCTCAAATTAGGCTCAATAAGATTTTGAGAATTATCGAGGTAGTCCCAGAATTTGTAGAAGTAAATCATCCTTTGTAAACCTATAAAATAACTGCCTGAGAAATTCAAGTTTTTCAAGCAGTATCCAATCAGAAGGAATATATTTCCCGTGCCTGAAAGGTGCAGTAAATTTTCAAGATTGATGATAGCACGGGATACAAACCCAGAAGAGTCTGTGCCATCATTTATCTAAAAAATCCAATACACCTTTCAGGACTTTTGCAGTGGAGATGAAGGCTATGGAACCATCTGCCTTCTCATTGTACTCTGCTTTGTGATTGGATTGTCATTGTCCAATCAGATTCAGGTGTAAAGAGAAGTTGAGATTTCATACTTGTAACTTCAGCATTACATAAAATGTGGGAAACTTTGAGTTTTCAGATTTCTGCTTTGTTTCAGTGCACAAATGTCCACAAAAGCACTTATTTTTTCACAGTGGCTTTGTGTTAACTCACCATTGAAAACATTTGTTCAGATATTTTATTCACACTTTCTTTTTTCTATGCAGTTACATATTTTTTCTAGATACGTACAAATTTGATTTCTTGAGCAGATTTATTTTACAGGTTTACAGAGGTTGATTTACAAGTACAATCTTTGGAATTATTTGTCAACATCACTTTACAAGTTTAAAAATGTTTTTGACCATAATCTGAATCTATAGACATTACACCTGTAAACTAAAATCAGGATGTTTTGATGGTGGATTTGGCACACAGCTTAAATTAAATTAATCACACCATCCATTTTCTGCCACTTTTTCTGGGCCTATATCAAATTAATTGATTAATTATAATTAAATGTATCATTTGGTATTATTTATATATACATCTGGGAGGTACTGACAGAAAATTGATATAAAGTCTTAGGTGAACTTTTAGGTTGTTCTTTTTTTGTGGGGGGGGGTTGTTTTTTTTCAACTAATAGTCCAAAACCCCAAATCATTCAATTTATGATTTTATATTAAAAAAAAAAAGGGAAAGCAGCAAGTCTCCATATTGGCGAATCTGGAACTGGAGAACTGTGATCATATTGGTCTTGATTCATACTTTTGTTGATTTATGAAAAACAATTAATTTAAAAAATGTTTTTGCTGAAAAATTTTTATATTCTACAATATAACTCATAAATAAAAGTATGTCTTTAATATTGCTTACAAAATTCAAGTGTTAAATCAGCACAAAAACCCCGGCCCCTGCCCGTGGTGAATCATTCATAAGATTTGAAAAAGGTTCTATGACTAGCCTTTTCAAGAGATTTAATTTATAAGCTAACATGAGTGAGCTCTTATTAAAGCTGCATTTTTTTTTTTTTTTTTATCAATAGGAATGAAGAGATTGTGATGCCAGATGAGCAGACAGGTTTAGTGAAAGAGAATTACGTATGGAGTGTGTTGCTACACCGTGGTGCCACACCTGAGGGTGTTTTCCTCCACCTGACACCGGGAAGCTACAACCATGACTTGTTCACCATGACCTGGGGTCCTACCATTGCTGCCCTTTCCTACGTCTTTGATAAGAGCCTGGACGACAGCATCATCCAAAAAGCCATCACTGGCTTCAGGTGAACAAGTATAAAATAGTCAGCAACTAAGTGGGTAGAACTGGGAGATACAAAGTATCTTTATAAAGATACTTTGTGTGGCTGTACTTTAGGTACAGCCACACACTGTGAAACAACTCTTATATGTCCTCTCTTAGTTGTTAGTCCAACTTCCATTGTTCTCAAACAAAATGTCCACTACCACGGGAGTTGTTTGCAGTCGTAGAGGTGTTTATCAGTCGAAGGCAGTTCTGGCTCATCTTTCCAACCCACAATAACTGGTCTGTTTCATTGTGCTGTTGACCAGGGTCAGGATACATCTTGAAAAGCATTATTCCATAATGACCACACACTATTTAACTGACAAATGCTGTATTCCACTCAGTCAAAATTTCTGATTAGATGAACACATATCACTCCATTGGCTGTCATTTTTTAAAATGGAAGATGTTTTGGGTGTACTGGAAATGGTTTGAACTTTTCAGGAGTTTCGTAATGGGAAGTTGTCATAATTTAAACCACTCCCACTAATTAACTGATTGGTCAGAGAACTACCTTTCTGATATATGCTTAGGTGAAATGGAATGAAATCTGTTTATTTATTTAAGACCAGCCCTCTTTAACCGAAATTCTTAAGAATACAGTATGTCATGTTTTTTATGTGTTTTTGGGGTTTTAGGGTGTATAGAAATATGTGTTAATTTCTTTGCAGGAAATGTGCAATGATAGCGGCTCACTATGGCTTCAGTGATGTTTTTGACAATTTGATCATCTCCCTCTGCAAGTTCACCACTCTGAACAATGAGGTGAGGTCTTTTCAGAAAATCACAAGAGCCTGTTGGGCTGTTATGGTCCAGCTTGTTTTACCAATAGAGAGTGCAGATGTTAAAGCACGTTTTTCGAACAGTTCCTCATACCAGTGGCTCTGTTGGCTGAATTTTTATTCATTTTCTTGCAATTAAGATACAAGATATCTATGTCAATCTGTTTTGTTTTTAAGTGATATTTCTTTCAATGTTTTGTTCAGTGTTTTTTTTTTGTCTGTTTGTTTGTTTTAGAGTTTCATTTAGCATCATCTTGTAGTACACATTGTCACTATTGCTTGCTAAAGCACATTACACATAATGAGTGTTTACTTTTGTTGACTTTTCTAGGTACAGGTCACATTAATTGATTAATAATTAAATATCTTACTGTGAATTATTGTTCTATACTGCTTGGAATTATGGCAAAAAATTTGCTTCAACAAATTAATGTATGAATAATTGTAGACCTTTTGTTTTGACTGGTTTTCCATCATTCTTCAACCACTATGACCACAAAGAAGGAATCAAATTCTGTTAAATTCTGTTTGGTATTAAAAAGTGTATAATATATACTTGTGCTTGTGCCAAGCACATATGCAAGGTAATATAGAATATAAAAACAAAAACAAAATGATAATGTATTGATTAGAGTACCAAAAAACACTGCAAAGCCACAAAATTTGAAAGAAAAGCGCCCCCCTTTTTCTACGCTTCTTGTTTGAATTGTATTGGTAAAGATGTGTAAATACAATAACTGCGTGAGAATGTTGTGTTGGTGTGTCCTCTCCTCCTACAGTCTGTGGAAAACCTTCCTACAGTCTTTGGAAGCAACAGTAAGGCACAGACAGCAGCCAAGACAGTGTTTGACCTCGCCCATCGGCATGGCAACATCCTGAGGGAAGGCTGGAAGAACATCATGGACTCCATGCTGCAGCTGTTCAGAGCCGAGCTCCTTCCCAAAGCCATGGTCGAGGTCAGTACTCCATTTCTAAACTCTAAACACACTTTTCCATTCTGTCAGTGACTGGTCACAGCGCTATGATAACACTGCAGATACAGTACCTTGGTTGTAGATTCTGTTTCAAAGAAACAGATTGCAGTCTACATATTCTGCTGCCACCTACTGCTCAGTGCTCAGACACCATGCTTGTTGCCTCAGGTGGAGGATTTTGTGGAGCCAAATGGGAAAATTTCTCTTCAAAGAGAGGAAATGCCTTCAAATCGGTATGCATGATGAAATATCTACATTAGAAGATCGTAGGAAATGTTTTTAAGTTATCACAGTATATTTTTATACTTTCAGTAATAAGGAAAGATTTATTTAACAGAACAATCTGGACCAAGACAGCCAAAAGAATAAATTAGATTTTCCTACTCTCCTGTATATCAGTGGAGAGTCTGCGGTGTTGAGTTTTGTTAACTGGCTGACACTGAGTGGAGCTGAGCAGTCAGGACTCAGAGGCCCATCCATGGAAAACCAAGAGGCAAAGCAGACCGCCATTCTCTGCATAAAGGTACTTAAAACTAAGCATGATGCCTTAACAATTACTGTAGTTATGTTTTATTATGAATGATACGTCTTATAGAATATATAGTATTTGTTTATATCAAGATATTCACGTTGTCACAATTTTTAAGTATATAAATTTCATATTAAGTATTAAGTGCCATAGATAGAATTATTAGAGGTCTTATGTTTTGACTGTAGGTAAGATAGGTTTTCTTGCTACATGATCACTTAGATTATACACAGTACATGTTTGTAGTACAGCCAATTTCCTACCTGCATTACTAAATACATTTTCTTTCGTGCATATAAAAGAATGGGCAGTGAAGGCTTTTGTCATTTGTTATAATGACTGCATTATTTGTACTTTATTTATACATAATTATTAATTATTATTATTTGACTCTTTAAAATATAAAGTAGTACTTTTATATTGTAGGTTAAACCACTTGACCTATTGGATTTTCTCTGAATAAAGCAGTCTGTCAACCTGAGTCTGTCTGTCAATCTGTCAACCTGACAGATTTTTCCGTTTCTCTCTGCCTAGCATTGTGACCCAGAAAAGCTGATCACAGAGAGTAAATTCCTACAGCTGGAGTCACTACAGGAGCTAATGAAGGTTACTGTATTTTTTACCAACATTTCTTATTACCACATTTATATAGCTAGTAATTGTCATGTCGTGAATGAATTGAACTGCTTGGAAGAGAGTACTTGTAGGCTAGTTTGGATGAATGTACCCAATTATCAGTATTTACATCACAGTTCAGTCATAAAGACAACAAAGCAAAAAAATAGATTCTCCTCTTTAGGCTCTGATATCAGTCACACCAGATGAAGAGACTTATGATGAAGAGGATGCTGCCTTCTGCTTGGAGATGATGCTGCGTATTGTTTTGGAGAACCGGTAGGAGGGAGGATCCTCAATGATACAATATACTGTACCTTTGAGGCATAGTTATATGTGTTGCCTTTGTCATGATTGTCTCTTTCCCTGTTTGCATGTGTAGAGACCGTGTGTCCTGTGTGTGGCAGACAGTTCGTGACCACCTCTGCCACCTTTGCGTCCATGCCAATGAGAGCTGCTTCCTGGTTGAGAGGGCTGTGGTGGGACTCCTTCGACTTGCAATCCGCTTGCTACGAAGAGAAGACATTAGCTCTCAGGTACACCAAACACACATGCTCACACTATAGGGGATTTAAAGGGTCACTGAAGACGAGATGCACATACATACATCTGTGTGATTATTTACTAAAAGTCCTATATGTGTGTATATGCGTGGTTCCCCACAGGTTCTCCTCTCCCTGCGTCTTCTACTGATGATGAAACCGCATGTCTTGTCCCGGGTGAGCAGGGAAGTTGCCTATGGCCTTCATGAGCTGCTGAAGACTAACGCAGCCAACATCCACTGTACAGATGACTGGTACACACTCTTTTCCCTGCTGGAGTGCATCGGAGCTGGAGTGAAACCTCCTGCTTCCTTCCAGCTCACCTCCAATACTACTGACAATGACACAGGTAAAATACTTCTCTCAGCACACCTGTCAATGAGCATATTGCACACCCAACCTCTATAACATATGGTTGCACACCACTGGTGCAAAACCTCCACAGGCAGTGTTGAAATTAATACATTTGTTTACAATTATATGTCTTAAACTCAGCCTGATCCTCCAAACAGACAACTTTTCAACTTTTCTCCCCCTAGTATCTGTAAATGTTATTTATTGTTATTTATGTATGTACGTCACTGTGGTGAAGACCAGATCACTTTCCATTTCTGGTGCTATGGTTAAGACCCAGTTCTATTAATGTATGAGGTGAGACAGGTTTTGTAACTTATTGATTAAGAATTATTAGGTAGGAATAATGCCAACTAAATATCAGTTTTGAGCCCTCTCAAGTTCTTTCCATTAAGTGAGTGCCTGTTCGAGGTTCACTCTTGTTTTACTTCCTTCTCTACTTCTTTCCGTCTCCATCTTCTTTGCCTTCTCCAGCAAAGGGTCTCTTTTTCTTTTGTCAGGTAGTTGCCACATTTAGTCTGATTGTTTCACCATCTATCATTTCTGCTACCTGGGGAAAGCTACTGATAGCTACCAGGGAAAACGAAAGTGCTATCCTATCAACATGCTTTGATTGTGCAATGGCAGAAGAACTTGCTTTGTGCTCTAAATTGAACATTCATTTTCTAGAGAGATTTGGTACTTGGTGGCAAACAGAATTAAATAGTAAAAGTAAGGCCTATAGCCAATCATTCTAAATGTCAATGAGATCATCATTACATAGCCTTTACATTAAGCGGTCAACATTTACTTCATGATGATAAGTTAAAGCAAAAAAGGAAACATCTTTATATGATGAGGAGTTATAGGAAGTAAAGAAAAATGGGAGAAAAAAGCTATCACAAAAAGCTGTTGATTATTCACCAAACCAAAAATAGTTGAACAGCAAACTAATTCAAAGTGGAAGTGAAAACCTGATTTTTGTTCAAGTCTTTTGAAAATCCAACTTTCATCCTCTTTCTGATATTTAAAGTAAACAGACATATATGATGAGCTCTAGTTATACAATAGAGTCAAGCATGAAATACATTGCAAAAAAAGGAAATAGCTGAAAATGCATTGTGTCTGCTGTATGTCTACAGGTGCCCAGTCAGATAGCGAGCTTTCTTCTCATCATCCAAGTGAACTGAGTTTAGACCGCGGCTACACATCTGACTCAGAAGTCTACACTGAACACAGCAAGACCAGGATCTCTCGCTCCACAACTGATGTAGATGTAGCAAGCAGTGGATGGCTTGTGGTCAGCACGTACACACGTACACATACACACACATACATCCTTATATATGTACATAAAACCTGCATGATGAGCAGCGATGTGTACTAAATATTCTGTAAGCACTTAAACATCCTCAGTCACATGGTATCACATATAAACCAATTTGTAACTCTGTCATTAAAAATTAATTTTATTTCTAAAAACTTTTTAGAGTAGAATCCAAGTCAATAGGTATGTCAGATGAATAGAGGCCATAATTGTTACAAGAAATTCCATAAAGATTGGTTATTTCAAATTTATTTTATTAATCATATAATTTAAAAGATTTCACAAATATTTCATCAAATTCTGATGTATATTTTTATTTCTGTGATTTGTATGTTTTTTCCAGGTTGGGAAGGATGACTTGGACACAAGTAAGACCACTCCAGTAAGCTCTAAAGCTCTGCTGAATCACCCACTGGTCAACCAATACAGTCTGACGCTGGGTCAGGACCTGGGCCAGCACGACACAAAGTCTCTCATTAAGTGTGTGGAGACACTCTCTTTCATCGTACGTGATGCAGCCCATGTCACACCTGACAATTTTGAGCTGTGTGTTAGAGCTATACGAGTGTTTGTGGAGGCGAGCCTCAATGGAGGTAAGACACTGAAATATATTAAAATTTCACAGATGATTTAAAAAAACAATGTAATTTTACTAAGTACTTAACAGACAGAGATGAAGTGAAAAGATAGTGACCGAAAAGATGACATGAAAGTTCTCAAAGATGATTACAAATAGCTGTGTTGTAGACCAAGCTGTAACCACTAGTCTGGCAAATCTATGCTGACTTGGCAGTGTTCGTTGTGCCTGTGATTGTTTTGATTGGTTCACCACTGAATGCAAAATTCCACTAACCTAATCAACAGTCCTCCACTGATGCACTTCCATAAAGTCTGGCTTTTTGTGAGAGACAGAATAATAAAGATATTGGCCAAAATCCGACAGAGGGGACATGTCAGCATTTCATAATGTGTGGTTCCTATTAAAAATTTTTAGTCTTCAAGCCAGAGCTGAGATAATTCTAATGATGTCATCAGGGCTATTTGCTAGACCTGACAAGGCTCAGTGTACCAGTGTAACATCCCAAATGATGAATAAATCGACCCTGATATTTAAAATCTGATGAGTGCTCCTATAATTAGGTCCTCAAAATTCAGATTCAGATTTTATTGAGAACTTGGTTATATGGTATGAGCTATAACAACAGTAACAACTAAACAGTGCCCCCCAGCAGGACTCAATATACAGTATACAACAAAACTGAATACACACGTGTACAATATCACTAAAATATTAAATGATTTATAACTGTGCCATCCTATAATAATGGTGTTATTTTTAAGTTTAAGTGTTGGATATATATTCTTATGTTTAATTAAAAACATAAAGATTACATAAAATATGTTGAAAATATTACCCCCAAAGTAAAACCTAAAAGCAGCAAATTTCATTACACCTGCCATTTCAGATTAAGGCCAATTGCATCATCAACATTATAAAAGAACCTATTTAAAACATAGCTTCCTCAGTTATGGCCTGGGGTGTGTCTAATGCAGCATGGCTCCACATAGTAAGGAACTGCCTGAACAAGTAAGACACCAGATTGTGAAATGTCGTAAAGGTGGGAGAGGGTACAAAAGGATCAATCGGCTACTGAACAATGGAGCTGCACTACCTCTTCAGACCGAGTTGGATCACACTGGCTGCAGGTAAACAATGCCAAATTGGTTTACCAAGTGTGGCTGACATTGGCAGAGGTAGCACAAACAGCCTTCTTTCCTTGCAGGTTACATACTTGTGTTAAGTGCTGTTACAAATGGCTCCTGTAAAGTGGTTGTATGCCAGTTTATTCTGACACAGCCTGCATACAACCTAATTTTTATTTTCTATATCAAAATACTGCCTAACTGCCATACTTATGCCTCTAGTTTAGATCCTAAGATCAGTAATTTTTTTTCAATAATTTCCTTCCTCAGGTTACCGCAATCATGACAAGAGGAAGAGCCACAAGTACGACTCCAAGTCCCGGTTGAGGAAGAAGGCAGGTGGAAGGGAAAAAGAGGGTGGAGGCAGCACAAGGCGAGGTAGCAGCCGAGCATCCAGCCAGCGTTCGTCACGTTCCCACAGTGACGAGGAGGAGGAGGAGGGTGTCCCAGCCAGTTACCACACGGTGTCATTACAGGTTAGTCAGGATGTAAGTACAACTGCCCTCTCAACCTTTATTTTATGTCAATTTGAGGCCAACAGTCCCAAATGCACCTTGTTTTCTGGCCATGTCGTGCCAGTCTGCAGCACAGACAGCATTTCTATCTTAATAGTCACTATACAGTTAGATGCTTAAGTATTTGGACAGTAACACAATTGCTTCTGTACACCAGTCAATCTGAAACGAAGCTATCAAGACCCGATTGAAGCCAAGACTTACAGCTTTAATTCAATTGACTGACAATCAGTTTCATAGCCAGGTGTGGCATGTTTCCTTGGTATTTAATGTCAAATTAAGAATATAAAGGTCTGGACTAATTGTTGACTTTGCATTTGTCAGCTGTTCATCAGAAGTTTTTATATGTGTTCCAAATGGGTGTAAATACAAATTAAGTAGGCTGTCATTAGGTTTAAAACCAAAATAAACCATACAGACAGATGGCAGAGAGGCGAAATCAACAATTTGGTACATTCTTAAAAGGAAGGAATGAACTGGTGAGCTAGCAACATCAAAAGGCCTGGAACACCGAGGAAGTTGACTAAATCTGATGATCACAGAATTTTTTTCCTTGAGGAAGAAAAACCCTTCCAGAAAACATCTAGTTAGGTCAAGAATACTCTCTAGGAGGAAGGTGTGTCATTATGAAAGTCTAAAATGTAGAGACACCTTCATGAATGTAATTACAGAGAGTTTACCTCAAGGTCCAAACCACAGGCCACACTCAAGAACAGAACGGCCAGATTAGACTTTACCAGAAATTTATCTTGTCTGCCAAATATAATTTCATCGATCAAGAGTAGGGAAACGCTCTACATAAGATTTAATCACACTGTCACAATTCCAGTTGACCGAGCATTGTGATGTGGGTCCTTAGCGCTTTCTAAGGGTCGTCAGGTGGGCAACCCTTTTACAGGTGTTTTGTCAGTTCAAGCCCACAACACCTCCAGAGGGCTTGAGAGTAGATCTCAGTTTTCTAGGGTAGCCCCCTCAGCCCCTCTGGCTCCACAACCACTTTGCTGTGTGATGTCTCCCCTCAGCTGAGTGAGTTTTTCCAGTGCTAATTGCATTTCAGCCACAGCCACCTGGATGCTGCCTGGCAATGTTAGCCACAAGCCTTCTTCTGGTTGAATCTTTGGTCCCAAGTCTTCACCAGGTGTTCCAAAGTGACTGCCAGGGACTCCTTGACAGCCTACTTCCTCTGGGAAGTATAACGCCCTCCGTCCCATGTTGAGATATCGAGAATATTGAGAATGAGAGGCCTGGTACTTCCCGAGCTTCCTCCCATGGGCCTCCTCCATCATCTCCAAGACACAGTCAGCTCAAGGAGCACTGCTTGTCTTGTTGCTTTGGATCCACAGAACTATGTCAGGGTTGAGGATTGAGCTGGTAATCTCCTTTGGTAACCTAAGTAGTTTTATGAGGTCAACTCTCATGTCCCAGTCAGCAGCTGTTGTGAGCTAATATCCCACCGGAGCTTTCTTTTCGGCTTTAACAAATCTTGATTAATCAGGACCCTTTAGTCCTGATGTATTTAGGTATGTAAACCTTCCTTCTCTCCTCCCCCAAACTTGAAGCCAGCTCAGCTAATATCTGATCGTGCCTCCATCTGAACTTGCCATCAGCAAGGCTTGACTGGTAGAATTACAGTACATCTTCTAGGCTCGCTGATTTCCAACGCCACATGCAGCTTTGCTTCGCCGCCAGCTCCCACCAATAGAGGTTCGTTGGCATCGGTAAGTAAAGTTAATTAGAATCATAGAGCATATATGCTCTACACATCCTTCCAACCCAAAGATCTTCCTTAGACACCACTCCAGTGTGTCCAGCTTGCTTGCTTCATTGACACTACCCTGGCTTGTCTGCCCTCCTCCTCCACCATGCAGAGCTCTTCTTGAACTAGTGTTAACATCCTTCCACCTTGCCCTGGTTATGCTACCTAAGTCCAGTCTACCCTGGTTAATTACTCCTACAATGTCTGCATTGTGTAGTCTTGCCACTGCCTCTGCCTCTGCCACAGCCCTGCTTGCTGACCACTTTCACTTTGGACAGTGATGTCTGCCTTGAAGACCATTTGGTCACTGCTTGTTGCACATTATAATGACCTGCTGGGCTGGGGCTACCTTGTACTCCTCAAAAATTGATGTTATTGGCAGCTGCAGCTTACTTCCAGAGCTGTATAAACCAATTGAGGAAAAGCTTTTGGGGACTGACAGCCAACTATGCAAGAAGCTGCTAATCCTCTCCTCTAAGTTCTCAACTGTCGTTAAGGGCACTTCATACACAAGAAACGGCCAGAGAAGTCTTGGGAGACTTCTTGACTTTAATGGCTTGAACTCCATTCTAGCGTCAGCAAGGATCTGCCTAAAAAGAGCAAAGGTACCTCCTCTTTTGATGCCTGGAATTGTCAAGATCTTTTATTGCCTAGGAGCTTAGAAAGGCAGGCAAACAGATTTTTGGTGTTCTGCTCTCTTCTTGGCCTGCTGCCCCCTGGTGACATTCTGCTCAGTAAGGATTATAAGGATTTTATACACTCTCTCAGGTTGTCTCTGATCTTTCAAAGCTGGTTTTTCCCCTTCTTTTTTGCTTTTTTTTGCTTTTTTGAAGGCTTTCCTTAGCCTCTGGAGGTTGGCGTAAAGATGCCTCATTTCCTTTTTCCTACAGTTATCCCTCAGCTTCACAGGTCATGAGTGGTAAGATTTTGCCTGTTGTATCCCAAAGCAGTCAGCCCCAATATTCCAGATTATGCATGAAATTAACTTCAATTTTCAACTCTGCTCCCATGCAAGGACATTCTCTAACACCCTGTTGACCCCTTCCACTCCTTCTTGGCCTGAGCTGCTGTCCAATTGACTGCTTGTTTCCTGGTCTCATGACTGCACTGTAGATGTTGCTGGATATTCCCACTCTTTCCTTGTGTTGCTCCTGACAGTGCATCAGAGATAGCGTTGCCTCCACTCCCTTTGCCATGTGCCTGGAGATTCTGGGTACTGTGGTTGGACACCGGTCCCAGCCCCCCCTCCTCTGAAAAAGCAAGAAAAGGGATTTTCGTCCAAGTTTAAAAGATAATCCTTATATTTATAATTATGTTGGTTTTTTCCAGCTACTTCTGAGCCTCTGAAAATGAAGGACGATATGTAAAAAGGGCATTAATTCCTAAATGGTTAATGTGACATTTTTGTGAAACACTTTGAATTAAAGTTGACAGTCTATACTAGGCTCAATTTCTTGTTGATTAAACATCAAACTCCAAATATATTATCATATGTAAGTATGTATTTGACTCTACTTGATTGTGCCATCATCCCACACTAGACATTTAGGTTTTTTTATTGTAGATATAAAGCTATAAATCCTGTTACGGTTAACAGTTGTGTTTTTGATTGTGCAGCTGTTAGACCTGATGCACACCCTGCACACCCGGGCTGCCAGCATCTATAGCTCCTGGGCAGAGGAGCAGTGTCATCTGCAGGCTGCAGGCAAGAAAATTGAGGCTGACTCCCAGACTCTATGGACCAGCTGCTGGTGCCCGCTGCTGCAAGGTTGGCCTTTATTTTAATATAAAGGAGATCTAATACAGTCCACTACAACAGCTCTTGTAAAAATAACCTTAATGAAGCTTATAGTGATGTTTTTTTGTTATGATATGGTAACTATCTGCATATATAAAACACCAAAAATTGAATTATAATTATAATATTAAACACTGATATTTGGTGTTTGAAATTTTGTTGAAATGTATATATTAGAATACATGCGGTGTGTATATATAAGATACATTTTTAAATTGTATTTTAGTAATTGTTTAGATCACACAAATGCAATGACACAAATTGCCTAGGACTGCTTCAGAGGTCAGAATATTGGAAAATTAAAACCCCAAAGTCAAATTAGCTCAAAGCCAGCTCTACCTATCCTACTGTTCTTGCAAATTAGACTTACTTCTATTTTAGCAAGAGGCTACTTTATTCGAAGGTCAAATCTTACAAATCTCTCTTTACACATACTTAACACTTAAGACATAACTGCTATAACACTGTCTAAAATGAATATGGCCTAAAAGAGATATTAAATTAAAGGTCATAATTAAATACAGATAAAACAAGATGATTTACTTTTTCAATATTATTTCTTAACACAATTATATATAAACTATATCAATATTTCCAGGTTTTTTTTATGATTTTTGCCTGTAACACTCACATATGCACCTGTTGGTGTACAATAACATTTTAGCTTGAATATCCACATCACTGATTTTGACAATACCAAGAGCTCTGATGATATGTGGAGAGTAAAACATAACAGTCTCCACTACAGCTGATGCGTGTAATGTTGTTACCCACTCCAGGCATTGCTTGGCTGTGCTGTGATGCCAGGCGACAGGTTCGTATGCAGGCCCTTACCTACCTCCAGAGGGCACTGCTTGTCCACGATCTTCAAACACTAGATGCAACTGAATGGGAGTCCTGCTTCAATAAGGTAATAAAGGAGAATAGAAGTTATGTCTGCACTTTTTATCAAATCCGTTATCTCCTCTTATCATTGGTTATTCCTGTTCCCAATTTAAAGTCATCGTTCACTTGCTGATGGGCTGTGTGTGTGTGTGTGTGTGTGTGTGTGTGTGTGTGTTTGTGTTTGTTTTTGTTTTTGTTTTTGTTTTTTTCAGGTCCTTTTCCCCCTTTTGACCAAACTGCTTGACAACATAAGCCCAGCAGATGTGGGTGGTATGGAGGAGACCAGAATGAGGGGCTGCACGCTCCTGTCAAAGGTTTAAAGCAGCACACACTGTATTCAGTAACATCATCAAGCAGATGTACACGTCATATCACAGAGCACTTAATTGGGAACACCTTTCCACCTGTTTTTTCATGCAATCATGCAATCATCTAATCAGCCTATCATGTGGCAGCAGTTTATTGCATAAAATCCTGCAGATACTGGTCAAGAGCTTCAGTTAATGTTCAAATCAAACACCAGAACTAGGGAAAAAAATGGGATCTCAGTGACTTCAATCATGACATGATTGTTAGAGCGTAATGGGCTGGTTTCAGTTTCTCTGAAACTGCTGATCTCATGGGATTTTCATACACAACAGTCTCTAGAGTTTTTACTCAAAATGGAGCCAAAAAGAGAAAACGTCCAGTGAGCAGCAGTACTACAATACCTTTTCGATGTGAGAGGTCAGAGGAGACTGGTCAGACTGTTGGGAGCAGACAAAAAGGCTACAGTAACTCCATTAACTACTTTCTATAACAATAATGAGCAGAGAACCCTCTCAGACTTGAAGCAAATGAGCTACAAAAGCAGAAAAACAAGCCAGATGGGATGTGGTAGAACAGGAGATCTGTAATATGCAGCTGATATATCTGCAGAAATTAATTCATGCAGTCATGTCAACATGGTCCAGAATCTCAAAGGGTTTTTTTTAAATCTTGTTTTATCCAGGAAATAAAGAATTTAGGCTGTTTTGAGAGCAAAGGGAAAAACTGCCCAGCATTAGTTTGATGTTCCTAATAAAGTGCTGCATGAGTTGTATTTGCATAAGCAGGTAATTTGGATACATTGTCACGGATTGATAAATTTTGGATTTACAACATGTGGAGAGACATCATAACAATCTCCTATTTTTTTCAACATGAAGGTAATTTTTGGCCATGGGGTCCTGGGGTCTACAATAGTAATAAACCACTGATTTAAAAATGAAAATGAAGGGAACACACCTGTTATCTGTTATTCTGTTATCTTCTTACATTGCACCACATAACTATGATAAGTACTTTAATTCAGTGAGCCAGAAAGTAGCTGTTTAAAATGATTAAAATCGAATAAACATCTACAATAGTCAGTTTGGATAACAGCTTTTATATTGAAATCTGAATGTCTTTCAGTTCTTTGTACTGCAGTATACCTCTCTAAGTATATTATAATACTGTATCAAGTGCCTCCCTCTTCATATCCTAGCCATTAAGATGGTAAACAAAAAGTTTTCAAAGTCAATAAGAATAATGGCCAAAATTTGATTCTAGACCAATGAAAGGGTGATTTTCCTTTTACAGCCCCTGCTTTAATCAGTGAGGATTTTAGATATGTAGCCATTGAACATCCAACTGTTGTCTTACATTAAACTGAGCTCATTCTTCTGGCTGTGGCTGATGTGTGATTGTTCTATATGTTCAGGTTTTTCTCCAACATCTGTCTCCTTTGCTGTCCCTGCCTACATTTGCTGCCCTCTGGCTCACCATTCTGGATTTCATGGACAAGTACATGCATGCAGGATCCAGTGACTTACTGGTGAGGATAGAGATTCAGATATTGTTAATATCAACATACAGTACTGTAAGGCAATAAGCTAACTGACATATCGGTGTGTTACCTGACATAGATATTAGTCATGTTCTCCACTTTGGATATGATGCAACTTAAAGGCTGTTTGGAGGCTATCTGCAGGATCGAGATCAGGGGTTGGTCTAAAATGATTTGATAGATGGGTTACTCTAAATAATCATCCATGTCCTCTCTTGTCATGCCCTGTTTCTTTGCTTTGGGTAATTCAGAAAAATGTGCAGAGCATATGTAAGTATTGCAGTAGTTGCTAAAACCTTCCTTGTTACACATGTTTGTCATTTATGTCATTTGTGGGCTATTGACAACCTCAGTATGGAAATAAAAAATATTTCAGTCTTAGAAACTCATTTTGAACTCCTTATATAATCTGTTTTCAGTGTATTCATCAACTTCTGTGTGTTAATTATCATTTCTTATCAAGCATTTGTTTCAAACTTGGAACCTAAAGGAACACACAAACACACGTGTTTGTGTTTGTATAAGTATGTATGAAGTGAGTCTGATATTGAATGACTGATTGACCTTGATGATATGCTGCCTGTGTGTTTTGTTTGTTTAGTTAGAGGCAATCCCTGAATCTCTTAAGAATATGCTACTGGTGATGGACACAGCAGGGATCTTTCACAGTGCTGACTCCAGGACAGGATACTCAGACCTGTGGGAAATTACCTGGGAACGCATTGTCTGCTTCCTACCTCACCTGAGGGAGGAGCTCTTCAAACAGACTGTCATACCAGGTAAACAGCAGACACACGCACACAGCTGTAACAATGTACATCAGTCTATCTGCTTTCACACCACTTTCCATTCCAGGCAAGATAAAATTTCTCCAAGAAGGTGAACAGCTTGATAGAATCAAATGTGAACATTAGTATTTGGATTACTAGGAGCTTAACGTCAGTGTTTCTCATATATCATCTTCATTTTTAGATCCAGTACCTAGTCTTACAGCAGAAACCGTGCAGCCGCCACCCCAAGCAGGTCGACCTCCCTCCCCTCAGGTGTCTCTACCACCTGTCCAGCCGCCCTCTCCAGTCCCAGTATCCCCTCCAGCGAGTCAGACCCCCAGCAGGCCCGCATCACCTCAGGAGCCCCAATCAACCAGTGCCAACAGTAAAAACAATGAAGGTTTCTAGTCTCAGCACAGTAACATATTACGATACATTATGTGATCAGCATGGGTTTTGTGCACATACATGACAGTGACATGAATTTTTTTTGACTTGTGCTGCATTTAGCATTCAGTGATCTCTGTCAGGATGGAAAAGTATTTAGACCACAAGACAATAAAACTGTCCTGTGAAACCAAATATGATTATAATTTCAAATGCAGTCAAACGTCAAGACCCAAAAATATTAAGTTCACTATAATTTAAGACCAGAACAAAGCAGCAAAGCCTTACATTTGAATGTTGAAATTACTACCATCACCTAATTGTCACTGTTCTCAATCACATATGTACACAGTATAAAAACTTTTGACCAAAAAAATCTTCAGCAAGTTGTTCAGGTTTAGAGTAATTAATGTAGTCCGTCATACTACATCATATCCATCACATAAGACGGGTACAATGCCAAACAAGCCAGAACATATATTTACTAAACCAATGAGAATTATACTTAAATATTGTCCAGCAAGGCCACTTAGCAGTAAGTATGATCAAAGATCTAAAATATCAGTCAGACACTTCTTTACAATTGTGTCCCATTATCAAAATAACTATTGGAATCATTACCTAACTGTATTAAAATGTCTGTTCTGTTTTTTTAGGATCAGACCGATCAACTTCATCCCCCCCCTCGATTCCCCCCATGCCAGTGCCGTTAAAAACATGCCCTACGCAGGCTCCTTCACCTTTGGGCCAGTCCCCCCTCATCCTGCAGCCCCTCGCATCTCCCCTGCAGGTTGGAGTCCCGCCCATGTCCCTGCCAATCATCCTGAACCCGGCCCTGATTGAGGCAACTTCCCCTGTACCGCTGCTTACTGGTCCCAGACCTTCGAGCACCTCAGACGAGGTCAAATAAGAGTACTGAAGCTACCCCACACCCCCATTAAACCCTCTTTAACAACTGGACCCAACAGACTTCAAATACAACTTCAAGAGCTGCTTCTCACCAGGTTTTGAAATGATGAAATATACATGAGAGGACAAATTAGATGTGATACCTCAGTTATTCCAAGTTTGATTTAAAATGTTTTTGTTGAGGGTTGGATTAATGTTAATCATCAGAAATTGCTTCATGCATTCTTTGTGCCATTTTTGTGTTTGTTGTTTTCTATTTCCTGTAGATGAATGACGACATGGAAATAATGTCACATCATGTTCAGATATGTGGGATTAGAAGATTCAGGATAAAAATCATTCAAGGAAGAATATTACAGCAAAAGCAAGCAAACTGGGGAGGGTTTATGTTTTACTGCACATGGTAAGCATTTTACTGGCTGGTGCTGGTATTTTTAAACTCATTGCATCATATATATTTTAGACCAATACAGTAACACAAAAAAAAAAAAGATTTAGTATTTCCCCACCACAGTTTTAGTCTTTTGTGTGGAAGAAAGGCTTTAGAGGATAAGGCAGGTGGTGTTCTATATTCTTCTTGAGACAAAATAAACTACAGTGTCTGTGTTCATGGTAA
The DNA here is from genome assembly GCA_016859345.1 of Istiophorus platypterus. Lineage (NCBI taxonomy): Eukaryota > Metazoa > Chordata > Actinopteri > Istiophoriformes > Istiophoridae > Istiophorus > Istiophorus platypterus. The sequence continues at coordinate 26,357,521 of CM029124.1, forward strand.
TTAAGGAACAATTCACCCTCTTCAGCAGTCTGGTTAGTTTTTGGACAACAGCAGCGCTCTGTTTCTCAGAGGAATGTGATATATAAGGTTTTGGATACACACACAATGCATGTAAGTAGGAGTTTTAATTGGTTTGTCTCTGCACTTGGGTTGTGTTGTGTTGGTAGTAAGAAATATATAAAATTTCACTAGCTGTATGGAACTGGGTCTTATGACTTCAGTATTTCTGAAGTTCTGTCTATGGCCCTGATTTCAACACTTTGTTCTAAACATAACTCCTGAATGAACTTGAACAACAGTTTTTATATGTGAGGGTGGAATTATTCCTATTATCATCAACATTGGGTTAATGGATGTAGGATAATCTGTTGTTTTTGTGGAATATCAAAGTATAGTCTACATTCAACACTGTCACTCCCATGTTTTCTCATAAACTTTATAGAAATCAATATGTTCCGTAGAAGGAGCCTCAGGTGTAGGATACGCTTCTCTCCTAAGGGCAGCAGAACCCGCCCAATAGATTTAACTTGATAAGACCAGGCTAACCTGGCTCTGCTTGTATGCCTTGATAAATAGATTTCAGACAAGGATGGTAAAGGTCCACACTGGTGAGTTATTTGGATTTTAGGTGCTTCATGTAGTTGATTAAATAAGATTTCAAGAGCATATGTCTTCATCCAGATCTTCCAGAGGTCATAACAGAACTGATATTTCACTCGCTGCTGTCAATCCACTGATAAGCATGTAATAGAAAATTGTACATAAAAACTACTTTATTTATAAATCAGTCAGTCTTTATTTTATAGAGGCCAAATTCTGTTCTGTTCTCCTGTAATTTCCAAAGACAGACACTGGACTCTACTGTTAAGTCACCTATTTCTTTTCAGTTCTCCATAAGTTTTTTTGTCCCCAATGGTAAAAAACAAGTTTTGATTTGGCACTTTATGAATTCCTTTTCCACTTAACAAAGACAGATTGTGTGCACATTTACAAGCTTTCTCCAATTGGCTGGTGATGTGACATCTATAACATTCCAAATTAGTCTGCTGAGCTCACGCCTCTGTACAGGGACAGAGTTATAGATCAACATGGTAAACTTTATGGTTTATGATAATTCTAACAAATATTTTACAAGAGCTCAGAGTTGATGTCATCTTATCATATTTACGTAGCTAACTGCATTCAACAGATCACAAATGTGGACTGGTTGCATGGAGCCTTGGGAGAATTTTTCTGCAACAAGGCTGGGTCATATCACAGTGAAATCTGTGGAAGCAAATAATAGCCTTAAGACCTTATTGCTGAATTGAATCAATACTGAATACTTCATGTTGAAATTGAATTACCACTGAATTTATGGCAATGTTCTCTTTTTTGAATTTTTCAGCAAGTCATTTCAAGTGGTGTAATTTTAGAAGTTTGATTTCAGTTCAGTATTTTTATTCACCCGTATTGGGGCTACTTAAAAGTATATGTAGCACAGCACACAAATACTTACCTGAGGAGTAAAACAACGTGGAGTGCTCCACTGCACGGTTATTAATGTTATGTCTCCCAACAGTGGACAACAGCCTTTCTGCCGTGATGCTACTACCAGGCATGTTTATATAACCCTGTATGGGTGAATAACAAAAAGTAAATATCCCCTTGTAATGTTACAGTACGAGCCTCTTCTTTTTTTCTCACTTGAACCTGTTAATTACTATTTTTTGACATGATGTCCGGTTTATGGCCCTTTGTGACACTGCAAAGGTTAATAAACACAACAGATGCAGTAAAGTTCAGCATTACCTGTTGTCAGTCACCAGAACTTGATTTCCCCTGACTCCATACAGGATTACATCACCAAAACTGTCCAGTAAAAGAGCTAACTGTCAGTCTATATGACTTCATGGTTACTCTTCTCATTGGTTTGCAGAAAGTCAGTGTGAACATGAACAACAGTAGAATTAAAATCCAAATGTGTTTTTTTTTTCCTCAGTCAATCCAAATGAACCAAACTACAGGAAATGAAAAATCAGATTTTTTGACCTGACTTCAATCTATAAATCAGAATTTTTAACTTGAATACAAAACATAAAACTTTCTGTACCCTGAATAACCTGTATACCAGAGAGCAATTCAAACCACATAAATTAAGATAGTTGATTTTAAAAGTAAAGTAGTTCAATGATACAAATTCAGAGGTTTTAGCATTTCCACATTAAGTATTCAGTTAGGGTTAAATTTCACAATAAGCTTTCCATCTGCTGCAGTTTTCCTACACAGATATCTGTTGAGATTCTTGCATGCTGACTATGTCTTCTGTACAGTGACTTGTACCCTAACAAACTGAAGACTAATTAACCAATTTAATGCCAGATGTATGTCTTAGAGTTCGCTGTAGATGGGGACAGAAGACTAACATCATACAAAGTGGCCCTGGGATTCTCTCAATGATGTTTAGTATTAATGTTATTTATTGACTTGGGAAAGAATTGAGGTACTTTTGAACTGCAGTAAAGTTGATGTGGATACAGTGTAAATGTCAGTCATATAACACTACAGCCTTATAGAGCCACCAACAAGAGACATTTTGTAAGGTCTCGGTTTATTTGTTGTATGGGACTCTCAGATGTATCAGCTGATTCTCTGGCTTGAACAGGAAATTACATTAATACATGAAAAATGTGTGTATATATATCAGTTTATCATACATATATATATATTAGTTTATCATACATATATATATATATGTATATATATGTATATATGTATGTATATGTATATATATATATATGTATGTATGTGTATATATATATATATATATATATATATACACATACATACATACATACATACATATAATGAAAGGTAATGTACTTTTTACTATGTAATAAAGAGAATGTAAAGTGTAAAGAGCGTGCTCATTCTGGTGTTTGTCTTTTTACTAGGAGTCTTAGTGGCAGGGTAAATAATGTTCCAGTTGAGAGTTTTCTGTAAAAATAAATAAATAAATAACAAAGCTAGTGAGAGCAACTTTTAGTCAGGATCAAAGAGAACTCCAAAGTTAATAGAAGGGGAAAGTTTTGCCCAATTGCTGTGGTTGATATCATGTTTCAAATCATGAAGATTGTTCCATGAATGGCATTCCTGACTATGTATGCAGTGAAAATAGATCAGCTGGATGTCAAATTCTGCACCCTTCTCCAAACATAACTTTGGTCATTGTGGTCAAAAAGTTCAGTTTTAACTTCATTAGTCCAAGGATTTGTTTTTAAATTGCATCAGGTTTGTTTAGATGTCCCTTTGCAAACTTCTGATGCTAAATTTGGTGGTGAGGGCACAGGCAAGGGTTTTCTTCTGATGACTCTTCAATGAAGATCATATTTATATAGGTATCACTCCAGAGTCTGTTAAATCTTCCTGAAGGGGTTTTGTGGACATTCAGGGGTTCTGATTTGCCTTTCTAATAAGCCTACAAGATTTTTCTTGGTCTTCCACACCTCAATCTAACCTCCACCGTTCCTATCAACTGACAGTTCTTAATCACATTACAAACTGAGGAATGGCAACCTGAAAACACTTCTGCTGTCTTTTTACAGCCCTCCCCTTTCTTTGTTGCCATCAGTTATTTCAATTTTCAGAGAGCTATTACAGCTGGTTGTTGGGATTAGGGTTGATTCAGAGTATTTATGAAGCTTTGTAAATTTGTAAATAGCCCTAACAAACTAATAAAGTTCTGAGACTATGGTAAAAGTTCTCAGAACTTTTGTCTGGTACTACTTTCCTTTTTTCACTCTAAAATTGTATCACTCTAAAATGTTATTTAAAATGTTGAAAAGGATGTTACTTTTTAAACTTTGAAACATCACTTCATCTTCTACTGATTCAACTATTCACAGTAACAGAATTTTTACCAGATTTGCCCAAACTTTTTGTGCCACTGTAGATTTCATTGAAATTGTTTTAGATATTTGATAAACTGTCATACAAAAAAGAAAGTTAAACACTGGCTTGTCCATTAAAATTTACTGGGTTCAAACACCATCTGCATGTTATTACTGTTATTTTTTCCAGTTGATTTAACAAGTCTTCATCCATTGATGAGCTAATTATTAGTGTGAATATTTTTGCCACCTAGTGATGGAGTTTTTTTGCAGTTGGTGATTATTTAATTTTACTGGGGCCTAACAAGTGCAGTTTTGGTTTGATAAATAATTCTAACAGATGGCTAAGATATTCAAGGTCATCCGTTGTGCAGATTTAATTTTTTAAATCTATCACCACTGGTCTTATTGAATTTTGTTGTTGATTCATGGGTGCACTGGTTAGATACTAATTAACTAACGGTAAAGGTAAAGGTTATCAGTTTAATTTTATGTATAAATCATTAAAAGTAGGCTGGAACACATCCTCCTGGCTCAACACTTCCCATCACAGTCTCTCTGACCCCAAAAAAGACCACCTGGAGCTACTTGATTGTCTCCCAGTTCTGGCTTTTGGTGGCAATTCTTTGGTTCCATAAAGTACTGAGAATCACCCTGCAGATGGTATCAGGTATACAAAGATCAAAGGTCACACAATGATGCACAATGTATGGCAAAGAGCAAAGAGCACAAAACTCAGTGGTGGTGTTGCTGTTGTTGTTTTGTTCATCACATCTTTCATTCTGGAAATACAGTTCAAAGTGCTTTACAGTTAAAAGAACAGACATGAATATAAAAATAGGTATAGAATGCAAGTGATAAAAAAATTAAGTTTAAAAAAAATAAGAAGGATAAAATGCCAAGTTAAGGTGAAAAGAGATAATCTGCCAGAGTCCTAAGTGACATCACTTTCACTGATCTCAGGCTTGATGATATTAACTGGCAGGCATGAACTGATGGGTTTGGACTATCTTAGAGTGTGGTTGGTTTGTTTTCTCACCCAAGTCAATTAGAGAGTTCGAGATCGAGGGGTGGGTGTTGTTGACAAGAAGGTGGTGGAACTAGGACAGGTGCAGTTGATCTTGATTCTAAGGCTGGTTGTGCTGCTGGTGGAGCCAAGTCCACATCAGGATCTAGCTTAACACACTGAGACACACTCGTTAGCTGAGCTGTCCCTACCTGTTGCTTCCTCCATCCATACATGTTGCGTCAAAAACCAGCTCAACCTAAGGGATGTTTCATCACGAAAACCATCTTGAAAGTGGCATAAGAAACTACAGGGAGTGGCAGAGCTAAAAGTTGACTTTTGGTTCTGGAGGGACTGACCAGAGCGGCACCCCAAAGAAACAAAGTTAGCTTCTTTAGCAGTAATAACTTTGGGAAGCATAAAAAAACAAGTTCAGCTCATGGTTCAACTAAAGACGCAACTAATTCAAAATAAAGTTTTACTTTGATGCATACTAAAACTGTAATGACATCCATAATTAAATCATGATAAGTGAGGACTGGTAGCCTATTGTTTGTACCCTAGTTAGTGTCTAGGCTTACTGACTGAAGTCTTCAATGACTAACTTTTGTGGGGAAACACTAAGAAGTGGAAGGATATGAAGGAGAACATGCTTTTCTTAGTGTTTGTCTGAATACTGTCTCACAGTCTCACATTTGACTCAAAATAACTGAGGAAAACTCATTTTCAAGTCCCGATTGTGTTCAGCTGTCTTCTCCTCAAAGCATGTTTTTAAAAAAAATTTCCTTAGTAGAATCACTGGATACAGAAGATTGTGACGCCAAACCTAGTTTTCCTGGACTCTGTGTCAGTTAGCTCTCAAATCACCAGCATTAGTTGATTTTCAGTGTTTAGAGGAAAGAAAGCTATTTCTGACATTAACAGATAGTTTAGCAATGGTCACTCTAAAGAAGTCTTCAATGACTAACTTTAGTGTGGAAACACTGAAAATTGGAAGAATGTGAGGGAGAATATGCTTTTCTTAGTTTTTGTGTGAATACTTTCTGAAAATCTCATATTTGAGTCAAAATAACTGAGGAAAGCTCATTTTCAAGTCCCGATTGTGTTCAGCTGTCTTCTCCTAAAAACACATTTTAAAAACAACTTTCCTTTGTAGAAATTTTGAGTGTTAGGGTTAGGGTTGGGGGGAAAGGGATGATAACCAGAATTACATATTTGACAATTACATATTTTGAATTTTGAGTGATAGGTTTATCATCCCTATTCCCTAATCTTAATCCCTATTCCTATTTGTAATCCTGTTCATCATCCCTATTCCCCTATTCCTAACCCTAACCCTAACCCTAATCCTAATCCTCTCCCCTAACCATAACCCTTGTTATCATCCCTATTCCCTAATCCTGATCCTAATCGAACCTGTATCAACCATATTCCCCTAACCCCAACACTCAAAATTCTAAATATGTAATCCTGATTATCATCCCTACCAAACCCTAACCCCAATTATCCAACTAAACCAGGCCCTAACTCTAAAGCTAAGCCTAAATCTGGCCCTAACCCTAAAGGTAGTCCTTACCCTGATTCCTAGTTCAGGATTTATAGTCTGAAAACCATTTATGATTTGCCCTGCATTGGTATCCAAACGACATGTGCCACCAAAGTTCCATATCTACCAAAATCCAGTGAATTTTTACATCTTTTTAGTTTTCAAAGTATATATATATATGTTTTGAGGTGCTTGTGCTTTTCATTTTTACACACATAGTGACAGTCAAAGTTAAGGTCTAGTTCATAATAGCCCTGGACTTCGTTTCTAAAATAGTAGCATAAAATATCATGCATATATCATGACTTCTTGAACTTAGCAATAATTAAAAATCCTTACAGTCCTTCCTATTGGATGAACACTGAAAAAGAGCATCATAGAAATACAGTACTTTCCACAACCATAAGTGAGAGGGTTAAGTGCAGAACAGACTTTATTAGGGCACAGGCCTCAATAGCACGGAAGCTCACGGTGAAGACTCTTTCAGGGTGCATTTCCTTCACAAGTATGGTCTATGGAACACAGGATATTGTGGGCTCACAATCTAAGAGATGATGGATGTAAACATATGGATTTTTACATATGCACTGTGGTATGTGTGTGTGGGATTCTGTATGTGCACAGATTTCTATTTGTATTGATATGTCTAGGTATTGCTTTTTTATGGTTGGGTAGAAGATTGTATTGGTTTATGTGGACATAATTTAGATATAGATACGTATAGTTTTTTGAATATGTTTTATATTAATAACTTTACGGTAAGGGGAAAAGATTCAAATTAAATTTATGCAGCTTAAAATACATTTAAAACTTTTTTAAACTAAAGTCATAAACGTACTAATTTTTTATTTACACTCCAAACCAGGAATCCATTTTTAATATATTTGATATTATCTAAAATGATTTTGATTAGTTTATAGAACACAGGAGAAAAACTTCCAACCCGGGAATTTAAATATATGTTTTGATCTGACTTTAAAAATGATTTTTAAAAAAAGCCATCTAAAATAGAACACAGGCCAAACATCGTTAAGGAAATTAAGGTTTTGTTAGATTTTGATACCTAGATAAACTGACATCCGTCAAGAATAATTCATTTGGCCATCCCAATTGTGTTTATACCGTCTTTTCTTCCTTTATGGGTCTTAAGAAATGTTTTGCCTGGAGCACGGAAAACTACAAGACAAATTGAGGTTTTATTTAATTTTGTGTCACTGTACTTCACAGAAAACTACTGAAATGCTATGTATTTTTGGCCTAACGACAGGTTTTACTGATGTTATATGCACTTCAGCTATGTTTTCGTACTAGAAACTTCAAAACTCTCTTCCTCGAGTAGGAAACACGTCTTTGTCAGTTTTTGACGGAATATTTAACAAAAAGTCCTGACTGTCTTAATGAAAAACTCATTCTGAATTTGTAAATTGCGTTAGACTGTATTTAATCATTTTATTGGCCTAGAGAACCGAATCAATGATAAAATTAAGACATTTTGTTTTACTGTTCTTCCAACATTTTTAAAACATGTAAGAAACATGGTTTTAAAATTGAAATATTTCTGACTTCCTTCCTTTCTATCTCCTTACGTTTTTTTCCCCTTCTTTAGAAGCACGTAGAGTTAATGAATTTTTTTCCTAGTTTTTGAGGAAATATCTAAATGGACTGAATTTCGACAAGAAAAACTCATTTAACTATGTGAATCATGATATATTGTCTGTTCTTAAGTCATACGTTTTAAGAACACATCTTTTGAATAAATCGCCAAAACTCATTTCGACAAGTTATTGATTTTTCATTTCAGCTTTCATATAATAAATGAGTATTTTTTTGGCGGAAAGCAAGTCTTTCTGAACTTAATGTACAATACAGGTAAAAGGATGTGAAGACAAAATGTGGTTATTACAATTTTTCAGTGCGTCTTAAGTCACTGAAGAAAAAAACGTCAGATAAGACAGGTCTGTTTCAGTGTGACTCCCTTAAAGACAACAAAATATTTTAAGCTGTGTATTTTGCTCTATACCTGAAACACACCCATTTTATCTGACATTTTACTTGTCTTCTTCTGTGACTTAAGACGCACTGAAAGAAACTGTAATAAAATCAAATTTTGTCTTCATACCCTTCTACGTTGTTAGCCTAAGTGAACGTTAAGTTCAGAAAGACCTGTCTACCGAAAATACTCACACATGCTTCAATAGCTGAAAAAAACCCATTTGGCATCACATGCTCCTAGTTGTTGTCAATTTAGACATACTAAAGTCTGAAATAAGAAAGCCAGAATCTGTCTTCACATTCCTTTTGTGGTCCCTGTCGTATGGGGTTGTTGGACCATATCCACTCACTATAGCTTTTTTTTTCCCTTTCTCTCCTCTGTCCTGTGCTGCAGGTACTGCCGCTCCTCCTGTGAAACCAGGTTAAGCCCCGCAGCCAATTCCACTTACCATCCACAGGTATAGGAAAGGAGAAGAAGAGTCGGGGCCAGTGGGTCATGTGGCAGTTTGTGTGCCTCCGCCGCTGATTGTGTACATTTCTATACCAAGATCGGTAGGTGTTTGGCTGACTACTGGATATTTTGAGGGGACATAACAAATTGGGGGCCGGTCTGGGGTCTGAAGGGAGATGGTTGTTTTGTTGATAGACCAGAGGTTTTTCTGTGGTCTCTCAGGTGGTGGTTGCGGTGAGTGTTCAGCTAGGCTGTATTGGCCTTTCCAACACGCATTGGTTTGTTGACTCCAGGTTGAGGTATTGACACAAACTTAACAAACACAAATTTTCCGTTTATATTCTTACACAAATGAGGTAAAATATGTTATTCTCTCCATTGACATTCACTGTGCCATACAGCTTATCCAAGATCCTACTGTAGGCACCACATCTTTTTTTTCCCAATTCACAGCTATCAGATGTTTTGTCTGCAATATGGCAAAGTTAATGATTGTGTATTCTCTAGCTCTCAACATCAGGTCTGTTGGATATAAGTGTAAAAGAATCATAATGGGGTCTAATGGAATGTTTGTAGACAAAATCGTAATTTTATCCATTTCCTCCCTCCATAATTTCCTAATCTCGTCACATTCCCAAATACAGTGTATAAATGTACCTTTCACTTCATTGCATCTAAAACATGTATCTGGAATCTCTTTGATGTAATTATGAAGTTTGACAGGCGTTATGTATGTCCGCGTTAGCCAATTGTATTGAAGTAGTTTTAAGCTTGTGTTGGCCGTTTGTGTCTGTGCCTCCTTGCAATCTTTGTCTGAAATGTCCGTTTTTAGTTCTGCCCTCCATGTTCTGCCCTCTAGCTTGGATGCCGATGACTCATCAGAACCTGATGCCAGCAAGCTGTATATTGATTAAATCCATCCTGTATTTCTGATTGTTAGTAACAATTTCCTCTAAAAGTGTAAGTGCAGGAATAGCTAATGATTTATTTCACATAGAAGAGATAAAACTCCACAGTTGCAGATATTTAAAGAAATGCTTCTTTGGAATGTTATATAGGTGAGAGATTTCCTCGAAAGATAATAGAACCTCTTCCTTATATGAGTCAGAAATTTCTCTAAGCCCTCTCTCTGCCCATAGTTTAGACCAGGCAAGTTGGATGCTGGATTCAAATGAGACATTGCCCCAAACTTGACTAAATTGTGGGAAGGAATTTAATAATTTCATGTGTTTCTTTACCATACGTTAACCATATTAAGTATTATAGGATGGTCCATATTCATTCTCAGATATCTTAGTTCGGCTGAATGTAAGTATAAATTAAGTGGTATCTTAGCATATTGTGCTTCTATATCCATCCATGATATTGTATTGTCATCAGAAAAATAGAAACTGAAGGTGCTCAGCTGTGCTGGGAGGTAGTACAATAGAGGCTCAGACACTTACACCCCCCCCCACCTTGTCAAATGGAAGATACATCAGAGGCAGGCGAAGTCTAGAGCATTTCTTATTCCATATAAATTTTCTAATGAGTGGAGTTATTTTGTCAAACATTCCTTCAGGTGGCGCCAAAGGGATATTTTGGAATAAATATAGGAACTTTGGTAGTATATTCATCTTTGGAATATTTATTCTGCCAATTAGAGAATTAGGCAATGGCATCCATCTTTCCAAAGCCTTACATACTGTCCAAATTGTCATCCGTTTCCTGCCATTTAATGCGCCATGCAAGGAGCCTACCAGGCTTTTCCCCTTGATCATAACAGTTTTGTCTAAGTCTCATTAAATTCGCAGCTGCCCTGTGAGATGTTTCATTATATTGAGTAGTAGTAATAGTAGTAGTAGTAATAATTGCTTATGTACATTGCTGTCACTCTGAGTTTCTCTGCTTGTGCCCAACTTGAACATGTGGGCAACCTTTATTAGATATTTTCCATCTAAGTCTTGTTGCCCATTGTTTTTAGACTAATTCCTGTTCTTTTAGTTATTAACATGGGCTTGTGGAGATTTAGTTAGGGAATTCAGTCTTTAATTAATGACTTAGATTTGAAGTTCACCTAACTTGAACATAACTTTATGCAAAACATGCACACCAAAGTCAAAAATAATTAGTACACACATGAAACCTTGAAAAACAAAAGGCAAACCCAGAGTGATGCATATATCAAACTGTCCTAGCCTTTTAAGAATTTAGAATTTCCCTCCTCGTCTTACTTAATTGTGAGCTATACTTGTTCACATATAAATCAGTTCTTGCTTTTAATCCCTTGGGTCTGACGTAAGGTGTGGGTCCAGCTCAAGACCCTTCAATCTGCTCAGCATTATGCAATCAGCTTCAACCTACCATATTTTAACTGTGTTGGAATGGTAGATTCTTTTGAGTTAGTCTGCAGGTGCCGGCTCTCCCAGCTCCCTGATATATTTATCTACATCTGCCAGTCTGTCAAAGATAGATGTGCGCTCTCCGTGGGTGAGCAGCAGCCTGGCAGGGAAGATGACGTAGTGTTTGAGGACCCCTCTGTCCCACTGTCGTCATATTGTCTCTGTTGATTGTAGACTTCTGCGGTAGACTTGTTGCTTTTACGTCACCTGACAGCTCTTGGCGCAGATCCAGAATTTTGGCCCGTTACTCGATGAGCTCGCTCCAGAACCGGGGGCGGTATGTCCAAATTGTCCGCGAACCATTTCTCCATATACGTGCAGGGATCAGATCTATTTTCTTTCTCTGGTATGCCCAGTATGCGCACATTATTACGGTGGCTTCTGCATTCCAAGTCGTCCACTTTATTAGCTAAAAATTTAGTCTGTTTCTCAAGTTTGTTCAAAACAGCCTGCAGCCCGTTGGTGGTGTCCTCCGCTGTAGATATGCGCTGTTCTGCCTCGGAGATGCGGCCGCTTGCATTCTTTAATATCCATTTCAACATTTTTAGATTCTGCCAAAAGCTCGTTCATTTCTGTCTGGGACTCTTGTATGAATGACATTGTAGCCTTCAAGATGTCCACAGTGGATGGATTTTCCATGCTTTCAGTGGTGTCGGTATTAATGCCTGCAGGTGCCTGCGGCACTGTCGTTAGCTTCAGACACACGTTTTCTTTGCTAACGAACCCTTCAGGTGCCTTCCAGTTTTCTTTGTTTTGTCTCCTTGACATTTCACTTTCAGTGCGTCTTTGCGATCGAGTTGCTCGACTTTTTATAGTGGTTAGGAATATCGTCAATAAACTGCAGGATTAGCAACGGTGCCATTACCGGAAGTCGAATGTGTGAGTATTTTCGGCAGAAAGACATCTCTTTCGCAAAATACTCACATTGAACCTATGTTGTTTTTTTAAATAAAAAAATCCAGAAGTCTTTGAACGTTTCCTTTGTGTAAGAATATAAGAGGAAAACGTGCTACTTCTGTTAGTTTGTGTACCACTTTTGTGTTGTTACGGCTGAACAACAACTCAACTCCCTATCCCCTCCCTCCCCTGTTTGTCTCCTCCATCCTGTGCCGCAGGTACCCCCGCTCCTCCTGTGAACCAGGTTAATCACTCGCAGCTGATTCCACTCCCCATCCACAGGTATAGGAAAGGGGAAGAATAGTCAGGACCAGTGGATCATGTGGCAGTGTTCAGCTTGGATGTATTGGCATTTCCGACAGGCACTTATTGTCTCAAATGTGAGGTTTTGAAACAAACTAACGAAAGTTAGGTTACCTAATTTTTGAGTCTTATTTTTAAATTAACAGTGAAAGTGTTTTTCTCAAAGCCTCTGAAAATAAATATACAGCTTAATATTTTTAAAGATGTTTTCTTCATTGATATGTCAACTTAGCACATGCGTTGTCCTTGAAATGTATTCATACAACTGAAAATACTCCTCTTCTTACATATTCTCTTTGTCTGTGACTTAAGAAGCACTGACAGAAACTGAAATAAAACCACATATTGTCTTCATATCATTCTATTTGTAGCTCAATTGTACGTTAAGTTCAGAAAGACTTGTCTTTCTAACGAAAATACTCACATTCTATGAAAGCTGTGTTCACTGTAAAGCCACATAACCGTGTTGTGCTTCGGCGCCTAATACAGGATTTAGTTATTGGCAATAATTTGTGATTATTAAAATAATCATCAATAATTTTGATGATGAGTTTTGGATGGATCGGCTTAATCAGGATTACTAATACGGGGCACCACCGGGAAAACCCGGACTAATAACCGTAATTCGAATGCAACCTCACATAAGGCACCATCCGTTGTGCAGTGCAGGAGCAAAGATTTGGCTATTAGTGATAATTACTGATTATCAAGGATAATCTCTGGTAATTATTAAACTTAACAGAATCCGATTAATTTAGACCATCAAGAACGGGGCACCACCGGGAAAAACCCGGACCAATAACCAAACATTGGATTAATTCTCAAAAAGGGATGTTCGCTCAGAATTGCCAATAATTGGGAAATATTGGTAATTCTAGAGTGAATAAGAAGGAGTAGAGGTCGGCACTGACTTCGTCAACCAGCTTGTTATCACAGCACATGAACAGAAAACACAAATCAACTTCTCCTTTAAAAATAACAGAATTTATTATCATCAGTAATATCACCTTCAATTATCATCACTTTCAAATAATAAATCTTATCGTGCGCTATTACTATTTACTACTAGCCGATCGTGAAATATGTGTAATTATTGAGGTAGGTATGTGTGAGTGCGCAGGAGTATATGTGTGGTTGGGTGTGTGTCTGTGTGTGTGTGTAGGAGTATATATGCGGTTGTGTGTGTGTGTGTGTGTGGGCGCGCTAAGGAGGGTCTATATTTGTGCGCGCCTGAAGGGAGGCGGACCAAGGTGGTGGACGTGTCTCGTTACAGAAGGAAGTCTGTGGAATGTAATGACGTTACACCGTTACCACCAGACTAGACGAAGAAAACTAGGTGGGGGAGGTTCGAACTCTCCCACGCGCGGGCGTTTGAATCGGAATGTGTGCGTTAGTAGAAGAGGAGATAGACGAGTTCAACCAAAGACGCTCTGACGATCGTGGTTTAGAGACAGTATTTCCTGTATCACACAGACTTTACTCGACTCAGTTGATGAGCGTCGCAAGTCTGGAGTTGTAACCGACACAGAAAGTACTGGTCTCAATCGTGATGCAGAGCAGGACAGAAGTTTTCCTCTGCAGACGGGTAACTTATAATTAATTCAAGTATGTTCACTAATGAATTAAATAACAACACAACCCATGTAGTCATACACATTCGACAGCTTATTACGCTCTAATTACTAATGCCTGCCCAGAGCTATATGCCTCTTACTCTTCGCGAGTCCAGCAGTGCGGCGAGCTCATCCTCGAGAAGAGTCGTTGGTTAGCGGCTCTCTGCGGCTAACTTATTTTCTCGACGAGATGGTTAGTCTCCGACGAGGTAACTTGATTCCGATTCACTGCGGGGAATTCTTTCGTTGACTCAGAAGAAGCAGGATTTGTGTCCTTTCGTCTTCTTCGTGAAACAGTTAGGACTCGTCATCTACCAGGTTTCACCTCCTCGGACGTCCGGGCGCGAAGGCCGGTCCGTGACTCTGGACCGAGTGAACGGTGTCGACGCGACACACAGCGAAGAGCGGAGGGCGGCTGGAACAGCGGGGGAATCCCGCTGACTTAAGGTTAGTTAATTAACTCAGAAACGTTTGACAAATAGACGTGGGACGGAGTCTAGATTTGGTTTCGGTTATCGATGCCACTTCTATTGGCAAGGAGTTCTCTGATCTTGGCGAGGGTCCAACACCGAAGGGACGAGTTTCAGGAGTTTCTGTGTTAATATAACTTTGGGTGACGTCACGATTTGGTGTTGATTCTGACGGATTTAGCCCAATGGGACCCGTGGATGTTTTATGGGCGCCGCACCTGTTGGGGGTCACCCATTTGGTCAGTTACCCAACTGGGACCTCGTGGTGGGGGGATGATCTGCTGAGTTCTTTGTCTCCCTTGGTTATTGACACGGGGCCTTAGCTTCATTCCAGGTTTGGGTGAGCCTGTAGGCCTTCTTTGTCTACAGTCTGTTAGTGAGGCACAACAACCGCTTCCTCAGATAGTCAGGTGAGTGTTCAGCTTGGCTGTATTGGCCTTTCCAACAGGCATTGATTTGTTGACTCCAATGTGAGGTGTTGACACACACTAACAAAAGTATGTTTTCCTTTTTATATTCTGACACAAAAGGAAGTTTTCAAAGAACCCTGGATAGAAAAAACATAGCTTAAATAAGAGTATTTTCCGAAAGAGATGTCTTTCTGGGAGTAACACAAAGTAAACACAGGCTGTTACTGGCTTTGAGGAAGTATCAACTCAAAGTTTAAAAAGAAAAGACCCATGTTTTAGTATTGTACCCGTCTTATTCTTACACTAACAGTGATATTGGTGTGTCAAACCCACATACACAGCTTACAAGACTTTACAAGTTTCCTTCATTGAAATAAATAATAACATATGAATTGTTCTTAATGTATTCACACACCTGGAAAAAGACCCATCTTATCTTACATATTACTTGTCTTTGTCTGTGACTCAAGACTCACTGACAGAAACTGAAATAAAACCAAATTTTATCTTCATATCCTTGTACTTGTAGCCCAATTGTACGTTAAGTTTAGAAAGACCTGTATTTCTACCAAAAATACTCACATATTCTATGAAAGCTGAAATAAAACCAATTTCTTATCACATGCTCCTAGTTTTCAGACATGTATACAAACTTTGGGGGGAGGGGTATGGTCCAGGAGCAGGATACAGTATAACAAATAGTACAGGCTTTGAAGTTTTCCAGGTCGTGTGTGCTGATTTTAGGTTTAGGGTTGATTGACAGGCTTGAGTTGAAAATGGCTGCAACTCCACTTACTCGGCCGGTATCTCTAGGAATATGAGTATGTTGTGCAGTGCAGGAGCGAAATTTGGTTATTAGCAATAATTAATGATTATCAAAGATAACTTTATTAAAATTAATGAATATTATTAATCGAAATTAATAAACAGGTCACCACCGGGAAGACCCAGACCAATAACCAAATAGTGGATGTAGTCTCAAAGGGGGTGTTCACTAAGAAAGGCGTATATTTGGGAAATATTGGTACTTCTAGAGTGAACAGAGAAAGAGTAGAGGTCAGCAATGACTCCCTCAACCAGCTTTGTATCACAATACGCAAGCAAAAACACCAGGGCAACTTCTCTGTATTATTAACATCAGTAACATCAATTTCCAATTATCACCTCTGTCTTATAGATCCTATCATACACTACTACTACTGGCTACCAACTACAGATCACAAACAAGTATAGCAAAGCAAGCAGCGTGTGTATGTGTTTGTGCGCGTGCGCCTGAGGGGAGGCGGAGCAAGATGGCGGACATGACTAGTTATGGTCACGTCACCTGAGTGTCAGCTGGAAGGAACTCTCTCGAGTGTAATGGCGACTCGTCGGTAACACGTGACTACACAAAAGGGAGAACATCTGACTGGTAAGTTCAAACTTCCATGCGCTCAGGTGTTTGTGTAAGAATGTGTATGTTTGTATTAGTAAGGAAAGAAAGAGGTAGAAGTGTTCAGCAGCAACGTTCTGGCGATCATGATCGAGGGGCAGTATTTATCTGTGTTACATAGAAACTAGCTCAGCTCAGCTGATGAGCGGTGTGAGTCTGGACCTTTTAACTAACAGCAGTAAGTACTGGTCTCGATCGCGAGTGCAGAGCAAGACAAAATTGATCCGCTGCAGACAGATCGAATTATAATTTACTCAACTCTGGTGACATAAGTGAACGAATAGCAGCAACAGCACAAAAAATATCGTCACAGTATTGTAACAACAGCAGGCAGAAGCAACGGTCCATATCACGACAAATTAACAGTTCAAAACACTGATTACTGACATCTGTCCAGAGTTATAAGCTGCTTACTTTTTTGCAGTTGATGCGGTGTGTTTAACTCTTCCTCGGTGTTGTTTATGCAGGCGAGGTGGCTTTCGTTAGCGGCTACCAGTGGCTAACGTGTCTTCTCTGCAAGATGGTCTTCTGCGAGGCAATCTAATTCTGGCTCATGGCGGGGAATCAATGAGTTGAATCAAGGTCTGTGTTCCTTCTTCTTCTTGAAACAGGTAGGACTTGTTAACTACCAGGTTTCACATCCAGGTGAGAGGGTCAATCCGTGGTCTCGAACCGGGCTGTACTATGTTTTCTCGATACACGGGAGAGTGGAGATCAGCTCAACCAGCGAGGGAAATCCGTCGGCCAAATAGTTAATCGTGTACACAGAAACTTCTAACTATGACTAGAGCATTCACCACATGGGACAGGGTCTAGTCTAAGGAACGGCTATTGTTGCTACTTCTATCTATGAGGAGTTCACTGGTCGTAGCGAAGGTCCAAGTCAGAATTGTGAGTTTCAGGAGTTTCTGTGTTAATATAACTTTAGGTGACGTCACAGTTTGGGACTGACGGTGGCGGGTTTCACCCAACTGGAGCCGTGGATTTGGGGGGGCTCCGTGATCAGCTGACGCTGCCTATGTTGGGGGTCGGCTGGTCAGCTGAGACCACGTGTTGGGGCTTGCTCAGCTGAGTTCTTGGTCTTTCTCAGCTAGCAGCTTGTGGTCTTTAGCTCAGTTTCAGGTTTTGGTGTGCATGTAGGCCTTTGTCGAAAATCTGTTGGTGAGGCACAACAAGTATTAATATGACTGAGGGCGGTGTTCATTTAAGCTAACAAAATGTAGGAAAGGGGAAGATCAGTCAGGCCGGTGTGACATTTTGTTTTTTTTTGTGCCGCAGCAGCTTTTCTATTTTTATAAGTAGATTTATAGGTGTTTGGCTGACTCCTGGACATTTTTAGGGGACATAACACATTGGGGGCTGGTCAGGAGTCTGACGGGAGGTGTTTTTGTTTTATTTCTTTCGATGATAGAACAGAGGTTTTCTGCTTTGTCTCCGTCAGTGTCGCAGTGAGTACCGGTGTCAAGTTTTTAGTTGCATAAAGCTTCCGTATCAAGTCAGGTGAGTGTTCAGCTATCCTGTATTGGCCTTTCTGACTGCACTTATTAATTTCCAATGTGCTTTTTTTTACGTTGTTTGAGGACATCACGTTTTCCTTATATATTCTAACACGCAGGAAGTGTTGGCAGACTTCTGGATAGAAAAAATGCAGCTGTTTCCACTTATCATTATCATCCACAGCTGTAGGAAAGGGGAAGATCAGTCAGGCCGGTGCAACATATTGTAGTTTATATTGTGTGTGTGTATATATGTATGTGTGTGACTATGAGCTCTTTAACTCGCACATCTTAGACCCTGACATGGCTTACTGCCACAATGTGTGCAAAAAGGTGAGTAACAGAAAAAGAGGGATTCCAAAATAACTTAATGGAATTGCATTACTATTAATATACGCATGTACTGTATATAAATAATGAACAAAATACAGTCCTGGCTGAAATTATTGGAACCCCTGAATTTTAAGTATAGAATTTAGAATATCTTTAAAAATAAATGCAAGTAACCAGTTATGTATGATCAAAATATTTTTACAAAATGTCCAAGCTTACTGAACCAAAGAAAATAAAAAAACAAACTTGCACCAGCCTGCTGGTAGTTTCTGCAAATATTCCATTGGTAAGTGATCAAGCTCTTTTAAGTTTGCAATAGTCCTTTTTTGCACAGCAGATTTTCAATGGAATTTAGGTCTGGCCCATTTAAAATAGTCCTTCTTTTCCTTTTCAACCATTCTAATGTGCTGCTGGATATGTACTTTTGGTTGTTTTCCCCTGAGACACCTGAGACCTTCACCCAAAACCCCTTTTTTTTTAGGACACTTGGTAACACAATTCACTCTTAAGATGCCTCGGTAATCTACTGATGTCATCCTTCCCCCAACATGATAGAATGTCCACCATGTTTTACTATAGGTAGGGTGTTCTTTTCCTTATAGGCTTCATTTTGACACCTAAATCAAACTGAAGCAGTGCATTTCCAAAGAGCTCTACTTTCATTTCATCTTTCCATAGAACAATATCCTAGGAAGACTGTGGCTTATCTATATAAGTTTTGGCAAACATTAGTCCTGCCCTTTTGTGCCTCTGTTTTAGTAGTAGTGTCCTCCTTGATCTTCGTCCATTGAGCCCAACTTGGTTTAATGTGTGGTGTATGGTACAGGCTGAATAACCACTCCAGATTGCTCCAGGTCAGCCTGAATCTCTTTAAATGTCTTGAGTGGGGATTTTTCCACATCAACCTTCACAGACTTCTCTCACTGAGATTCTTCTTAGCACCACGTCCTGGAAGGCTCTGAACAGTTTTAAGACTGTGAAACTTCTTGATACATTATGAATAGTTGAAACAGGGATTTCAAGATCATTGGTGATTTCTCTGTTATCTTTGGAATTGTCATGCTTTTTATACATTTCGGATGCTCTCAGTAAGTTTTCTTGTCTTAACCATTGTGAAAAAGAAACTGGAAACAATCAGTTACTTTTTATGCAGTAAAACCCTCAGTCATTAGTTAATTCAGGTCATCTGAGCACTGAACATTAAGCACAGGTGAGTCTTTTTTTTTAATTTTCTATTTGTTTGAGGAACAAAATTTTTAATTTAAATTTATTTCACTATATTAAAAGGGATTTTTTTGTTTTGTAACTTTGGACATTCCATTAAATACTCTGATTATAAAAAAAAATGTTTATTTACATTTATTTCTGAAGAAATTCTTAATTATGCACTTAAAAGTCAGGGGTACTAATAATTTCAACAAGAGCTGTAACTACACTATGTAAAGGATAGTGTCAGTTAGTTTTGACATATTCCTTTTTCCTCCTTCATGTACTTTTTGTCATAATTGCTGTAAGGGTCTATAATCTAATAAAAACAAATGTTTATAATTGCCAATATAAAATTGTACATCATAATAATTTCCTTTAAATCTTTCTCTCAGGGAATCTTCATATATATAACCAGTTTGTCACATCCTATCAACAGAAAACTATCAAACCAACCATCTTCATAATGATCTTTGAAAACCAAGAGGTGAGACTGTTTGAGTAAATGCCTGAAAATATGCCTGAAAAACAAATGCCTGAAAATATCAGCTGTACACTGTTCATATTACTAAATGTTTTAATAGTATTGATAGGGTTGGTGAGGGATGCGGGAGGGGTTTCCCCTACTGTTGGTTGTTGGTTATTGCATTTGCAGAAATAAGTTCATTAGAAATTGGATTGGATGTGTGTAATACCTTTTGAAATGGTCTTAAGAATGGCCCTAAACTTTAACTTAAGAGATGAAACAGCCTCTAAGGACTATGGTTATGTCTACGAACAATGTCCTCTCTCAAGCACTGAATTAGCCCATAGCAGGCATCTAAAAGTGGCATGTCAGAGATGCATCACATTAGTCATCTGAGCTCCATGCACACCTTGTCATGATTAAGATTACCCATCATGCATTCTGTTCAAAATTAGATATTCAACAGTATAATGACAAATGCAAGAAAGCTTGAATAGAGTTTTTTCTATAATTATGTTCTGAAATTGTCATATTAGCTATTAGGAATATTATTCAAATTAACACAAAAAGTGTTTCAATATTTGTAATTTTTGAAGTATTTCCTTTTAAAAAAAATCATAAATGGGAAGGTTTTTGTCTATAGCAAGGTTCAATTGAAATTTCTGTTTGTTTTTTTTTAATTTCTTTGTCTTCAAAGTTTAAGTCTTGCATTTCACAATACAACTCATGAAGACATAATATAGGAGTTGATAGGGATGTGGTTAATTTAAATACTAGAAAAAAATCACACTGTTTCAGTGTGCTTGTTCTCAATCCTCCAGCATATCATGAATTGGAGAATTTTATTATTTCATGCTGTGTGATGCACCCCTACTTGGTGTTGAGACTTGTTTCTGTAACAGGGATAGGTGAACTGTGGAGCTTTCTGTTAGAAGCTAAAACCAAGTCTTATCACTTAGGACTGTTTACGTGTGGCTCTTATTCTTAAGACTACATAATTACTCTGAGCAGCTTCATACATACCTGCCTGGGAACATCTTTTCAACAAACTTGAATACCAGGGGTAGTAGTTGAGTTGTAGCACTATTATCGTCAGCAGTAGGTTTAATGCATCATAAACTAGTGGGAGTGGTATGAGCAACAGTAGCAGGAATAGCGGAATAGTAATAATTGTGGTAGTGGTAAAACTGGTTGTACTGCTAGTAGCAATAGTATACAGTAGTAGAAGAAATGATTGAAACTGTGAGTTGCACCACAAGTTGTCCTACACACAGGTTAAATCACTACATGAGTTGTCTACATTGAAACAGTAAAAATGCAGACTGATGTTCTTCATTCAGAGCAAAGAACACATTTAAATTCCACTGTACTTCTGTGTTGCTTTTAAACACTGGCTTAAATGGACCACAGAGTAGAGGCTTAAAAGTCCTTTTGTGAAACTTCCTTTTAAAAAGATTTAAAATCTCATATTGACAGGGGATACTGTAAATGTGAATTTGTGCAGTTGTATGGAATATATAATGTCATTTAGCAGTGCAATTATACTGTGTCTTGTGTCCACCTTCCTTGTCCTGATGTATACTGGTTCCCAGTTTTCTCTGATGTTGCCTGTAACCACCTTGTTGAAGAAATGGAATACTATGGGAAGTAGTCTGGAGGAGGCAATGTGGTATGTTAACATATGGGTGTGTGTATGGGATGTATGGCAGTATATATTTTTTTGTTTTGCATCAGTGCAGTGATTTTAATGGTAAATCCTTAGGCATTCAGCCAGAATTATCTGCTCTTCACACCTACTTTAACTGGCCAGCTTTGAGTACCAAGTCAAGTGGCAACTCCGATATCATTGCTAAACAAATCTTTAATTAAGTTTTGTTGATATTCAATGACAAGAGTTTATCTGAACTGACTAATTTTTCGGTTTTCAGGATACCAGAATCCAGGGTGGCTATGAGAATATCCCCACCATCGATATAGTGAAAAGAATAGAAAAGAAAAGAATGGCATAAATACTTTCTGGAGTATATAGCAGTGATAACAGAGAAAATGTATCCTGGTTATTACACCAAGGTAAGACGTTGAAACAAAACTATCATTGTCACACCATTGTCAGATGAAAATCAGCTGAGAGGGAATTCAAATAATCCCTCCTGAGAATTCTCATGGCAACAATTAAACATCTTAAATTGACCACCTCGATGGAACATGAGTAAAATTTAAATTATTCAAGTAATGGCTAAATCTTAAATGGTAAGCTTCAAAGCCAGCTTGAAGCAATAAAGCAATAAATAAACACACTGTTAAGGTATGATGAATGATTTGTCATTATCTTTGACGTTTTATTGACTGACTGAAGAAGGTAGAAGATAATGTGTAGACTAATTGAAAATGAGAGCTACCTTCAGTTGTCACCCTTTTATTGACTCCCTTAGTGCAGCTGTCTGTGTGTTCTGCTGCCCAACATGTCTTCTCTCATTAGTGTTCCACTCCCCTGAACTTTGTGGTGAAGTACAAACCTGACAAGCAGTCCCTGCTTGTCCCTCACCATGATGCCTCTTCATTCACTATTAACATAGCTCTCAACAGCAAAGGTGTTGACTACAAGGTTAATGTGGAAGAACTGGCAGGTAATAGAAGCTACAGGACATGATAATGCGGATGATCTGTACCTCCTCTCTCTGCTTCTCTCCTCCATCTCTGGAGGTGAATGCTGGAATAGGAACCAAGCTGATGCTTGTCTTTATTGAGCAGGATCTGTGAGATTTGTAAAAGTGTACAAACACACTGTCTCTGGCCAGATGAGCAGTTTCTATGCTAATGCTTGCATGATTCCTTTCTGTCTGTCTCGTTGCAGGCTCAGTTTGACTTGGCCTTTGTAGTTAGATATAAGCCAGATGAGCAGCCCTCCTTGAAGCCACACCATGATGCCTCCACATTCACCATAAACATTGCACGCAATCAAGTGAGCCTTTATTACCAGGTAAGTATGTTAAGACGTTTGTAGACATTTGACATTTCCAACAGGTAAGGTTACTGCATCTTAAAAAAAAACAGCTAATATTATTTAACCAAGTTGTAATCCCATTACCCATGAAAATGTTCACATTGACAACACCTGGCAAACTTAGCTGCCTTAATTCAATCAATTCAAATAATTTTATGAAGTTGGGTTTCCATAAACTGGTACTATGCCATCAGTACTTGTAGTGATGCTGTGACCAGGTGACAGATGCTCATTAATAGTGGCTGACAAAACAGTTAAAGCTGTTCTGTTAAAAAAAAAAAGGTGTACCTGAACATGGTTATAGGATGTTGTAAATCATTCATTTTACCCAGTAAAATCAAAATGACTTGTGTAGGACATGATGTATGTATAGGTTTTGAAAATGTCTGAATTTTGGACACTGCTGTGGTAGAATAAAAAAAGGGCCCTCTATCAGTTTTATGTTAAGGAGCGACTAGTTCACAGTAACAAATTAAAACTCAAAAGTTTATTTTTTTTTTTATGGAACATAAATATCCCAAGTATTTCTTAAAAAGAGCAATGTAGTTTGGGTCTATTTTCTCTACAATTAGTACCAATGAAATGATCCCGAGTAGATATTCAATCAGTATTTATTGATTATCTAAAAAAAATTTTCTTCATATTTGTTTTGCCATTAAACAAATTAAAAACATTTTTTTTCAGGTAACCTGCTGACATTCACTGACTAAAATGTTTCACTAGCATAGGGGTCTGAAGCCTATTTTTTGGCCAAGGTTCCCCTTAAAGGGATAATCCAGCGTATTTAAGGCTGAAAATATGAGTTATCATGTGAACATAGAAGAACTCAAACTTAAACAAATGGTGGAGCACAAAGGCCTTATTAAGCCTGATGCTGAAATGAGAATATCATTTTATCATATTGTATATACGTACGTGTGTATGTACATACGTTTATATGTACGTACGTGTGTATGTATATGTATGTACATATGTGTGTATGTGTATATACATGTGTATACGTTTGTGTGTGTGTATATGTGTGTTTGTATACGTGTGGGTGTTTGTACATACGTGTGTGTACATACGTGTGTATATACGTGTGTACATACATGTGTATATACGTACATACGTGTGTAGTTCCAGAAAAAGCCCCCTGAACAGCTTCAGAGTTGCTTCTCTTAGAGCCTCCAGGCATGTGGGACAGGGGATGAAAAGCATTCCTCCAAAAAAATTTTCCTCAGTTGGTGTTTATATGATAGTGAGTAGGAACTCTAACGTAGATGTCCAGATGGGTTGAGAACTGGTAACTGTAAAGCCCCAGCATATCATTTTGATCCTCATCAGACAATTCAGTAAGTCCCCTTGACCTGTGCCAAAGGCTCTGCATTTGTTATGCTTCTCCATTCATTTAAGCAGGAAACTTTCCACTGCCAGGAACACTGTATAGCTGTATATGGTCAGTAATGTGAAATGCATCATAGACTTTTACCATAGCAGGCATGTCATAGTAGGAAACTAAGAAGCTCAACAAACCACGTTAATAAGGAGGATTCTATTCAAGTGTCACAGTAAGTAATAACAATGTGACACTGAGTCTGCATTAAAAAAACAATGCCTATAAAATTGATTGTTCTATTGTTCTAAATCATTGCACAAGGTATTAAACTGCAGGTAACCATAGCTACATTTTAATACATTACACCAGTGATTCCCAGTCAGTGGTACTTTTACACCAGGGGTACATGGAAAGAGCATGGCGGCTGAAAATTTTTTTTAAAAAGTCATAATTATTGGTAGCTAAAATCAATGGATAATTGATTGAACCCACCAGCTTCTGCCATCCCAAGTGGTTGTACCAATTCAAACTGGACAAAGCCCATTGAAAATCAGGAAAAAAACTGAGAAAGATTAAATGTAACCAATTTTCAACAATATCCACTTTTATTTAATTATATATTTATTTATATTAATTATATATGATTAATAACAATTAATTTCAAATCAGTTCAGATGAACACATTGTAAAAATGGGGGATGATTTAAACATTGCTAAAACAAGCAAAACCACCATTTGGACCTTAAGGTTTCTAATGTTTATGTGCTGTGCTCTGACTGCAGGGTGGTGGATGCAGGTTCCTGCGCTACAACTGCTCCATTCAGGCTCCTCGTAAAGGCTGTGCTCTCATGCACCCAGGACACCTCACTCACTACCACGAAGTCCTGCCAACCACTGCTGGTGTCCAGTATATTGCAGTATCTTTCGTGGATCCCTGAACTCCCAAAGATGGCACACCTAACCACATAGTCCAGACCAAAGACAACACACAATGTCCACATCCTACAGCATCACAGCTGCTCTTTATTCTCTGATTTGGAGTGGTGAAATTTCATTTTATATTAATTTCCTGTTTTTAATGTCCAAGAAGATATTGTTTCTATCTCACATTATATATGTATATACTTATTATTATATATATATATACTTTTATCAGCAGTAGAATATCAGTGCTCTATGATATCATGAGACATAACAAACAGGTTCACAGTGGAACAAGAACATATAAAGAACATGTAATTACCAAGCTAGAGGAGAACTGGTTCAAAAGTATCACCTCATTCAAACCTTCACAGATGAGATCTTTTTATATTTAAACACAAGCTATTGTGACAAGCAGCCTATATGAGTCATCTGTGAAATACAGGATTGTTTTCAGACCTAGTAAGCATTATGAGAGTGGTCTGAATAAGAGCAGAACTAGCACAGTGTTATTGGCTAGGCTAGATTATTTGCCCCAGGCAAAGTGGGCATGTGCCTTGAACCTCAGACCTTTGAGGATATGAAAAGCCCTGCTTCACTGTGTACCTGTTGGTGTATAATAATTTGACTGAGTGGGAACTGGTTTGGGAATGTGCACAACTTCACAATATCAAATGATATTATAAAGGCTTTATACAGCAGTGATGATTATATTGTTTTCTTATAAAGGAATTTTAATTCACATTTAGTTTTAAGACCAACATTTGACTTGATATTGTGTTCATATTGTACATTTTTAAACAAATTTCAGTTTAACCAAATTCCCTCAATCTCATTTTAGGGAAAACCTGGGGACAGGTAGTATCCCAGCGAAGGAATTGGATTCTGGTTGAATAGGTACATGCACAGTGCATGAAGTATAAGGAATAAGGGGTTAGTGGGGCCCATTTTTGCCCTTAGTGGGTTGGATTGGCCACCCAGGCTACCTGCTGGGTTAGAACACAGTAGAATCTTGTGCAGAAAAAAGTTAGAGAAACACAATCCATTTTACACATCAAAGTTGGTGAAGTATGTGTCAAAAGGTTGTCTAAAGCATGGTGTGTCCCCAGAGAGAATTGTCTTAAAAGTCTGATAAATGTCCACGAGTGATGTCACTTTAGTCAGAGTCTGTTGGGTCTGACGACTACAATTTTGAAAAGTGAAAAAATCTGGGCTTGTGGAGAACAAGACTGAATGCCTAGTTGCATTGTAGGTAATGTAGGCACTAGATTTCACAAGGAAGAAAAATATGCAGAATAAATATATATAAAGATATTATATCTGATTCTGCTGCATCAAATTGGATTTCATAGGAATACAGTGCTTAATAGCTGTAGTACTTTTTTAACATCCACCTAAAGCATGTAATGCTACTCTGCTAATTCGGTAGATTATCATAAAAGTTGTTAATGATTCCATTGCGTTCCATAACTATGCCTAATTTGTCATAATTAATCTTTTTATGCTTAAATTCTTAATGATATCAAATGGGATTGACTTTTATTTATGTTTCTAACTCACAGACAGCTTAACCAGACTATCACTTTTTTTTCCTCATTCAGTCAGCTGGCTCTAGGCACTACAAGATGTATGCTTTCAGAAAATAGTCTGGCCCCTGATTTGATTCACTTGAGGCAAGGGACTGCACTCTTCAAACACTGAAATCATCACACACGTCATCCTTGTTTTCTCAGAAAATGGATGTGCTAACTTACGTCCCAGTTCGAAACTAACCTCTGGTATCTAAAGAACAAAGCGTTAATCTTCTTGATGTACTGTAAATATATTGCAACACTAGTTTTTAATTTGTATCAGTGTCCTTTATGCAACAGTGTTCAGTCATAAATTTCAGAATTCAGAGATTAAAGAGCAGTTAAGTCCAGTTTCTACTTGTCTACTTATACTACATTGCCTGAAAAAATAACCCCAGAAGATGTCTTCAAATCTGAATAAAAGCTTGTTTAAAAAATGAGGAGTGTGAATTACACCAGGCTAATGATAGAGGCTTATAAAATTGCATTATGGGATGTGTAGGTGTTATGGGAGCTCATAACTGATATTGATGACAAAATTTGTCTGCAGCTTCATTTTTGCCAAGGTTGTATTACTCGCTCTACTAATTAAATTTTATTTATATAGCACCAAATCATAACAGAAGTTATCTCAGGGCACATTTTCATATAGAGCAGGTCTAGACTCTGCTCATGTTTAAGGCCCCAGACTTCAAAGTGCGCATGATAGTACCACTCTTACTGTTTGTCAACTGGTTAGTGGTAATATAAGTGAATTCATTTTAAGGAATGTAATTTATTAAAGCACTAGAAATGACAAAGTCCTGCTCTGTTACCTAATCTTATGGCCCTGTCTTAAAGTCGCCCTTTAAGATAGACACCCATTAAGACAGGGCTTCACTGTTTATTTTGTTCTTGAGGTCTTCTTTATTTCTTAGTGTATTAAATTTAATTATCACAAACCAAACTTGAGGTCAGGCAGTGTTAAAGCACAGAAAGAACGCAGAGTTTAACATTTTTCTTCAGCAGCATCAAGTGACCATTTCAGTTAAACTACTGTTATCATCATGACATAGAGAGCCACTTTGCTGTAGCTCCTAGATCAATCTAAAGGCTCCTGTTTTGTCTGGACTGTGGGGTGTAGATCAGAAATCCAGCTGATCCTCTGCCCTTAGTTGAACGTCTTTCAGGAAATCAACAGGAGCTCAGCTCAGACAGTTCTGAAAACTTTTATGTTGTTGAATTTATTTCAGTAAGTTACACAAAGTGTGCCTTGAATTTAGACACTCCAAAGCCTGTTAATCTTCTATTTATTTTTTTTTATATTTGATAAAACTGTCAATCCCTGTTTGTTTTTTTGTTTTGTTTTGTTTTGTTTGCATTTGAAAACACTGCTGTATTATATTCATATTGGAATCAAGAGTTCAGTTTTTCCTTTGTACTCACTGATGCCACTTAGCTGAGTTTATAAAAGTAACATTCACTTGTCATTTCTTGCCGTTGCAAGCCTGTGCTTAAACACAACTTGAATAAAATGGTGTACCCAATAGAAGTGTCTTTCAAGCCAGTGTCTTATTGTGCCGATCCCAAGCCCGAATAAATACAGAGGGTTGTGTCAGGAAGGGCATCCGACGTAAAACTTTTGCCAAATCAAACATGCGAATCAAATCTATGAATCCCATACCGGATCGGTCGAGGCCCGGGTTAACAACGACCGCCATCGGTGCTGTTCACCTACAGGGTGCCGGTGGAAATTGGACTACTGTTGGTAGAAGAAGGAGAGGAGGAAGGTGTGTTCGTAGGAAGAGCGAGAACAGGAATGCCAAGAGGCTAAGACTGAAAGTAGGGACTTTGAATGTTGGAACCATGACAGGAAAGGGTAGAGAGTTAGTTGACATGAAGCAGAGGAGGAAGGTAGACATACTGTGTGTCCAGGAGACCAGGTGGAAAGGTAGCAAGGCTAGAAGTTTGGGAGCAGGGTTCAAGTTGTTCTACCATGGTGTAGATAGGAAGAGAAACGGAGGAGTTATCTTGAAGGAGGAGCTTGTTAGGAATGTCCTGGAGGTAAAAAGAGTGTCGGATAGAGTGATGAGTCTGAAGCTAGAAATCGAAGGTGTAATGTTCAATGTGGTTAGTGGGTATGCTCCACAGGTAGGCTGTGAGCTGGAGGAGAAGGAGAAATTCTGGTCGGACCTTGATGAAGCCATACAGAGCATCCCTAGAGATGAGAGAGTTGTCATTGGTGCAGACTTCAATGGACATGTTGGTGCAGGAAACAGAGGCGATGAGGAAGCGATGGGCAGATTCGGTATCCAGGAGAGGAACGCAGAAGGACAGATGGTGGTTGATTTTGCAAAAAGGATGGAAATGGCTGTAGTGAATACTTTCTTCCAGAAGAGGCAGGAGCACAGGGTGACGTATAGGAGTGGAGGTAGGAGCACACAGATAGACTACATCTTGTGTAGACGGTGTAATCTGAAGGAGATCAGTGACTGCAAAGTAGTGGTTGGTGAGAGTGTAGCCAGACAGCATAGAATGCTGGTGTGTAGGATGACCTTGGTGGTGAGGAAGACGAAGAGGACAAAGGCAGAGCAGAGGACGAAATGGTGGAAGCTAAAAAAGGAAGAGTGTTGCATGACTTTTAGGAAGGAGTTGAGGCAGGCTCTGGGAGGTCAGGAGGTGCTTCCAGATGACTGGACAACTACAGCTAATGTGATCAGGGAGACAGAGAGGAGAGTACTTGGTGTGTCATCTGGAAGGAAAGTAGATAAGGAGACTTGGTGGTGGAATGAGGAGGTGCAGGAGTGTATACAGAAAAAGAGATTAGCTAAGAAGAAGTGGGACACTGAGAGGACTGAAGAGAGTAGACAGGAGTACAGGGAGATGCAGCGAAGGTGAAAGTAGAGGTGGCAAAGGCCAAACAAGGGGCTTATGATGACTTGTATGTTAGGTTGGACAGTAAGGAGGGAGAGACTGATCTATACAGAT